>CM060845.1:82305000-82812500 GCA_030762175.1 Metallyticus violacea
GGTCACATCACAAGAGAATACTGATCACCCCATTTACAGAAAATCTTAAAGTTTCTTAGAAGGTTACAGTGCCTAGCAGGGAACTGTACTGCATACACCCATAATATACAATACTATCATTGTTAAATTAATCCCAAAGCTCTTTGTAAAATCCAAAAGGCAAATTAGGTTTCATAAGTTTCAACATAATGATACTTCCTACTCTAGGGAAAAATGTACTAGTATTAACTGCAGAAATATTTTAAGGAAATGCTTTTTCTTAATTCTGTGGTAAAAATGCAGGGTATAAATTACGTGATGGCATGAATTGCTCAAATAGGAATGATAATTTTTGTTATGATTTTAATTGTAATAAATAATATATTACTCCAAAACCTTCTGCCCAAATTTCTCACAAATCTTTTCCAGGTTTGCTTAATATACCTTTTATCTGTAGTTGTTATATATATGAAGATCAATCCAAAATACCTTTGCTTTTAATTTGGTGAATGACAAGTTATATTTGAACAAGATACATTGTGAGAAATTTAAACTTTAATTCTGTAAGTTCTGCTTATTTATTGCACATTAAATGACCATGACAAGTAATTGAGATCACTCATTGTATTGGCATGCACATGAAAGAGCCATGCATGACTGAGAACTTGATTTTGGAGAATTTTTATTAATCAGTATTCATGTCAGGAGATGGGTTATACTGTTGACATTAGCAACAATAGGTGTTGGATAAGACAAGAAATTGATAGGTCAAGACTGACTCTAATCCCCAGACCATAATGTGGATATCGATAGTATAGAAAATGGCAGCAATTGAGGTTTAGGCATGTTGCTACTATTAAGTAAATGGGTTTGTTTATTTGGTTTGTTGCAGTTACTTGGTTTATTACAGTGGTTTATAGTTGGAATTAAATCAACAGTAGCACAAAATTCTTTTACTTTTTTATTAAGTTAATGCTAATTTAGTGTAATTACACCAGGAACTTATGTAATAGAAAATGTTTAGTACAACATGGGTTACTCTTGTTGTGTGCCCAGTTATAACTTGTAATTATGCCAGTGCACCACATACTACTATATTTAAATTTTCTAAAGAGCAGTCATTAAAGGAGAAGTGAGTAAAGAGTATACACCATGAAAATTTTAATGATAAAACTGTAGTGTGTATTAAATATTTCATACCAAAATTTGTGATTAGGGAGGACTTTTCCCTGTGCAATTTTCCCTAATCTACCATTATATGTGACAGTGAGGCTTAGCAATGAAAGGAAAGATCTGGAAGAATGTATAAAATGAATTTTGGAGTAAGATGATGAGAGATTTAATGAATGGTGAGCAAGATGTTATAATATGTTTCAACTCCTTTGTAAGTGAGATTAAGAACAGACAGGTACACAGTTTATAACTATGCTAAGAAGGAATTTTTTCTTTTCATTAAAATAGATGATGATAAATTTGATGATGTCCCATCTATGTTGATTAGGTTTAAGGAGTCCAATAATTTGGAAGTTAATGCATTTGTTAAAGATTTGTGCTTGCATGTAGAAAAGTTCAGTTCAATCTTGGAGTGCAGTGGAAATAAGGAGTTAAAATGTAACAGACAGAGCAAATTGGATAATATGGAGAGTTGGCTTGCTATTTATTATTATTATTATTATTATTATTATTATTATTATTATTATTATTATTATTATTATTATTGTGGTGGTGGTGGTGGTGGTGATGATGATGATGATGATGATGATGATGATGATGATGATGATGATATATCGTTCATTGAAAGAGTGACCATGAATAAACGTTGTCAAGGAAAGTTTACCACTATATCGTGACTTGAATATAGAGAAAGCTGGTAAAATAAATAGAACAACTGACACTTTCTCAGGCAACTCAAATTACATATTCAGCAGAGCTCTTGATATGGGTTGCAACTTTTTCTTTCACACAATATATGGTAAATTGTATTTTGCATTACATTTTCTTTTTTCAGTAGTTTGGGAATAATTGTTTGTTCTATTTGTAGAGAGTGTTGTAATTAGATATAAATGACTGACCAATTTTATTTGTATGGCTTTACAAAAACCAAGAGTCTAATCTGTATATAGATCCATGTGTGTTTAAATTATCTATTAATTTTGCGCTGCTGTAAATTTCCTAAAAATCATTTTTATGCATGTTACACTAATGAAAAATGCTTCATTAAGTTATTCCTATTTATGCATGCTGTTGGTGTTATAATTAATATTATTTCATTACTTATTGCAATGCAGTAAAGAGTAATGTTGATTGAACATTATTTGCACATGGTTGATTTTACATAAGCTGAATTTATATTATTTTATATTTTTTTTAAACAGAGAAATATTGTTTGTAAACAATTTCACAATTTCAGATTCTTAAAAATCATCAATATATTTTCTAATGATAAATAATATCATCTTGTAAACATAATACTGTATAAAAATGTTGTGTTTACTATTGGCAGTAGTACGGCAAAACTGTTGCCATTTTTTTTCCCTTGGAGTTTAGGTAGTGGAGCTGGTCTTGGGTAAGTCCACTTAAAGACAATTCATACATTCAGTTATAGCATCAAAGCAAAGAAGTGGATTGTATAATTAAAAACAATGATCTGTTTCAACAAGTGCTCTCTGTGCAATTAGTTTCTAGCATTATACAAACAATTCTGCTAGCAATGTAATACAGAAGTTTTTATGTTAGGCAAGTCTCACAAATGTCTCTGATTATAAAAGCATTAAAAAGCAGTCAATATAGATTATCTGGAGTAACATCTTACAGTATCTTTCTCAGCGAATGAGACCTAGATACCCACTACAAACTGGGAATAAAAAAATCAACCTTTAGAATGATAATACAAAAATTCACCAACCATAATAGATTCAAGACACAGTAATCAGCTTGAAAATTCATGCCTACCATTTTTTGGGACAATATGAGAAAGATTCTCCAGTTTCTTGCATAACAGAAATTTATCAATTCTGTTTATTACACTATCATTATGAAAATCCCAATGCTATAACATAACACCCAAAATAACAACATATCTGCAAAGTAAATTACCAAAGGCTCCCACAGTAATCTACAGTAACATCTAACATTTTCTAATTTTGGGTTTTGAAGGATTTACATCAAGAACTTTAACCAACAACAATGGTGTGGTTGCAATCATCAGAAAGTAATTTATACAGCACTAGGAAGCATTTTTAAAAGCTGGTGTAAAGGTCTCACTTAACAACAGCAGAATTTCTGTGATAGAACTTATGATTATGAAGAAATAAAAGTAATAACAGAAGAGTTTCTTGATGTGATATTGGTTCATTTACCATCATGTGGACCAAGTATGCATGAGAGTGAAATCTGAACTATACTTAAGGAATCTTTTTCACTATTTAGACATTTCAATCCTGAAAATGGCATACTATGGTTGGTTCACTCTCATTTGCAGTATGGAATTAAATTTTGGGCAGTATGGTACAGTCAATTTAAAAAGGATCCTAGTGTTACAAAAGTTGTTTCAGTTATTTACAAGTTTGATAGGAAAACATCATATAGAAATATATTTAAAGACAATGATATGCCTTTCACTAACTGTAACAAGCATTTTATCACTACAACATTAATGGAAAAGAAACTTTGCATAGAGTTAATGTAAATAGGAAAATAACTAAACAGAACCCATTTGCAAAATTATCAAACACCTTAAAACTAAAGCTGGGGAATAACTTCAATACAGAATTAAAGAAGTATTTAATTAACAAATTTTTATAGAATATACTAATAGATTAAGGTAAAGCAATGTAAGTGCTCATTTCAGCAGTCATAACTGTGGAGTATATATGGAAAAATGGTATAAGTGCCACAAAAAATATTGTTTGTTTTTTCATGGAGATTGATATAGAGCCATTGCCATTAACTTAGTAAAGGATAATGGTCCTACTGGTACTTTTTGTGGTTCAAATAATGCTCATTAAATGATACTTGATATCATCTTCAAGGGCAGTTTCCAAGGGAACAATACAAATGCCTATGCTATATAAAACACATTGGCTGTGAAAAAAGAAGTCTTTAAGTGATATTGATACCTTCCAAATTATCAGAAAAGGTCTAAAATTTCAGATCTTCCAAATATGATCAAATTTGAATGAAGAAGAGGAAGAGGAAGAGGAAGAGGAGGAGCAGGAGCAGGAGAAGGAAGAATAAGAATATGACGATGACAATAATGATGATCTTCTATTGATGTTTAGAGTTCATGAATGTAAAATATAAATACTTTGAAGATATATTTACAAGTGACTTTCTGAACAACTCATGCTTGAAGTTAAATTATGCAAAAAAACTTTAATCCTTATATAAAGCAAAAATACTCTTTAAATACCCTTATTCATCTTATGTAACATTCACTTGTATTTATTAGGAATGATATTGCTTTTGATAATCTTGTAATGCATGCTGACTCCTGGTACTTATATCCTTTCTGAAGCAGACTGCTTGGCACTTATATCTTTTCCAGACTTGAAAGAAAGTAATGTTAACATATCCATATATGTAAATAATTTATTCTAGAACCTGGAGACTTTTACATTACTTCAATATAATCCCCTGCAACATTTATCACCCACTATCACACTTCTAGAAGACAATTTTAATTCATGCACACTGCTTACTTTTAGAAAACAACATGTTAAGAGGTCCAAATTTACACCATTACTTAACAGTTTCATATTTGCCCATATACAGATTGTGCACTAATGATGCTGAGTGCATTGAACAGCTATGCCATTCCTCTAGACATACTGAGAACAAAACACCCTAGCATGTTCATTAACAGCATGGCGACAGTGTTGCCACTATTTTCTTTCCAGCCCTCATAGTTTCCCAACAGACAGTTCACAATTATTTTCTCTTATCCATGTTATTTTGTTTTTGCATTGATTTAACTTGTCTTGTAAATTTGATTTGATTTGATTTATTGTCAACCGTGGGAATTACAAGAATTCATGGTATCGTCAAACAGAACAAAAATAGAATAAATATACACTTAGTTACAATAAATTAAATTATTCACCCTAAGGTAATCATAATTATTAAAAGGTATTTACAAATTCTTCAATTGAATAAAAACAATGCTGGAATAATACTTTCACTTTACATTTAAATGTAGCTTCTGTGGTGGTAAGTTTAATGTTATCAGGTAGCTTGTTATATAATATAATTCCGGAATGTCTTATGCTTTTGCTAAATAATGAAGTATTATGTGAAGTTATGCTCAGTTTATGCCTATTTCTTGTGTGATAGCTGTGCTTTTCACAGTTAGTCTGAAAATATACCAGGTGTTTTCTAACAAATGTCACAACTTCTAATATATATAAACAAGGAAGTGGTAAAATAGATTACTAAAGGAATCCTTTTGCTTCTTCCCCATTATTATTCTAATTGCTCGTTTTTGAATTTTGAAGATTACATTCTCTTTATCATAATCACCCCAAATTTTAGTAAACTGTTGAAATATGCAAAGTATAGATTCCTCAAAGTGTTCAAGTTTGCAATATTTTATAGATCTATACATGAAACAAAGCTGACTTAACTTGGATGCCAGTTTTCCAACATGTGTGCTCAATTTCAGATGTTCATCAATCCACACACCCAGGAATTTAGTAGTAGATTTATAGTGTACCAGTTCATTTTCTATTTTTATTTTTGGCTTATGAGCATTGATATTTTGAACATGACTGAATGAAATGGCTACAGATTTATTTTTATTTATTATTAACTTATTTTGTGCAAACCATTCCTGGATTCTTTGTTCTAAAATCAATATGTCTGTTTCAACGTCTTTATCACCACCCATTATGTCTATGGACATGTCATCAGCAAACAATACAATCTTATTTGGACCTTTTTATAAGAATTAAATGATCTATGATAATGACAAATCGTATATTGAGTCTATCAGCAGCAGCAGCAATAATAATAATAATAATAATAATAATAATAATAATAATAATAATAATAATAATAATAATAATAATAATAATAATAATAATAATAATAGCAACCATTTGGAGAGGAAATTTATTGTTTTTTTTTTAAACATACTGATATGTAAGATCACTTAATCAATGGATTTTATTTAGTATAATTATTAGTTGGTACTAATAATTGCAATCTATTCTCACTGCTACTGTTCTTACATTTCTATCCAGTAAACTATTTAAGATACACTCACTGGACTCTCAGGAATTTGCTCCTTCAATAGAAGATCCCCAAGGATGTCATTGCAGTATTTAGCCAATTTATACTGCTGTGCTTTGCAACAGTGGTTTTCAAATGAAAGAATTATAGGGAAATCTGAAGTCACAAAAGCTGTATCACGAAGAGCATATATCACATCCTGAAAAAAGGCAATGTTCATATGATCAGAATACAATAATAAAATTCATAACAATTCCATCTTAACTTTGGAAAAATATAACTTATTCTGGAAAATAATTTGTTCGAAAGAAATAGGATACAACTTTACAAGCATAACATGAATGAATGAATGACTTTTATTTCAGCAAATAATATTACAATTAAATTTACATTATCCCCCCTACCATTATCACTAGTTTCATAACTTCATAATTTATATCAATGAAAAAAATTATACATTTTCAATAAAATGTCACTTTGTTTTGCTAATTTCACTGATTACTGAACCCATGTCTTCAGCTCATCATCAGTTTCCTACCCAAATATTCGGAAGACTTAGGTTCAACTATTCTATTGAAAATGAAGTTTATTATAAATATATTTCAACAAACTATGCAATATGCTACACTGAAATATACTACAATTGAATGAATTTATTTCTTAGAATCAGTTTCATGTAATTTTCACAGACAAGTAAACCTGTCAAAATCAAAGTAAACTATGTACATTTACATGTTCTTAATACAAGTGAACTAACTACTATTGAGACATTTAAATTTCTCACTTAATCACCCTGACTTTATGGAGTTGTATTCCTTCCATACCTCATTACAATTAACACTAGGTTTAGTATGTAATGAGGATATTTATCCATTCTAGACAGTACAATTGCCAACATTGTTGTTCCCATTTGTCTTACCCACCTTTCATAACAACTTTTGTCTCAACTTGCCTATGTATTTTCCAAGTTTTCCCACTTTCATAATAAGAACTGTTCCCTCCAAAACTTGGTTTGCTTACATTCTAGTATACAATGCCAAGCACTATCTGGTTCTCCACATATAGAACATATCCCCTTAATATATTCACTTCTTATCCCACTTAAATATATTACTCCTGTTCTAAACTTATTTCAGTCCTTCCCTTCCTGCCTTATTGCAGATTTCAATATATCTTTCTTTTCCAACATACTTTTTTGTGTGCTATATAATTTCAGATGTTTTTTTGACATTAAGATTAGCCCATATTTCCTGTTTTCCACTTTGCTCAATTCTTGTTTTTATCTCTTTCCAAAATTCCTTACCTATTCTTTTTCTCTATAGATCCCATGCCCACTTCTTATAGAATATTTTGGATTTTAGATGTCCAATTTTCTCTCCCCTTAATTTATCACTGATTGATGATATTCTCCTCTTTTAGTCTCCCTGTTCTATACCAATCAAGCATAACATACTAACCTTAAACAGAATATCTGTACACATGGCCTTTCCATGAGTAATGATAGGTTCTTCATCCTTTCCTAGGCCATCCCAGCAGTCAAGTTCAACACACCTAACAAGCAAGAGAGCAACCTGTTTAGAGTTTTGTTGAAAATGGTAATTTAGAAGGCTCTGGAGGAAAAACTTTAAAAAAATATATTAAAAGAGATATGAAACAAATTGGTATAAATTAAAAGTTAATTGAACTTCAAGTTGCTAATTGGGTACATATTATTAAGAGTGATGTTCCATTAAGTCCTGAGCCTGACCTAGAGCTTATTATTTAACTTGAAAACAAATTTTGGAAATCTATAATGCATATCTTTTGTTACACATATATCAAGTTCTGTTACTAAATGTTTTTCTTTTTCTTTTTGGTTTTGACTGAATAGAGTTTAACGTCCGTTTTTACTACTGAGGCACCACAGGCAGTGACACTGATGATATATGAAATGATAAATTGGAGGATTTTTTTTTAAAGGAAGGAAACGTTCCAGGCCTAAGTTTAGGGTACCCCCCCAGCATTTGCCATTTATGAGGACTGAGAAAAACCTGGAAAAAACCTCAGTCAGGGAGAATGATTCTGGCAGGATTCGAACCCCAGACCTCCCACTTACGAGTCCGCGCCTTAACGACCTCGGCCACTCATAGCAGTGTTTCTTTTCAGCATAGCATAGATAGAGTAGTGCTCAGTATATGTAATATAGGAAACTGGAAAAGCAGCAAGAGTTCAGTGCAGAGATCGTGAGTCTGCATAAAAAAGGGTTAGAAACCAAGGACATCCATGAGGAAATTATAAGAAAATTATGTGAGGATGCTCCTTCCTATGCCACAGTGATAAGTTGGTTAGGTGACTTTGAGTATGAAAAAATGAGCATGTATGATGATCCTTGCTCAGGAAGGCCATTGGAGGCAGTGACAAAAAAATGTGAGAATGCAGAAGACGTTTTTCATTGACACATTGGTGAAAAACTGCAAATATAAAAATCAACAGCAGAACAAATGTTCTATGACCTCTGCAGATGAAAATTTCTGCAAGTTGAATTTTAAAACTTGTGACCAACCTAAAGTTTACATGGCATATGCCAGAAAAAATCTGGGACTGCAAGAGGCCAATTTAGATGAATTTGTGGAGTGGTTCATGACCAATGATGTAACATGAGCCTATCAGAGACAAAACACCAGTTTAAACAGCAGAAGCATAGTTGCTAACCACTCCCAAAAGGCCAAGTTAATCCTGTCAATTGGAAAAGGGATGATGCAGTTTTGTAGGTTGCACAAGTTGTAGTACTGTAGATTGTTTCCCAAAAACCCAAACTGTACCTAGACAGTATTATGCTTCTTTACTGATGAAATTTCAAGTTGCTTTGAAGGTCACAAGGTTCGTGGGAAGCTTTTAAAAGCATTTTTTTTACCCATTTAGGATCAAGTCTTCATTCATATTTCCATTGTTGCCAGGTTGCCATCCATAAATGCAGTTTGAAATTGCTGGAACATCTATTATGTTCACCCAGTCTTGCACCATTAGATAATCTTTTCCACATACTAAAAAAGGCATAGTTGGGGACATACAAGCATGATGTTATTAGTGTGACTGTGACTATTTTGACATCATCAGAAATAATTCTATGAAACCAGGATCAAGGCACTGCAGAAGAATAGGCAAAAGTTATCTGAAAGTGGACTATATTGAGAAAAGTCAACTACTTGATCCTAGGAGTTTTCCTTCTCAGTCAGGACATACAAGAGTCATTTGAAAAGTTTGGTAAACATGCAAGTAAAAGTTCTTTCTTCATAACATACTCACTTTATTTTTCAACATAGTCTACACCAATGTCTATATACTTGGTCCAGTGAGTTTGCAAATTTTTCATACCATTTGAAAAATAGGATCTGTCAAACTCTGTAAAATACTCATTGATAGCAATGATCCCTTCCTAATTTGATGAAAATTTTTCCCATTAAGGCAAATTTTCAAGTTCAGGAATAGGAAAACATCACATGGGCCTAATTCAAAGATTAGGGTGGATGAGGAATCAATTTAAACCAAATTCACACTTTGGAATTTGTGATTGCTGCTGTATGGGCTGGAACATTGCACTGGTGAAAGAGCACTTTTTTGTGTGCCAATCTAAAGTCATTTTTAATTCAATGCATGTTTCAAATGATACAACAATGAAGTATAATAGGCCCCAGTTATGGTTCTGCCCATTTTCAAGTAATCTAACAGAATTATACCCTGGGAATCCCCCCCCCCCCAAAAAAAACAATGGCCAACACTTTTTCAGCCAAAACAACCTCACCTTCTTTGGCACACTCTCACCAGCCTTTGGTCCATTCTTTTGACTGGTATTTTGTTTCTGGAGTGTAATGGTGGACCCAAGTTTCATCCACAGTCATAAATTGGAGCAAGATGTTCTGCAAATTGGGATTATATAGCCAGACACTGTGTTGAATTTGTGCATGCATTTGTGATCTACAGTCTGCAATTGCAACCCTACAGTGCATGCATCTTTCTCATTTCTAATTTTTTGTGCAGGATATTTTGCACTCATTCAATTGAGATATTACCTGTCTGGAGAAATATTGCAGATGGCAGGCAGCAGAACCTCAAACATCAACCTGATTATGATACTGTAATATATCACCCTTTTCTGACATACTATGCACAACAGTGTCGTGAAGAAATGCAGCAGTCAGTGCATGCTGTTGATATCAGAAAATTTACAAGAGCAAATGCAAATTCTGCCAAAAAAGTCATCACACGAAGTTATACATTCACAAAGCAGCCAAATTATATACAACGTGCTACAGTTCTGTAAAGAAGAAAAGATTAAGGAATGCTGTAAAAAGCCAGTAATGGCAGCAGGGAAAAGTGAAAGAATATGGATTTACTGTACTAGGGATACTTACCCTACCACTGTGACCTAAATCTAATCAAACTTGTTTGAAGTTTAGTGAAATAAAAAATAGCACCAAAAATGTTGGTTCCATTTCCCTGCCAGTTTTGAAACAAATGACTGCACAAGCAATAAGCAAAATTAGCAATGAAGACTGGATAAAATGCTGCCAATCTGCTAAACATATTGAGGAAAATTATTGGTGAAGTGATGCATTAATGGAAGAGGAAGTTAATTGTAACAAACATAAGTATTGCAAGTAGTGATGAAGATGAGATGGATTATGACAGGGAAGGTAGCAGAAGAAGACAGTTGAACAGATAGTGCAGATGAAATTGAGACCTCTGTTTCGGGCATATAGCCACTTCTGGATTGAGTCGCTTGTATATACTGATGCTGTATATATTACAGAAATAGTAAATTTAATCATGATGTTAGTAATTATATTTTATTAACTTCCTTACAGTTATTGTTTTTATGGTCAGACTGTACTCTACACTCAAGCTGACTGCTCAGCAAGACAGCATCGCATTCATGGCACATGCACCCTCACCTGAAAACTGCAATGTTTTGTCAGACGGGATTTAGCTACGGTTTCAGCTCATTCACACATTAACTTGCAGCCTTGCATTACGATATCATGCATTTTTTTAACGATTTCCTTTGTAGTGACCTGAACTGGGCAGCTGGAGAGAGCCTCATCGTCAGTGCTTTTAATCGCATTTAAACTCATTCATCCAGAAATGAATGATCTTCAATGGTGGTGCAGAGTCTGCTTGAATCTAATCCATTCTACTTTGATCCTCTGTTGAACAACATTAAGAATTTTCTTTAAACTTAAGTCCCCCTTACCAATTGCCAAACATGCTTTTCCTACTATAAGGATTTTTATATGTTTAATTTAATACTTATTGGTGAGTTACAGAGAGTTGTCTTACAAGGTGATGGTATGTCAGGTTATGCTAAAACTTACTTCCAAATTTTGTACATATATAGGCCATCCAGAAAGAAATTATCACACAAAAACATAACTGCCAATTTAAACTGCATGACTATTAAATAAATTGAAGCTCATATCAATGGAGCAATGGAGCAAATTGAAGCTTGTATTTGGCAGTGGTGTAGTTGATTTTGTCTCCTCATTCCTTGTGTGCTATGTATTGTGCTATCAGTTCCTTCTACACAGTATTTCAATATTAGTTAAATTTGGAATCTAACACAGTGAAGCATGCATCAATAATATTTTGTGAGTCAAACTATTTAAACACATTCTTTCTGGTTTCACTTACTACAAATTTACTCAGGACATGTTTTGTGGCATTTTATGTCCATACCTCAGCTGTTAAACATCTTTTGGAGAGTTGATTGTTCATTAAGTCAAAAGAATAGATAGATTTTTCAGTATACAAAAATTATGCTATCTTTAGAATCCTTAAAGATTGAAAAATCTCAATTATAGATTTTTCAATACCATTAGAGCAATTACAGTTGCTCTGTTTTGATATTTGCTTCATCCCGTGCTAAGAGACAAGAGGATCAACATTTTCTCTTTCACAGCTGAGCTCCACAATATTTAAGAGTGAGCTTGAACATAAGTGACTCAATACTTGAAAACAAGTGATAAAAATCCAAGTTATACGAATATCTAAGGTTAGATAGATATATTAAAATAGAATATGTTATAAACCTGATTCAGATTTATAATGCTACTGCTTATTTAATTTAATGCTTCTAACGTATTCTAAAGAAACTTTATGTAATAATTATATTAATTATACATAATAATTATTTATGTAATAAATTACCTGCAGCCTGCAAGTAAAACTTGGCGATACATCTCAACAGATGATTTCCCACCAAACTGTCTGCCAGATAAATATGTATTATGGGAACTGTTAATATAATAATGTGCTAAAGGCTGGTCCATATCCATGTATATATCTAAGCGATCCAAAAACACTGGTGCATTTTCATCAGACATCAGGTAACGGATTAATCCATCTTTAGAAAATTTCTCTGCAAAGGAATGAAATATGTTCAGTCAATATTTTAAAAGAAAATGAAACACAAATATAAATGCTTTCCCTTAAAGTATTTTAAAGAAGTTGTGCATTTCCTCTTAAAACACCTTACATCAATAACTTTCGGAATTTATATCGTATAATATTTTTTCTATGACAGATAAAATTTATATTAAATAAATATTTCCAATTGGAGGTTATAAATCATGATTTCATGACTGTCTAAAATAACCATAATACAGCATTTAGGAAAAGAAGCTGAATGCCACATGTAAGCAATGAGTACTACATATTTAACTAGATAATAATACAAGCAAAAATGTGAATATGGATGTTAAATTTATTACTTATTTGTATTATGTGCAATGTTTAAGTCATGAAACATTTAGGAAAATCATTAATTTCTTACTTGAGTGAAGTTTGTATGTTTAAAATGGCAATTCTTTTTTTATGCATACATCAAATAGCAGTGCATAATGTAATTAATTAATTTCTTCTGGCACAAGAATTTTAAAAATTTCCTTAAGCACTAGGAGCAATGGAAAAAATGTTTTAACACTTAGTTCATAGTTTGACAGTATATGAGGGATTAAAGCAATTAGTACCAATCTCAAGTTGATAATGACCAGAGGCCTATATCATAAAGGTTGACAAGTTTGACAATTTGACAAATTTGTCAGCATATAGTGACAAACCGGCTATTTCATATAACTTACAAATGTGTCATATATGACAGATATAAAATTGTAACTTGTCACAAGGCAATTTGCTGTTTCATAAAGCTGACAATTATGTAAAAGCAAATAATATTTGTTTACTGATCCAGTTGATCGCTTTAGTGCATAATAGTACAATAGATGTTGGACATGCCTTAATTAAATATTGAATTATATACAAGAGTATCAAAAGTTTTGATTTGATTTGATTTTATTTATTTGATTTGATTTATTTATGACTCAGGTCATCCGTGTCCCATTCAATTTTCAGGGCGTGAAACGGCCGATAAATTTTGCTCAGAGGCCTCTTCTTTCAGGCTTGAGGTTCTTTTTCGTGCCGTAAATGTACGACATGGGACCCACGGCTTTACTTCCCTTCCGAAGGAAGCCATACTTAGGATTTTTATGCCCGAAAAAAATCCATCGATCCTGGCCGGATTTGAACCCACGATCTTGGGTTTAGAAGGCAAGTATGGTTACCACTACACCACCAGGACCGACATATCAAAAGTAAAAAAGCATAATACAATTAGGTATACACAATAATACTAAGGTAAGTACTTTAAATGAAATACATTTTCATTCTCACATTACTGGGACATAGTGTAGTTATAAAATTATTCATCATCATTTACAAGGAAATCTTAAATGGAGTAGAAGCAGTTGTTAATTAGATCTGTCTTTAGGGATAGTTTGAAACTTTTATCTTGTATTTCCTTTAAGTAGTTTGGGAGGTTATTATATATCTTTATGCCAGAGTGCAATATGCTTCTTTGGTAAAAGGAGGTATTATGGTTATATACATGGAGATTTGAGTATGTTTTGTATTGTATTGATTGTCAACAAATGACTGGGTTGCTATGATTATAGAAGCATTAACTGCATTCATTCAAAACCACAATTCAAGACTCTTTGCTATTTGCCAAGCATTAATATTAACTTTCTTTGTGTTGATATTTTAATAATTATAGTAATTAGTTTATATCATAATGTAAATTAAATCTGAAAAATGCAATACATTGATAATACTTATCAAATAATTTAATTACTATTATTAGTACATTATTACCTGTCATAATTTACAGGGTCTTTTATAATTTCATGAAGCTTTTTATAAATTAATAACACACAAAATATGTAATGTATCATTGTAATTATTATGCTGATAGAAAGAGGAACTCTTCCTGTTTACGACAGCATAAGAAAATGGTACAAGACATTTAGAAATGAAGGCTGAATATGCATCGCTCATTGACTAGGACATCCAGGATTATATGAAGAAACAGTGGATCTCGTGAGAGAAACTTATCAGTGCAGCCTACAAATGTTCATTAAACATGAGAGTTTAGAACTTGGCCTCTCACAAACAAAAATGTGATGAATTCTATATAAGCAACTTAAGTTAACAACCTGCAAGCTTCAGCTGCATTAGGTTCTCAGCATTGGTGATAAACACGTTCATATCAATTTCTGTACAGAAATGAAGATGAATTTTGAAGTTGATGATTTCACAGTCATGCTCATTTTTTTCAATGAAGTAATGCTTCATGTATCCAGAAAGGTAAATTCCCCATTCAATAATTGAGTATGTGTGAGACTTGCCTAAGGTGAATGTCTTTTGCACAATTTCAAGATGAAGATCTATAGACCATTTTTCTTCATGGAATGCACCATAACCGGGAGAATGTACTTAGACATGCAGTGAAATTGGCTTATGAATGAAGACAGCAATGATTACATCTTTCAACAAGATGGATGTCTAGCTCAATTCCATAGTGAAGTGCATGACTATATCAACACAAATTTACCACAATGTTGGTTACGATGATTTGGATAAGAAGATGATGCCTTAATGCAGTGACCACCTAAGTCATCAATCTTAAAACCTTGTGAATTTTTTCTTGTGGGGATTTATAAAGACATTGTTTTTGTACCCCCATTTACCTTCAAGAACTTTGTGCCCAAATCACCACAGCTGTTGATCAATTGTGGCATGCTGATATGAATGTCGAATTAACTGAATTATTAGTTAAATGTCTGCCATATCAGCCAGGATGGACACATTGAGCATTTGTGAGGTATATAAAAAACCTGAAGAGTTTATCAAATGTCTATACTTCACTGTGATAAAATGTATGTTATGTAATTTATTTATAATTAATTTCTAAAATGTTTCACAGAATTATGAAAGATCCTGTATATTAAAATAATGATCTCAGTCACCTTACTGCATATTTTATAATAAACATAAACAACACAATAAGTTATTATAACCAAAAAGATCCACTGAGATCAAGATTATCAGCAGTGGCATCTCATTTCTGGACAGAAAACATAACATATTGAATACAACAAAATTATTAAAATCAGTGCAAGGACCTACAGAATTAGCAAATTGGGAGAAAGTCTGCACTTGCATGTACAAAGACAGTTTAATGGACTTCGGCACATCCAGGGATGAAAACATAAACTTTAAAGTTCATCACACTTCCACCAGAGCAGATTACACATTCCCACAGCATAAGAGTTTATCTTTCAGTTAAGAATGAGCTGATGATACAAATGAAGTGTAAACAACTAAGTGGAGCAAAAGAATGTTAGTTTGACTTAATCACACAATGATCTCAATATAAGAATAACTCAGCTACAAAATAAATGTCAGATAAGCTAACGGAGTATAATTGAAGAAAGCATAATTGTTTCTTTCTAATTAAATTTTTAAAAAAATTAATTTAAAAATTCCTTGTATGTTTGTTATCTTACAAGCAGTATTATATATCACATTAAAGTTAAAATTATCATATTGGTCATTGTTGCTACACATGCTATGACAGGTAAGCATTCTCCTGCCATATTTGTTTGAAAATTTTACAAATATGTCAGTATGTTACCATAGAATGCCACTATTTTGTGTTTCGTAAAACAAATTTGTCAAAATATTTCTGACAAGTTGCTAATTTTTATCAGTCATACTAATTTTTTTAGAAACAGAATATGCAAATATGTCATGACAATTTTGTATATTTCTCATGCTTCGTGAAAATTGTAAAGTTACCAAATTGTAAAACAATTGCCTATCATCTGTCAAATTATCAGCTTTTATGAAACAGGCCCCAGACTGGGATGATGGATTGTCAGCACATTGGCTTTGTGTGACTGAATTAGTGATACTAAACATAACTCGCCAGTTGCTCTCATTATGCTAGAACAACACTGGGTATGCTTTGGTGAAATCCTGTTCAGAGAAGTTGCCTCTATATAGAACATTGAACCAACACGTGTTGTAACAAAGGGGAGACAAACAGTAAATCAAACTAGAGGTTTGCAAACCCCCATCATTTCATTTCTAACTGGCGGACAACAATCCAGAGTTGTCATTTCTTAACTACATCAACTTATAATGCTTTGTGATCCTTTGCTGCTGTACGTTGCAGGCACAGTATAACTTGGATTTGACTTGGTGACTTGACTCTTGCTTTAACCAATGATGCAAGCATACCTAACTGGATTGCACAATATGAATTTTATATTTTGAAAACTATTGTCATACTTACTTTCATTTCTTACTGCTTCATCCTGCTCATATGTGTTAATAATTTCTACTGCTCTCTTCTCATCATATAATGGATACAAAATTTCATTTAAGCGTGGATCTCGCTGCTTTTCATTTAAAAATGTTATGAACTGATCTAGGTTAATGGTTTCTGCTTTGCCTTGAGTACTGAAATCAACAAAAGAGAACACTCAGTTTTAATACAAGGAATTTTAGCAATTATATATTAAAGTTATGGAGTAAACTCTTCACCTCCTAAATACATAAAGTACTATTTATATACAGTTTTGTAAATGCTATGTTTATTTTACAATGTGAGCCACAGAAATCTATTGGATTTAATTTATAAAGTAGTGTAGTATGTTAATAAAATAAATATATTTTGATGGGCAGCTTACATTGTTTATATAACAAAACATTTTTGGAAAGGCATGTATTTTAAGTGATAAGTACATCTATTTCATTGTTGTTAAATCGTTAATCATCTCTGACAACATACTTGCTGCCAGATCTCTTTTATTGTATACAGTTTTCTGGTACTACAGGTTTTGGCTGAATTAAACTGATAGATTTAAATATTAATTCCATTTTAAATTGAACACAGTGAAATACCCTTAATAATCTCTTATGAGTAGAATATTTAGAACACACTTTATGATTTCACTTACATGAGATTTACTCAGGAATTTTTGTATTCATCATCAGCTGTTAAACAACTGCTGGATCATTCATACAAGCTGGGTAGGTTGCTATCCAGTGACTCTGGTGATCTAGTGATAAACTTAAATAAAATGCTGTCTGCTGCCCAGATGTAAAATTCATAAGGTTATGCTCATGTTTTTTTATATAAATCCTTTCCCATATGTTTAGTTCTTCTGATTGTTGAACAGTTTTTAATAACTTGAATTTACCAGATTAATTGTAAGGATTGTGAAAAAATTTATGTAGGTAAGACAAATAGAAATATAGGCATTAGGTTGAAGGAATATCCATTATAAACAAATAGATAAATCAGCTGTGGCAGCACATTTTTGGAATGAAAACCATGAAACAGAAAAGGCATCAAATTATTAAAAATGTTCAACAACCAAAAGAACTAAACATATGGGAAAGGATTTATTTTAAAAAAATTTGAGCATAACCTTATGAATGACCTCCCAGAAGCAGACAGCACTCGTCAGTCGTCGATTGGTTGACAATGTGAGAAATTTGCCTCAAGAAACATGTCCCAAAATTGCTTTTAATAAGTATGTTTGTGAAACTTCAAGAGAGTTTTAATGTAATGACATGATTTTTAGTGTTTTACTTTAAATCAAAATAAGATTCACAATAGTTTCACTGTGTGGATTCCAACCTTTCTTAAACATAAGACAGCACTTTATTTAAGTTTATCACGAGACTACCAGAATCAACTACCTACCCAGCTTCTACAAATGATCCAACAATCATTTAGCAGCTGATAATGTGGAAAAAGATTCCTGAAACATATGTCCTGAGTAAATCTCATTTAAATGAAACCATAAATTGTATTCTAAATATTCTACTCAGAGGAGATTAAAACTGATAGATGTTTCTGGCCTGCATTTGCATGAAGCACAGTATGAAGTGGCCGTTGCCATGACCATGTCAGTTGCCTGTCACAGTAACAAAAATGTTTGCTGCTGATGGCTACAGATAAGTGTGTCGCTATGACAGTAAGCATTATTTCTGTCTTTTTGTTACTATAACTCAGTTATGATTAAGATATCATTCTAACTTTTTGCCATTACCTTTTATTACATTATATACATTATCACAGGTTAATGATGAACCAATGTCATTAGATATAATGTGTTAGGTGAATTTTACTATAGTGTACTGAAATGTCACCAAGAGAATGGAGAATTTTTACATATGACATGTACCAGATAACAAGCTCATGTAACCAACATGGTTGATGAGGTCATTAAGACATGACCTTGTCAGCAGAAGATCTGGGGTTAGATTCCTGTCAGAACAGTCCTTCCCGACAAAGTTTTTTCCAGGTTTTCCTCAGTTTTCATATATAACAAATGCTTCATATATAATTAGGGAGCTACCCTAAACTCAGACCTGGAGTGTTTTCTTCCTTAAAAAAAAACCCTTTCTGAATTTATCATTTCATCTCAAATATTATCAGTATCCACTGACTGTGATGCCTCAACAGTAAAAATGGGCATTAAACACTATTAAAAAATGTTTGAAATGTGCAACTGCAGATGATATCATTTCAAACCACCCCTTAACACAGATTAGTAGAACTAATACTATTGCATGGTATTAATGATCAAGTTGCACAAGTGCAAATGTGAGGAAAGTTGTTCAACAGAGCCAGCAGCAACTGACATGGGTTTGTCCCTATGTGGCTCACATTACCTGCAAATGCAGCTCAAAAATAACTGTGTAATTTACCGTGAATATTCACTATACAATTAGAACTCAATTCTGAATGCAACTTAGATTATTTGTTGATTTTGTTGAATTGATTTATTTATAGATGCTCTTTAACATCTCAGGTCATTAGCATTCCATTCAATTCAAGGCATGAAATAACCAATAAATTTTGCACAGAAGCCTCTTCTTTCAGACTTGAGGTTCTTTTACATACCATAAATCTACGGCATGGGAATCACAACTTTACTTCCTTCTGAAGGAAGCCATATTTAAGATTTTTTATGCCAGAAAGAAACCTTCAAACCTGGCCGGAAGAACCCACAATCTTGGGTTTAGGAGGCAAGTATGGTTATCACCACACCACCAGGACCAACAACTTAAGATTATAAATCTACTCTTTCTAATATGGAACATTATTCTTTTCTCAGGTCCATCAACAGATTTCCAAAGAATGTTTAAAACAATCCTTTGAAATAAACCTCTTCCAAAAATAGATGCTAGCTGGAAGTGTGAAATATTTTAGTTATATACATCATTATATGTATAAGGAAGAGTTTTGTAATCGAGATTTGCTATGTATGCAAAATAGTCAGTCTGCATTAAAATTTTACCTTGACATTTCAATAAAGTGCAAAAACTGAGAAATTCACCAGTCTTGGGAATGCAGAAATTGCTAAATGCATAGGAGCCCACAGGAGTTTATCATAAGTTCACAAGTAAGCAGTACACATTTTCTAGTTGTGATAGCAGATAAAACTTTAAATGGGGTCTCATATAGATAAAATATTAAACAAAACATACTCCGGGTTATTTGCTATTAAGGGAATGCTGACTCTAGCAGACAAGCATGTTCAAAAACAATATACTAAGAATAAATATATTCTCTTATAGCCAATGGCATTACAGTTTGGGATGCAGTGCAAAAAACATATAGAGTCTTTGTATTATAGAATTTTTTTTAATGGTGTTTAATGCCCGTTTTTACTACTGAGGCACCACGGTGGTGAACACTGATGATACACGATATGAAATTATATATTGGGAAAGGATTGTTTAAGGAAGGAAACGTTTCAGGTCTAAGTTTAGGGTACCTACTCAGTATCTGCCATTTATGAGGACTGAGTAAAACCTGGAAAAAACCTCAGTCAGGGAGGACAGTCTTGGAGAGATTCAAACCTCAGATCCCCACTCATGAGTCCTCACCTTAACGACCTCAGCCACCCATGGCGGTTTTGTATTGTTGAAGAGAGCATTTAGATTTATATTAGGTTTAAAACAAAGAGAGTCTCACAAGGAATACTTTAAAAAATTACATATTCTAACATTGTATTCATTATACATATACATATACAAAACAATAATGTGCATAAAAAAATAATATAAGCAACTGTGAAATAAGCAGAAGCATAATAAATATTAGAAGTTATAGTTGATGATAAATTATTGTTCCAACACCATACAGACTTTATTTTGTAACAAAGTATGAACATGCATTTTTAAGAAATCTATCAAAATACTTGCAAACAGATAGCCTTAAATTAATATAAATTATTGTTTAATCTATCCTTACTTCTGCTATGCAACTGAAGTCTGGGGAAGAACATGTAGTTTAAATATAAATAAGCTGCTAGATCCTAAAAAAAGTTGTGACATGCACGCACACACATAAGTTAGACAGGAAACTAAAATGTTAACAATAATCTCATTATATGCATATAAGGTAAATCTATTTGTTGTAAATAATGAACATGACAAGCTCCTAAATAAGAATAGCCACAATTATAACACTCAAAACAATTATCATTGCCTAATTGTAAACACAAAAGCTACCAAAAGAGATACGAAAGTTAATGGTAAAATTTTATATAATAAACTGCATCATTCAATTAAGGCTCAAAAAGGGATAACTTTTCAAACTGATTTAAATTTTTTATATATATGTACAGGTTAGATGAACTATAAATATACAATTATTATTATTATTATTATTATTATTATTATTATTATTGTAATCTGTTTTGTAAATAATTTTTATTATTGATGACACAAATTATTCTCAAATCATGTAAATCTTCATTTTAACTTGTACGGTGTATAAATTCTGTCTTTGGCTGAAACTCTTTAAGAGTCTATGGCCTTCAATAAAATAATCACTACCACTACCTCTGTTACACAAGAGGCAACAATAATTACCATGTACAGCTGATTTCATTAGAATTATACAAAACCACATGTATAGCTATATCTTGTGAGCTTTATAATAAGCTCCCAACAAGCACAAAAATATTCAAAATGCAAAATCTTTTAAAAAGAACTGAAAAAACTTTGTACAGCCAGTTGTTATTGCTCATTAGAGGAACATTTAAAATAAAAAATGTAAATTATATAGTATTACCATAACTTTAAAATTGGATACTATCAGAACCACGATTAGAAGATAAAAGATGCATAAGCTAGCTTTTGTAAATAATTTTCTTGTAAACACCAACTGTAAATAGCATTAATTTATTTCTAAATCATTACACTTTTTTAGAGCTACATGAATTGTTTTACCAGCATTATTAACTTTGAAAATTGTCAAACTTGCACAATAAATTAGTAGCTAATAAGACTGTACATTCAAATTACTTACATGTCCTAAAACAGATTACTTTGATCAACAGGATGAAATGAAAATAAATGCATTTTCTGTGAAGAGAGAGAGTTCATGCATGTGTGTGTTAAGTGCCACAAAGTTAATGTCCAACCCCTCCTCCCCCTTTCAGATGTACACAAACATAAATTCAAGCTTTAAATCTAATAAATCCCTTGAATATGGCAAAAAGATCATCTAGATCATTTGTAAGGATGCACTCTTTATATTAATCTCTATGCAAGCATGTACAAATAAATAGTATTCAAGAATTCATCCAGAACACTTTTACAGGTATTGGCATTGCAATGATATAGTATAAGCATTTGCTTTAGCATCCAAAGACCTCAGTCTTATAAATATCATTAATAATTAAAAATATGTTAACATTAACAAAAGCCTTACATACATTGACTGGAAGAGCTCTTCTATATCATTACGTGGACAAATCTTATGATATAGCGAGTAAAATTTGTCAAATGTGAAATCAGCAGGCTCAATTGCATCATTCTGAAAAGAAAAAAAAAAAAGGTAACAGAGGAAATATTTATTTAATAATTTAATTTTGAATCAAACACAGTGAAACTCCCATTAATAACTCTTCTCAGTAGATATTTAAGACATTCTTTATGGTTTCACTTACATGAATAGGTTTCAACATAAGTACTGAGTAAATCTCATGCAAGTGAAACCATAAAGAGTGTTCTAAATATCCTAATCAGAAGAGGAAACATTAATGAAGAAGATTATGAATATTATGCCACATACTGCCAGGAGCACATTAGAGAATATATTACGCTCTTACTTTATAAAATCTAAACTGTATAATAATTTTCTGCTCCTGCAAGGCTTTTTGGCTTTTGATACTCACAACTTAAAAAGAAAATCAACTGAATTTAGTTTGGAAAAATGAAAATGCTAGTTGCTAATGTCTTGTGTGCTTCTCCTCTACAACACTGATTCATGTTACATGTAAAACATCTGCAACACAGGAGAAATTATGTCAGGCTTATGTTTTAGAAGCATGGGGAAGGAGTTTCCTCAAATACCACTACCCTCCTGAGGCTTTAAAAATAAAACACCAGAGGCTACAGTAAGTAAACTAAAATGTTAGACAAGAGTCTCCACAATTTTTTTGATTGATTATCTATGAAACGTATTCATAAATTAATTTTACTACCATACAAAGCATATGATCACCTCACAATGTTTTCTAAGCATTTATACATGATTTCATGTACCTTGCCACTGGGAAGCCCAAGATCTTGCAAGCACTGGTACACTAGCTTTTCTGTCTTGCCTGAGGCAAATGTTCTTGCTATAACCTTGACAGGCACCTTGCCTTTGGGATCTACCAGCATGCCAAGTCTCATCCAACTGTGAACATAAAATTAAAGGTTTCATTACCTTGAACATAACATGGAAATGATAATAGATTTCTGTTATGACTACAGCACTTCAAATGAGAAGAAAAATTTTGTGGAACATTGTGTTTACTGATTTTAACAAATGGTGCATGAGAGAATTTCCTTATAATGAACGGGATGCAGGTCAGGAAAATGAAATTATTTAGATAAATAAGGTATAATATCCAAGACCTAGAATGACATTTGGTAAGTTAAAGCTTTCTTACTGATTTGCAGTTAGGATTGCTTGAATGCACCATTACTATGGTACCCCATTTCAAATTTACCATGAAGTCTCACATGCTGTTGAATTAGTCATTCTTGTACTAGTGTTATTAATTTTTTATATTTTGTTTAATTTTCCAAAACTTAATATTTATGAACTATTCTTAGATTAAGTACTTATTGTTGTTGTGCCATTATTTTTTGTGCACTTCATCTATGCAAAAATTACAATCAGGAAAAATGAATGAGGCAAACTGAGGAAGGTGGGATGATAAGAGGATGAATGTTGCTGTCCCTTCTGTATGAAGTTTTCATAAATTTGTTACAAGCTTTAGATCTATGCTATGCAGAAAGTATGCAAGTTTACAAACAAACTAGATTAGCTGCATGCTGCACTATGAGGGAAAACTGCAAAAGAAAGAAATTGCAATGGAAGTGCCATTATATCAAGATTTTCAGCATCTCAAAGAAGATTAGCAGAAGCAAAACATTTGTTTACTGACAAACATTATACTACTGAAGATTAAACAAGACTTGAATAGCTGTACATACAGATGCAAAGAAACTTGGTGCCATAAATATAACTGGTAAGAGCACTTAATAAGGTGAACAAAAAAGTCTAAATCTTCCTCTATCTCTTAGCAGTTTTTGAGAAAATAATATTTTATCTTGAAACACAGGGAAATACTGCTTAATGTTCTATATTATTAGCTTAAAAATTCATTATACACTAATTGCAATATGTATCCATACTGTGAAAACAAGTTTATGACTAGTGTTGCCCACTTCTTTTAATCTTGTTAACATCAATGCTGTGATAACAATATTAAGCTTAGTGGTGACAAATATACTTTTGTGAATACAAATGATTTATATAAAACTTTTCTGGTGAGTTTACATCAAAAAGCTTAAGTTAGGAAAAAATTGCAAAGGACATTATTTGTTCTATTTCCATTTATCTATTCATTTATAATCATAATGCATGAATTCTGTTGCATTAAAAATGCAGCTCATGAAAGATAATACTGAAATTAACTTTTTTTGCCTAACAACAGGTCAATGGCTTAAACAATCAATCAATTGCCAAAACAGTATTTGAAAATGTTGATTCATTTATAGCATGAAATGATCTCATAAAATTGTAGCACTGAATTCCCTTCCATTCCATATAAAAAACAAGTATACCAGTTAAAATAGTGGCCACTAGTATTTAACAAAGTCAAGTGAAACAGAAGACAACAGAGCACATGAAAGCTAAATATCTCAAAAATGTCTTGACAATAAATATTGGCTTATGATTGAAGGTCAGTATAAAATATAGCTTGCTTTCCTGTACCATAGTTGAAGTTTAGAGAACTCAGAATAGTATGAGGATTGCATTTGCCAGATAAATGGAGCATATGCCCAGAAAATGTTGTTGGAGCACTTCTGGAATAGGTATCTCACTACTGGCCAAACAATCTGGGTTCAATTTGGCAGAAGCAGGGATTTTTTTCGTCTCTATTATACCTGTTCTGCTTTGGTTCATCAGTCAGCTTTTCAAATGAATACCTAGGTAGTGTTCTTTAATAGAAGTTTGCTGGAGTAAAAGTGGCTAGGGTATAGTACTAACTACCATGCTCCCATCTATTGCTGACAGTTTCATGATTCTAGGATGCCTTAGTATCTACTATCTCTAGTGAGGGTACTGAGTTAGCAACAGTAGAGAAAGGATGTGTTAGGTGAGGGCTCTTGTTCTGCAGAAGAAGAAGGAAATAGGGCACAATGGAAGTGGATTTGACAGTATATAGAGTAAGAATTGGGCTGTTTGTAGTTAAGTATAGTAAATCAAAGGGGATAAGAAGAGAAAAGGATGAGATCAAGAATGCTTAAATTATGGGAATTAATGTCTCAGTTTTGTTAATTATTGGTGGAGCTGAAATGAACCCTGGCCCAATGATTCAGGGGATGTGGTGGAAAAGATTCTAGGCAGAATGGATGGTTTAGAAAAATTCCTTAGTAATAAGATGAATGCAATTTCACAGGATATTAAGCAAGAGATATGAGAAGAAGTTCTGATACTAAAAAGGGTGATAGAAAAAATCAAAGGGAGAAAGAAAAGCTTGAGGACAAAAATCACAAGTTTAATTTGGTGTTTATTGGAGTTGAACAAAGGAGAGGAGTTTGGGCCCAAGATATTTTGGAACAAAAGCTGCAGATGAAACTAGGAGGATGGGAAATTGCAGATGCCTTTTTGGTGGGAAGACAAGTAGGCAAGAGAACGATAATACAAAGTTTAATACCATGAATACCGTACATGAGATTTATTCAGGGCAAAGAAACTTAAAGGAACTAATATTTTCATCAATAAGGACTTGTCAATGGAAGAGAGGGAAATAAAGAGGAAGATTGTACTAGAAATGAAAGAAGGCAGGGAAAAATGGTAAGAACACTTATATATGGAATATGCAACTTTGGATTGATGGAAAGGTGGTAGCTACAAATAAAAATGAGCTAAGTACTGATGAAAGAAATGGGTAGAAGAATATGAGTCGACAATTCAATGTAACTGGACTGGGAAGTGGAAGATCAAGAGTCAGTTTGACCAATGTGCCAAGTGAGCAGAGGGAAGGGCAGGCAACAACACAAGAGAATGTGTTGAAGGTCAAGGAGGGGGAGTCTAGGTGATGTCACCATGTAAGAAGATATCACTGGGCAGGCGACTGTCTAGAGAAATTCAACAGCTGGTAAAAGGGGAGATGGAGGGAAGAAAGAGAGAGGAAGATATCACTACAGATTCCAGCAATGTGTGGAAGTATTTTCAAGCTTGACAGTACGCTAAAACAGTATGTGGGAAGACATGTGTATTATCCTCAGCAGCATCAAGACTCGGCAGCGGGAGGAGTCGAGCTCAGAAGTAGGAGTTTAGAGCTAGAGTGGTAACTCAGTACCCTCCTTTTCAAAATATGGTGAAAAGGAGGAGATCAGGTCTCTGAGGCTGGTTTTTGGAATTGTGAAGGTTGAAAGGACCTTTTGGTTCATTGGTTAGAAAGATGCATTTATTAGCATTAGTTGAGATATGGTTACAGGACAGAGATGAGATTAGAATGGCACAATTTGAATTTATAGGAAAAAAGGGTTTGAGAAGGTATATTGGGCTATTATTTAAAAAGGAATGGAAGGGCAAGATTAAAGAATGCAGTTTAAGGATGGAGGGTTAATGTGGGTAATACTGGTGAAATTAATGTTAAGTTTAGGGATAGTTTATAACCCACCCAGAAACTCCTAGTTTCATAGCCCAGATCTCTTCCAACAGTTAGGAAATGAGATGGAAGAAATTAGACAGGAATTTTCTACAATAGAACTTTTATTACTGGAAGATTTCAATGTGAGAAATGGGAATTTGCAAGCAAAGGATTGTGATATATTAGATGATTTAACAATACGGAAAAATAAGAGACCTGTTATGAGGAGGAGTAAGGATAAAGAAGTGAATGAAGAAGGTATGAAATTTGTAGTTTAGTGAATTCGATGATTTGGTGATTTTAAACGGTTTTGGGGAGGAATATAAGGATGGTGAACGTACATTTGTTGGTGCAAGTGGTCAAAGTGTTGTGGATTTTGCTGTATGTGGTTGGGAGTTAGGGTCAGCGATAAAAATTTAAAGTGATAATTTAGAAGTAATAGTGTTCATTTTCCCTTAGTGGCTGAGTAGAGGGGTGAAATTATTGGTAAGAAGGATTTATATTCAAATGAAAGGGAATTGGACAAGAAAGTGAATAAGAGGAATCAGGCCCAAGCTAGAGAATGTTATTTTATCTTGAATTCTGCAGAGTTAAAATTGTGTTCATGGAATTAATTTGTATATTGAATAAGATAAGTGTGAACAGTCATTATTTTTATTAGAATTTATTATTTACGTGATTTATTTAAGCTGGTAATGGTATGCTTCAAAGGAGTAGGAATAAAACTAAAAGCTATAATGATTAGTTTGATAAAGAATGCAGGGATTTGAGAAGTTTAGTAAAGGTGCCATAATTAAGAGGAGAGAAATGAACAATGTAAAGATAGAGAAAAATTGATGGAGTTAAGAGCCCCTGTATATAGGTCATTAGAGGGTAAGAAAGATGAATAGGGTAGGAAAAAGGACTTAGAAATAGAGGCCAATATCAAACCTGAGAAGGCACAATAAATATAGGAAATTATAAGAAATTGTACAAAAAGAAGAGCAGGGAGATCATTAATTGTATCAGAGCAATGGATGGAGTATTTTAAATGCATGCTTATTTGAATTCTGAGATTCTGAGATGAGGAATGGAATTTGGAATTAGAATCAAGATACAATGAAGCTCAGGACAGAGAGTTTTCTTGTGAAGAGGTTCTAAGCAGGTTTAAAAGGGAAAGAAGAATAAGACAGTAGGACACCAGTTGAAAGGTCTGGTGTCAGAAGCAAGATCAATTAAGAGTGTTTGACCAGATTACTGAATTTAATTAAGAGCAGCACAAGGATACTCAAGAGCTGGCCTACAGTTATTATTCATTCTATTTTTAAGGGAAAGGGTTCTATTATGATCCAGGTAGCTATATAGAGATATTGTCGTTTTGTCTAATTTTGATAAGATTTTCACTGGGATTCTAACTGACAGAATTAATAACTGGGCAGAAGAGAATTTCTCCATTTCAGTCAGGTTTTAGAACAGATTTGAGAATGGCTGATGATGCATTTGTTATTAAAACCAAGATAAACAAGTATTTGGTGAATAAAGGTGGTAGGCTGTATGCAATCTTAGTTGATTTAGATAGGATATATGATAGAACTAACAAGAGGCGTTATGGTATTTATGGCATAAGGGAATGAGTAAGGAGATGATTGTTTTGTATAAAGAGCTTTTTAAGAACTATATGTTTAGTGTTAAATGTGAGGAAGGTTTAGTGACTGAGGAAATAACCCAAGATTGGGGGCTTAGGCAAGGATGTAAGGTGAGCCCTATTCATTTCAATTTGCTTATAGATGATATAATGGTAGGTTTGCAGCAAGTTAACATATAGGAACTAATAATAAACAAATTGGAAATTCCAGGTTTACTTTATACTGATGATTCAATGGCAGCATCTATTTCAGTGATAGGATTAAGATATGTGTTATTAGAAATTATGAGATATTGTAAGAATGGGATCGTAAATTGAATCAGGATAAGACCAAAATAATATTTAAAAAGGGAAAGGAAGGATAAAAAGTGTTTTATGATGGGGAGGGAGATACAGATCGTGAAAGAATTTTTATACTTAGAAATGTTCTGAGCTCCTCCAGTCAATGGGAGAAATAAAAGAAATCAGTATTAACTAAGGGGTTATCATCTTTGAAGCTAATTAAGCAATGTATGTTTGTTGCACCATAGATGAAGGTGAGTTGGTTGAAAAAATTTATAGGGCACTGGTGGGGATCAAGATGGGCATATGGCATTGAAATGTAGGGGATAGAGGAAAATTGGAAATTGATGGCTAGGATACTCAGTAGGTTTTGTAAGATTGTGCTTGGAATTCCACAAAATTGCAAATGCAGGGACACTGTTGGAAATGGAGGGATCATGAGAGGATGGGCAATGGAGAGAGTTTTAAAGTATTGGTTTAGGATACAACATGAGGTTTCTTTGTTAAATGAATGTTTAAAAGTTGGGAAGAGTTGACAAGGAATCTAATGGGTGATGCATGGTTAAGAAGAAATGATTTAGAGGGAGGTTTTTGGAAACATATTGGAGTAAGGTTTGAGGATATAAACTAACAGATATTACATTCTATAATGAGGGGGAAGAGGTCATTAGTGTTTTATCAGGAGATTAAAGAGAATGTTAAAAGAGATAGATATAAGTGTAATAAGCAGGAGAGAGAGGGAATGGCAAAGTTTAGATTAGGAATCTGGAGCTTGAGAGGTTTTTAAAAGTATTTGTAGGCATGGAGTTGCCCTGTATGTGAAAATTTCGAAAATAGAGAACATATTTTGTTTGAATGCTCAGGAACAAGTGGATGGAGACAACAAGCAATATATGGTAAATGGTTGACATTAAATAGGCAAATTGCAGCAAAGGAAATGTTTGGTGACCAAAGACAAATTATGATTCTTGGGAAGTATTTGTACAGGGCTAAGAACAAATAGTTATGGTAAGTGGGGAGAGAGAATCTATGAGTTTAATTGTGTTTGCCCTGAGTAATTTGCTGGTAATGGCATTGTGATTATATGTATAGTAATTAAAAGTTTAAATGTGTATGGATATAAATTAGTTAAGGGCAGGATTCTACAAATGAAAATCACTAATTTTGGATGACTATTGAATTGTATAAAATGTTTTAGTTTATGCTATTATTGTGATTCTTTGTTTAAAAGAACGGGCTTTGCCAAAGTCCTCGGGATATATCAGTATGAAGCTAGTAATGAATCAAGGACTGGAACTTAGCAAACACTGTTAAATCTTTGGCCAGCAGAAAGCACATAAATTAAAAAATTTATTTTGTTAGGAGATTTTTTTTTAATTTCTTTTATCTGGATAATAATACAAGAATGAAATACATATATGTTTATTAAAGTATGCTCTCTTTCAATATGAATTAAAATAAATTTCCATGTTTTAAACACTAAACTAAATATTTGTTTCTATCTAATATAAAAGATTAAAGTTTTGACTTATGTGCCTTTTCCTGCCATCCAAAGAAATATAGTTATCTGAATATTGAAAATTAGCATGTTAATTAAACTTTCTGTATGAGAATGATTTAAAATATTGACCTGGGTAGAACCAGGCCATATCGTAATATTTGTGAATTAGTGCTATTTAAATAAATATAAATAACTCTAGTATATGTCTTTGAAGGCAGGTTTCATGTTAAAAAAATATAATATAATGTGAGGGAGCAGCAAATATCCATAGAGATAAAAATTCTTCCTTATTCATGGAAATGGTACACATAAGTTATGACTGAGCTTCGAGGTACATTTCTGCATGAAGAGAATAAAATCCCATTAAATTTTACCAGAAGACCAGAAGAAGTAGGATCCAAGTAATGTTTCATTTGCCAGAAGCTTCAAACACATTTGCAAATGGACCTTAATCTCAACCCTACTTGATGAAATTATTTGCAAACCATTATCCCATAAATGCCACTAAGAAGAAATGCAATTTCTTCTGGAGATTTTATGTGCTACAACAAAAAATGCACAAACAGCTTTTGAAGCCAGAAGCAGTCATCTTACAAATTGACCAAAGCAGATTATGACTAAAATAATATTGTTATTCTGCTGCCGAATACTAAAATGCTTTACCTAATGAAAGAGGTCTGACATCAATGGAGGATGACTTTGCTCTAATTCTTCTTGAAGGCTGCACAGATGAGTAAAATGTCTAAAATCAACATATTTGAACAATATGAATGAAAAGTTTGATTTCTTCCCTGTTAATATAGATGTGCCACAAAGAAGTCCACATAGTTAGATATTTCACATGAAAATTATGAATACTTACTGCAGCTAGTGCTGATATACAAATATCAACTATGATTATTAGATTTTCATTATATGTATTAAATAAATAAACAGAAGTTTAAAAATGATACAACAATATCTGTGGTACGTCAGTGGAGAATGACTAGTATGAATGATCACTGATCTGCACATGTCTAATGCAACAATAGAAACTTAACCTAATCTGAAGATCACAGAAGTTCTCTCGGGAAATAAGCCAGGTAAAAGGCAGTTACACCCAAGCTTTTGAGGGCATACAATATCCTAATCATCAGGGATGATGTATTTAAAGCCTGCTGGATTGTCACTTATATACAAAACTTCTCATAGAGGGCTGACACTGAAAAATGAAATAAAATTATAAAAGAAGCTCATGATTAAAGGAAGGTAATTAATGACTGAAATAGATACATTCAATTTGTATATGAGTATATGAAGGAATGGATGAGGAGGGAGGGGTATCTTCTGGTATGCCAAAGGAGCAACTCCCCTCATTAACATTAATATTAAATGAAGGTGACCAGTGTTTCTGTCTTCTGGTAGCCATTCCTAGGTAGTGCAATTGTTCACAATGTTGTTCCCAGTTGACTTGCCCACCTTCCATAACAATTTTTGTCTCACCTTGCCTATGTATTTTCCAAGTTTCTTAATATTTTCGTCTTTTTAGATTTAAATTCTTTTGCCTCTTATTTCATTTGGTAAGTTTTCCCACTTTCATAATAAGAACTGTTCCCTCCAAAACTTGGTTTGCTTACATTCTAGTATACAATGCCAAGTACTATCTGGTTCTTCAGACACAGGACATATCCCCTTAGTGTATCCACTTCTTATCTGTCTTAAATATATTACTCTTGTTCTAAACCATGCCAGTCTTTCCCTTTCTGCCTTATTGCAGATTTCAATATATCTTCCTCTTACCCACACATTTTTAATGTGCTATATAATTTCAGAGATTTTTTGACATTAAGATTAGTCCATATATCTTTTTTTCAATATGCTCAAATCTTGTTTTTATCTCTTTCCAAAATCCCTTGCCCATTCTTGTAGAATATTTTGGATTTTAGATATCCAAGTTTATCTCCCCTTAATTTTTCCTTGTGCTACAAAATGCTGATTGATGATTTTCTCCTCTTCTAGTCTACCTATTCTATACCAATATTTCAGTACTCTTTCTATGACCTTGCTTTTAGTTTACCATGAATTTTTATTTGAACACATTATCAGGATTGATGGAAGGCATACCTCTCAATTTATGACAGAAAAAGTAGTTTCAGCACAACAGTGCATCCACACACTGCAGTCACGTGACATGGCAGCACCTTAATGCAACTTTTGGAGATTGATGGATAGGCAAATACTGTATGATTGCGCAATCTGCCATATTATGATCTCAATCCTCTGGATTTCTTCTTCTGGGGCTTTGCACAGAGTATGATGTATGAAGAGCCTGTTGATCAAGTGTAAGTTCTTCTGCCTAGGATAGAAGCAGCCTATGATCACATATGTCATATGCCAGGCATTTTTGAGGCAGTCAATGATGAGATGTCAACGCTGCCTAGAAGTAGGAGGATGACACTTTCAATAATTGTTGTAAAAATGTACATTGTGGGTTTCAGTGTGTATGATGTAGCCTTCCAGTGTTGTAGTGCTGTACTATTTGAGTTACAATATGATTGTTGATTTGCTGAATCAGGTATTCACCTACCTGTTGTATTATACTCTGAACAATTGGTACTTATGCAACACATAAATGAAACAAATAAACATATACATTCTAACTCCTGCACTGCCCACAATCAGTGTTTTTTATTCCTTGTATCTCTGGTACCAATGCAGTCTGGATGCTTGGACTTCTTGTGTGTTTTATTTGCAGAGATTTGCATTAACTGGGAGTTTGTCACATTCATTCTGAGTCCTCTGGTATAGAAAAAGTGGACAAGGCCAGAACCTATTGATCTTTATTTAACTTATTTTGATTTTTCTTAGTTCATAAATAAAAATAATAAATAAATAAAATGCATCATGATTGGCTGACAGTTCTGGGATGAGCCGGCCAAAGACAAAGGAACAGTTAAAAGTCTACTCTCTGATTTTACTTCTTTATTAAAAAAAAATTCTTTCCAATTTATCATTCCATCTTGTGTACCATCAATGTCTGCCACTTGTGATGCCTCAGCAGTGCAAACACCATTTAAAAAAAAAAAATCATCTCTTCCCTAATGGCTATAGCCTCTTTGAATACTTGATCTCAAAACCTATCAGATTTAGAAATAATAGTTATTTTGTTAGTATCAGGCTTGTGACCTTCGGTAATATTGTGTTCAGTTAAACCAAACTTCTATGGATACAGAAGGGAATGTAAATTACATGCTCCTACCTGTTTGCCCTATGTAAGTCCTTCCACAAATACAAGGATACATACCCCAGTGTTTTAAGGCCTAGGTTGTCCTTGATTGGGCAATCTTGTACACAGTTTTAATGTCATGTTTATTTAAAATATAGCTAACAGTTCCAGAAATATTATGACAATATGGAATAAAAGTTACTCTTTGCTTCTTTTCTTTTACTTTCAGTATGTTGTTACAAGATTAAATGTCAGTCCTGGTGGTGTAGTGGTTACCATACTTGCCTCCTACGCCCAAAACGCGGGTTCGAACCCGGCCAGGATCGATGGATTTTTTCGGGCGTAAAAATCCTAAGTATGGCTTCCTTCGGAAGGGAAGTAAAGCCGTGGGTCCCGTGTCGTACATTTAAGGCATGAAAAAGAACCTCAAGCCTGAAAGAGAGGCCTCTGAGCAAAATTTGTTAGCCGTTTCACGCCCTGAGTTGAATGGGACGCTGATGACCTGAGATGTTAAAGAGCGTCCATAAATAAATCAATCAAAAAAAAAAAAAAAAAAAGATTGAACTGTAAAGATTTTTATTAGATAAAAAGGAAGAGGCCTTATTAAGAGTTCTGTTTACATCCATCTTGTTTTATTCATTTTTCTAGAGCCTAATTTTTAAATGATGTATTTCTTGCGATAGACTTACAGTATCTCAGATGGTAACAGCATGATGCGCCACCTGCATTATGTTGGATGGATGAGATGTTTATTAGCACATAAATATAAGTCAGTGTTAAAAGATGTATGATAAACTTTATGATAGTCAAAAAAATACAAAACTGCATAACTTTCTATTTCCATTGTAAGATAACATTCAGATGAATACTATTCAACAGGACCAGGGAGTTATTAAGGCTATTGCTATGGGGCCATATGACAAATATATTATTGACATATCTGAAAAACTGAAGGTTTTGGATTGGCCACAATTCACACTTGGTGTTCAAATACTTCCATACAAAAGTTAGCAACAGCAGAGAGAAAAAAAAAAGAGCTTATAGCAACCCTTTCTATTTGTTTATAAACATGCCCTTTATAGTGAAAAAATGTTGAAGTTTATAGAGTATGTTTAAAAAGAAAAGAAAAACAATTCTGAAGAAAAATGAGGCTGTAACACATGAACTGATTCTTGTAATTGGTCATTTTTGAAATTAACTAAATGACACCTAACACACTAAAAGATTATTAGGGTTGGTTTTGAGAATTTTAAACATTGTGATGAATTCAGACATGAGTCTTCATCACTTCAGTCCTTGTGTTAAACTTAAGGTACTTAGCTAAGTTGTATGTCGAACTGCTAAGAGCATTTACAATAGGTCAGAGGGAATGCCCTTTGTATGATTTTTTGGTATGTCATAAAGCCTTGGTGATATGATATTAGAACTCTCTCAGTTTTCTTTACAAGGTTGTTAAGTCTTTCTTACTACAGAAATGGTAGGATTCCAATTAATCTGTCTATAAGTAATCCTGAAGTAATGGTGCATTTTGTTATGATAGTCTTCATTATAGAGTAATTCCTTATATTATACTTTTGTCAGCTGGTAAAACCATGATATCTGGGTCATCTTGTACAGTCTTCAAGGCTGTTCTTTCTTCTTTTACTGATGTTAAATTAAAGAAGCCTGACATGCAACTTAACTAGGTACCTTACCAGTTTATTACAACTTATTGTTGTGGTTTTTGCTAGGTTCTTGAGCTACAGAAGAGAAAAAAAATATGCATAAAGTTTAAATTCATAAAGTCTATTAGAATGAAAGAAATTACACCAAGTAAATGGCACCATGACTACAGAACAATGCTGCATTGTAATTTTATACAATGAATACGCTTCTTTATGCGCATATTATGGGGTTAGCTTTTGCAAGTAAGACAGCTTCTTATATTCTAAAAAGATTGCTTCTTTTACAAATTTTGTTAAATCCAAAATGTCCATGAATTTATAATGTGAAAATGTTGATTATTTTAGGCACTATTATATCCTTGATTTTTGATGGCTAGACCAGACATTAAATGCAATGCACAAGTGAAACCTTGACTAAAATGTACCCCATGTAACTGCCAAGTTTGGAAAAAATTAAACTAGTTAATGTAGATGAATAAAATAAAATGACTGTATACCTGCCACATTCACCATGAATTAGTTTTAGAAGAAAAAAAAAACACTTCTGCATTCATTAACTATATTACAGGATTTTTAAACAACACACTGTTCCTTTAAAATATATATAACAATAATACAAATGAAAAATATATATTTATTAATATAAAATATTCACTATTTTTTGGAAATTTTACATTCTTAAAAATAAGCATGAATATAATATTTTAGCATGAAGATATATTTTTCAGAACAAATATAAAAGATATTTTACATCACAGGTTTTTATTCAAAACCATTCTTTCAAACCCCAACTACTTCTACCAAACTTGGAAGCTAAACATGCCAATTCTAAGCTTGCAGAACTAGTCATTCTACTTGCAAATTAACATTTATGCTACCACATCAGAAAACTAATTTATTAACTTGTTATGTTGATGATTTTAAGCTATGTCTGTTATAAAAATTAGCAGAAGCTCATGAAACCAACACCAAACATTGAAGTATATTATGTTCTATGTCAATGGACAATGTGTTAGAAACAGTGATTTTATTAAAAGGAATGAATTTTTTATGAAATTTCTCAGCATTAAATTTGCCTTTGTTGTCACAACTATAAAGTAAAAATATTATTTACATTAATTATGTTTCCTTTAACTGACTTTTAAGCATAATATAAACATTATCTTTAAAAATTAGTTATTTGATTCAGCATTAGTAACAACTACAATAGTTCAATTTCCCTCTTTGATTTAGGATTGAAGCATATACTATTATGTGTGCACTTGTGAGCCAACAGCCAACCAGCTAATGGGATAGTGCAAGAAGAATTTTTCTTTCGCTTTATATTGTTCAGAATAACTCTTCAGAGTTCATGCATATTTCTGAGAGTAAACCTAGCTATAACACTGGGTTAACTACAAAAATATTTTGCATATTCTATTTGAACGAAATGTACTCCTGCAATACTACTGGGTCAAATGTTGCATAACATTATCTTAACAAGAAATCTGTTTATTACATTCAATAAATACATAGCTCTGTAATTTATGTGACTGAAGAAAAATATCCCAACTGACTACCAAATTAACATTATTATGCCATTCAATTGTTTGGGCCTTACTTTCCATGGAAGAATGGTTCTGGCTGTTAATGCCTACATGCATCAGGGCAGACTTGCAAAAATCTTTTATAATCAGGCAAGATACAGCAAACTTCTTACAGAGCTAAGAGGTGTAGCATTCTGTTTTCTCTTCTACTTTTTGAGCCTTTTTTTCCTATCTGTAGGGTAGTTTAAGAGACACAGTTTACAAATATTGTTGTTGTCAATGACAGGAACTTGGCTAAGTCATTTTTACTCTAGCCTCCCAATAAAGAGATGTAAAATCATTCCTCTACTTAAGAGTTTATAAAAAAATTTGCAATTATCAGATTAACTGCAAAATAACATAAAAGCATTTTTCAGCATTTAAGATGTAGAGCTGAAATGTGTAAATCAAAATTATGAGCATTTTCACATTATTTTTGTAAATATTAAGCATTTTAGGCACATCTCTATAAGTACCAAAGCTCACAATTTCTTGATTGCAGAAACATTTTCCTAATTTAGTGCTGTCCATCCTTTCATTAACACTAAGATTTACCTTGCATGTTTTTTTTTTATTCAAAAGAACAATTTTTTTATTAGTGTTTAACGCCTGTTTTTACTACTGAGGCACCACAAGAGGTGACACTGATGATACATGAGATGAAATGATATACTGGGAAAGAATTTTTTTAAGGAAGGAAACATTCCAGGCCTAAGTTTAGGGTACCTCCCCAGCATTTGCCATTTATGAGGACTGAGGAAAATCTAGAAAAAACCTCAGTCAGGGAGGACGGTCCTGGCGGGATTCGAACCCTAGACATCCTGCTCATGAGTCCGCATTTTAACGACCTCAGCCACCCGTGGTGGTCAAAAGAACATGGATGTAATATTTCTGTTTTGGGAAATTATTCAAAGCCTCTGGGTGAAATTAAAAGAAACAGCGTAGGAAACCAGTGTGAAACCAACCCAGTATCTCTGGAAGAATTCAAATGTTGTCATAAAACTACCTTCATTTCTCAAAACTTCACCTAATGATAGATGTTTCTTTTTGCATTTGGGAGGGGGGGATTTAAATCACCATATGTTGTAAATAACCTTTATATTTAAATCTGCTCATTTTTCTGATTTACAAAATCATCATTCTTTAATGTGTCAATAAAAGTTTTAGAACAAACAAAATCTTAAGTTCTGTTCCTACCCTGTAAGGAAGTAAAATATAATTTAAAAAAATTTAAAATATCTACAGGTATGTGATATTCAAGACATTCTTGAAGAAAAATTCTTCAAAAAACTTCTTTCTGTAGAACAGTTAATGTCATATAGATATGCCTCAGCAATAATGAATGACATGGAAATACTTTTTTTAAGATGCAAAAGCATATTGAAAAAATACATGCATTTTTTTTAATTGAACAATTTCAGTCAAGTGTTGGTCTTGAACTGCAATTCACCGCTGATTTTAGACAACAGAACCACTTATGCTTTAAACTCTAAGGAATTATATTCTCTTGCTCTCTCGCATGTACACATGGCACTTATACTATTACAGGAAACTTAATTCTTTAAATTCTTAACTTTTGGGCTCTCTTCATCATCAGTACCAAAGCATGTGATATATGTTCAGCTCCCAACTGTCAAGATCACTCCCAAAGGAAGACAGACACAATAATGTAGTAATCAGTAATCAAATTTAGAGTCATTAAATAAGTAAACAGAAGTAGCTTTGAAATACTGAAGCAACAAATATGTACCAAGCTTCTCTAGCATTACAATATTCTAACTCTTTTGCTTTTAAAGCAAAAGAAGAGTTTAAGCATAACAAAGCATAAAAGCTCTAATATTTGATATACTCACAGAGATAACAAAGCTCTGCTAAGCTATTCGTATTAACTTCAGGAACTTACTGCTTCATGAGGTTGGTACGCACACAAACGTTGGATATCTTGTTGTTGTGAGTAATCTTCCGCAAACCCTCCTGCCATGTCTACCAACCGTAACAACACATAGCAGGCGAGCATTCCATGCAACAAAAACAGTAACACCCACACGACTGAAATAAATATAATGACAATAAAACAGCATGCTCCTAACCCAAACAACATGCTCCATCTGTTACCTGACTGTGTAAACAGCTATATACACACAATCAATGCATTAGAACACAAATACAGACATCATGATGCAGAAGAGGGAAACAACTAGCTTGGTTATTTTATTTAATGTGGTGCTTGACTTCTGAATTAAGTGGTCTGGTTTCAACTTTAATATCCCATGAGGACATTATATTCATAATAATGCTTAGATGGAATGCAACAAATTTGTTTTACACCAATGGGTGCTTGTTTACAAAAACCTCACTCTCTGTCCCTGTTGGAGATGAAATCTAAACCTTCAACTTTTTGCTGTCATAGAAATGGATGGCTTAATAAATGCAAGCAAAGTAGCCTTAGCTAAAAGTTCAATTATCATTCTCTAGCTATTCATTTAAGAATTATAGCAAATAGATAAAATTTGTGATATGAAACCATGTAAGTGCTTGATTTTCTTTCCAGATTCTCCTATTTATAGAAAAATTAGAAAAATAAGCTTAAAATAGACATTTTATGATTCTCAATGCAGTTCTGTTGATGTGTTTGCTTCACTACACTTTATATGAGCAGCTACGTCATTATATTGAATGAATCATACAAGTACCAAACACTTGTATAGTATTTGCTTACTGATTATTTAGCAAACAACATCATGCCAGTATGTGTCAATTAATAGGCGAGTGCTACACAGGAAGGCTTAATAATTATGAAGCTTATGACTGGAAAGTGTTATGGCTCAGTATGTGTTTGCAATGCATATGCATTTATCTCAGATTAACATGTACAAACCAGTTGGCTTTTCAATTTAGAACATGATTTGAACAAAGATTTCTCAGTGTTAATGTTCCAAGTTATCAAATAAAGCCTCTGGGTAAAATTAAGAGAGACAGTGTACAAAACAAGCCTTCAATACCTGGAAAAACTGAAACTTAAAACTTTGTTAGAGGTCTACCTTAATTTCTCTACAGGAGCTTCTCTCTCTCTCTCTCTCTCTCTCTCTCTCTCTCTCTCTCTCTCTCACACACACACACACACACACACACACACAGAGGAGGGCCCAAAATGCATGGACAATAATGACAGTGTTTTAGCATTTCCTTCCCTTAAATAGGTAAGTGGTCATATACTTGAGCAATTTAATTGCAAAAGTTGGAGAAACAATTTATTTTCAGTTGCTTTGAAGGTGAACAGTACCCTAACCCATAACTAGAACTCATTGCTACACATACTATGCTAGGCAAGTGGTCAATACTTGTATGGTTCTCTCACTGTAAAAAACATTGTGACTTTTATATGAATGCAGTCATAATGGAATGATTCAAAGCTAAGGAAGAATTATAAAGAAAGGTATGTCTATCCAGCAGAATGTTTATGCAATATTATCAGAAATTTCATTAATGGCATTTGCAAATGAACTTTTTTACCACTAAAGTTTGTTCATTTCACATTCATTTATCAAAATAAATAATTAATATTAAGTCAACATTGTTGTTGTTCAAGCTATCGTGATCATTCCAGAATAGAAAAATTTCAATAACACAAATCACAGCTTATCTCCTATAGTATTAGCATATATTATGTTACATGCAAGAAAAAAATTGCTCTAACATTACTCTGAAGGATACAAAATCAAATTCATTCATTTGTATACAAAAAGCAAAACATTTTGAAACAAAGTTCTATAATAAATGCAGTGCAGGAATGAAAAATCTAGAAAATTTACATATTCTACCCTGAAAGTCTTTTTTATTATGCTACATGCCATGCATTTCCAATGGGACAACAAAATTATAATTAAGTACCATCCTAACACATGACCTTTTCTGATAGAAGCTGTTATGCACTAACACATGATCTTTTCTGATAGAAGCTGTTATGCAATTCCATTGGAGATATTCCTATGGATGCATAAAACATGCAAATTGTGTGCAAAAAATTATAACATCTCGAGATTATTGAACATATAGAATTTGTTGTTCAAGATGGTGAATCAAAAACATTAAATGCTGCTTATATGATAAAATAGTGACAATAAAACAAATTAAAAAGTGGAAGAAAATGGTCTGGATGCATCTGGAACCTTGGTGCACACACAGCAACACATTTATTATAAGATTTGATGCACTAATAATATGACTGAGAGATTTCAAGGACTAAAACATTTGATGTTTTATGAGATCTCAAAATTCTGAAATCATAAACATTATAGACCCTTAAACCCAGATTTTTTCTTTTTTATTAGAAGTCAAGAACCAAACTCTAAACACTCACTTCCAATGCGTTTACATGCCACATATTGAGTTTCTAAATATTCTCTCTTTATAACCAACTTCATGAATTGAGAAAATTTTTTGACATTCCATTTTTCAAAGGAATTGCTATACTTAACTGTAACCGAATGAATGATTATATCATGTATGAACTTATAAACTTAAAATCTGAATAAAATTTGCATCTACTGATATTTATAAGTACACAAATGCTGCTCAATAAAAAATGATCATGGTTTTACTTTCTTGGGCTAAAATTTAACTTTAAAATATTTTGTTAGCTTAATGCATAATGCACATGTGGTACCACTTTCATTGTTGTCACTTTCGATTCCCACCTGTCAGAGGTATGCAAGTTGATACATGTTCAGTTCTGCCTACAGCAAAATGGAGGTGACATGTGATGAACAATATGCTACTCTAAAATTCTGCTTTTGTCTCAACAAATCTTCAGCCAAGGCCTATAAAGAGTTTGTTCTTCCTTATAGCACAGCTTGAAAATGGTTTAAAATGTTTTAAGAGGGGAGGCAAATTATTTCAAAAGAATGTAGGCCTGACATCTTAGTTTGTGCTCTAACAGAAAAAAAACTTGCTGCAGTTATTGTGAAAAACGATCATGGAATAACATTAAGAACATTTTCAGAAATTATGTAAAATTCACTGTCAGCCACCCACACATTGGTAACTGAAAAGTTGCACTTGAGATAAGTTTATGTTGGTTCCAAGACTGCCGATTCCTGAACAAAAGGATATTTGTGTCCAGGTTTGCATGCAATTGAAGATGATGTTACAGGAAGGTACAGAATTTCTTTCAAAATATAATCATGCTGATGACTTTGCTATTTCACTTCAATCCTGACAGCAAACAGTAAAGCTATGAATGGAAATCTCCATCATCACCAACAACAAAAACAGAAAAAGTGGTTGCTTCTGCTGGGAAAGTTATGGTCATCTCACTTTTAGTTATACAAGGAATGGTTTTACCAGCATATCTGCAGAAACTATTACTGTGCAATACAACAGAAATGTCCGGTAAATTCTTCAAGTCCATGTCACATGTAAAAGCTACATTTCCTTGTAACAAGCTGGATGCTACACCAATAATGCATGGCTGCACATTGCAAATGTTGTTGCCGAATATATCACAAAAATTAATGTAAAATGTGTCTACCCTCCATATAGTTCAAATTTAGCCCCTTGTGACTTTTTCCTTTACTCCTAATTGAAAGAATTAGGAATTTAGTGGAAGGTATTTTCCATCATCAGAAGCAGTGGTGAAGGCTGCAGAGGTGATTCTGAAGCACCTGTCAATCATGTCTTAGAAGACTGGCAGAAATGCTGGAATAGGAGCATTGCATTTAATGGGGACTACTTTCATCATCAAAATTATGAGGATGAATAAAGAAAGGTATGTTGTCAAAAAAAGTATCATCATTCTTTACTGAGCAGTTCTCCTAAGAAAGGCTATATACGCTATATAATTATGACAAGAATGAAAATTATCCCCATTATATAGAGAGAAATAATCAAGCAGCATTCCCACAATATTTAAACATTTCTAGTACAAGCTAACAACTATGTATTTGATGATATGTTTGATGTACATGCATTCATATGACATTTCCAGTCATCTTACAGAGCTTCTATGCTCTGACAAAAATGTAATAAATGTGCTTAAATATAAAACATAATCATAAGCATAGCTGATCCCTATTCTGCATCTGAAAGCAGAGTACAAAAAAACAGACAGATATCAGGCACACACTTAACACTTACTGCTTTTTTAAACAGGTCATGGGGCAAACATTGTTTGCCTTAACATTGTGAGTGACTGTTCTGATTCCGTGCAACCAGGCCTGCAGGAAGAAATAATATTTTCCAGTACTTAACAATAAATAGAAATTTCTAAGTACAAAGTTTTCGAATTACAATATAATGCACAATACAAAGAGTTCCTTATATTGCCACGTACATATGCATGCTTCGCACACTATTACACTACCGGGCTGCAGATTGAGCATATGTAATACACTGTGTGCAGAGCACACATATGCGTGTGAGCTGTGGCCCAGCAATATGAGGAATGCTCTGCATTTTTCAACAGTTGCATTACAGGAAACACCAGTTGTGAGTAGATTAGGAGCATGCAAATGTACTACAGATACCCTCAACTTATTTACTACATAGACCAAATTGTTAGCATTTTAGATTTATATAACTCTTATTTGTTATTCTAATATACTGAAAGCATAAGAATAAACAGAAATATAATAGCCAAAAATTATTAAAATTATAGTATGGCATGTATGATAAATTTATGTTAAGGGATGCAAAATAATTTTTATTTCAGGTAAGCAACAAAAATTTTACATGGATGAAGATGCAGCAGTTAAGTGACTTTATATATACTGCCAACAGATAAACAAACTTGCTTGGCTATTTGTGTTGAAAACTTGCAAGGAGAAGTTTCTAAATAACAGCTTATTTTAGCTTCTCCTCTATCAAAACCAGAGTTTTATATCTCGGATTCTTGTCATGAAAGTGACTTTGGTTTGAACTATGTCCACATATCTGAAAATTGCACTTTCTAATAGAGAGATTACTCCTGGAAATTTAGCATGTGCAATATTTTTTGCACATAACAACCATAAATATTCTTTGTTCTAGTATGCATCTCATTCTTGACATACTCCACAATACACAAATACACAGTAGAAAGTCTAACATAGATTTCCTATTGAAATGCATATGAAATGCATATGATACACATGGCTGAGCATGCTGACGTGCAGTGTAACTTCTCCAGTATTCCGGGAAATGTGCATTTACTGAAGGTCAACTGGTTTCCACTAAAGTATAAGAACTCTGATTGTGAAACAGAATTAGGACATGGTATAAACCAAGTATAACAACTCAACTAATGGAGCACTGATAATGCATGCCACAATGTATGGTTACAATTTGTAGTTAATGTTAGATTTCCTCTCACCTCTACTTTTCAACTGCTGAGTATGGTAATTTGACACAAATTCGCTTGGGGTATGTGCATATTACTCCTGTATTTTGATACAAATAGAATTATGGATTAGAGAGCATGCACTTAAGATCTGTGACAGATTCACTCTAGAGGTCAGCAGCAGAAAATGAAAAGTCCAACTTAAAGACATAATTCATAAGTGGTATTACATGGAATAGTGAAGTGAGGATAACAGAAGAGATGCCACAAGCTTAAGGGTTATGATTATGTAATAAAAAGTCTAATCATATAAAACAAACAAAATGAAAAAAAAAGGGAAGAAAAAATCCTTAAAGCTAAAATGTATATTTAATTAACTTTTAAAAAATATAATTTTAAAACAGAATGTAATTTCCAGATACAAGTAATATTTTAAATGGTTATACCTTTCATAAATGAATGACATAATGACATGATTTAGGGGTACTAATATACTGGAAGAATATTAAAAAACCACTTACTTTAATAAACTCAATTTTTATGAGGAAATCACTGAAATTTCAATAATTTTGTTTCACTTACTTGGACATATTTCATGTTGCCTTCCACCATGTTGATGATGAAGGCAACAGCCTTCGAACCATGTCCAAGTAAGTGGAACAAAGTTAGTGAAATTTCAGTGATTTCCTCATAATAAATTTCAAAATTATACTATATTTCACTGTGAAAATTTCTGCTATTTAAAACTAAACTCAAGTATATTTATAAAACATTTTATCAATCTATCCAAAGGCAGATATATGAATAGATAATTTTTCTTTTTGTGCATAAGCACAAAACATGATGATGATGAGGAGGAGGAGGAGGAGGAGGAGGAGGAGGAGGAGGAGGAGGAGGATGTTGATGATAGTTCTTTAGTATGGCAGATCTCTCTAAAATATAATAGCAGCTATCTATTCCTATTTGCAAATTAAAAACTTTTGAAAGCATTAAGAGCTGTAGGTTATACGTGTGTATGTTTCAACAGCTTATTCCTCCTCAATTATTATTTGATTAAAAAACACATATCACAACATAATATGAGAAGCACTTTGTTAAAATATGTCAAAGACAGGTTCTAGTAAAGGAACAGTCAATTTATTGAAAGCATTATATCAACACAATACATTTTGTAATCAATGGAGATGCTGTGAAATAAATTCATGTGCATCAATATAGTGTGAACTTAGGCGAAAATGTTAATTGAGCTCTATTCAGTTAATATGATGGCATGATGATTTGTTTAAATAAGATGAATAAACATATGCCTTGATAAACAATATGAAATTTCAGGATTACTTTATGCATACAATCTAATTGTTAGCTCCTTTTTGGTCATTAGTTTACAAAATGCTTTAAATTATATTGAATTTATGATGAATGGGGATTAAAGACATACAATGATAAAACAAAAATAATAGTTTTCAAGAAGGGTAGTAAATTAAGAAAAGAGCAAAAATATATTATGGTACATAGGATTATTCAGACAGTTAAGGATTTGGTAGATTATATGTGTAAAATTAAACAGTCAAGGACAATAGAAAAGGCAGAAGCTGTTGGCTTTTACAAAAGGTAAATTAACCTTGAAACTAGTAATCAATATATATTATAGCACCAATGATGGGTATTAAATGGTAGCTGGTTAAACAGAATTTATACAGCATTAGTTCAGTTCAGATGGAATTACAGCAAAATATGGGGTATAGAGAATGGTGGGGAGAAGATGCTTAGAATGCTTATTAAGTTCTATAATATGATTTTAAATGTTACCCAAATTCTGCAAACATGAGGGCATCACTTGAAATTGTAAAGGTTAATGTGGAAAGTTAAATAATGGACGAGTTTTGAAGTATTGGTTTAGGATATACTAATTAAATGAGGAACATGTTTTAAAGTATGTGAAATATGGGGAAAATAACATATTAACAGCATGGTTAATAGGATAAACAATCAATTAAAAAGAATGGGATGGGTAATGTATGGATACAGAAAGAGAAAACCTAAGAAAGGGATTTTTGAAGCTAATCAGATAAGGTGTGAAGATATGGATGAAAAGATTATGCTGGATGCAATAAAGAAGAAAAGCTTGCTTATTTATCTATAAGGAACTGAAAAAAAAACTAAGGAGGGAAAGATATATTGAGCACTGCTATAATGAGGAAGGAGAGGGGATTGTCTGGCTGAAATTTAAATGTTGGAAAGTGAGGGGACTTAGAAGTCATTTTGAACAGGCAATATTCTCTATTTATAAGGGAACTGAAGAGGCTATCGATATATTATATGAATGTCCAGAAATTAGTCAACAAAGAAATTAGCTAATTAAAGAACAATATCTTATAAAAGAAAAGTAATAGCATATAGTAAAATTTTTAAGGATGATAATGAAATCAAACATTTAGGTGAATTTTTGTTTAAAATCAAAAGAAACAGTTATGGATAGTAAAAAGAGAAGGATTCAGAACAGTGAATGAAGAATGAACAATAAGACTTAACACTAGCATATTATAATCGCTAAATGTGTTTTAGTCCCTCACACACATAGATATTCATACACATTTTGTATGATCTTGCTATTGTTAGGGTCTGGGGGTTAATTATAAGAGTCAGAACTGAGCCATACCAAGTAGAGGTTGCGGCAAAAACAATGACCCATTTTAAATTGTGCACTATTGTTGGTCACGGCTTTTTAGAGCTGATATTTGTACCATTGTGCATGCATTTCAAAGCATTTTTTGCACACCATATTACATGACCTTGGCTGCTCACTCCACTGCACATACTTGGCAGTCAGTATGGGGTGCAGGTCAAATGAACATGGTGCATTTGCAATTGAAATGCAATTAGTTTTCAAATGAGGTGATTGTGTCATAAGAATGCAGTTTTTGTTTCGGCAACATTTCGACATTGGTTGGAATGGACAAGCTCCGTCACAGAATGTGATTACGAGATGGGTCAGGCAGTTCATGACATCTGCTGGAAACAAGAAGCCAACTGGTAAGTCACCTATGGTTCGCACTTCATAAATATGGCAACAGTAAGAACTGCTTTAGAGCAAAATTTAACGAGATCAGTTTGTCGGCATTCACAAGCACTTAATATATTGGAGAGTAGTATACGTTGGATGAATGCCAATGAACTGATGGCGTCAGACTTTGCTGTAAAGCAGCTCTTACTGTGGCCATGTTTATGGAGTGCAAACCATAGGTGACCTACCAGGTGGCTTCTGGTTTGTTGCTGAAACAAAAGTTGCGTTCTTAAGACTCAATCACCACATTTGAAAAACATTTCAATTGCAAATGCATGATATTCGTTCATTTGATCTGCATTCCATACTGACTGTCAAATAGTACTGTGCAATGGAGCCAGTGGTCATGTAATATGGCATAGAGAAAATGTAATATGGCATAGAGAAAATGTAATATGGCATAGAGAAAATGCTTTAATTGCGCTATGCAAAGGTGCAAACATCATATCTTTAAGATGCCGTGACCAACAATAGCGCACAATTTAAAATGGGTCATTGTTTCTGCTGCACCTTGAATAATCATATATGAGAAATAAAGTAATAGCGAGAATGAAATAGAAAGAGTTGATAAGCAAAGATAATAATAACATAAAGTTTCTTAATGATTAAAAATTATAATCATTAGTTTAAACTATGTAGTTTCAGAAATTATAGTCAAAGATGGAAGCTGAACCCCTGACTTCAGGATATTCCTTTAGGAAACTATTGATGAGCCAAAAAAGGGGATCAGCTTAACTCAGTTGTAACTAGAGAGATCTGATGACTGTAATGACTGGTATCATAATAACTGGCTATTATATTGGTTGAAGTTTATGCTTTGTAATAAAATATGTGTATGAAAATGTTAATGGTCACACCTGAAAAATAGCCAGGGCAAGGACCAGGTGGAGATCACTCTGTAATTTTGCTTAGTACTAAAATAAATTCATATTCAATATTATCTGATTACAGAGCAGCTTCAAAGCCACAAAGTATAAGTTGACCTGAAAAAAATTTCAATACTGATATTTGGGACATTTTCCTACCTTTGCTGTTTCTATATCAGGACAAACGACATGTTGGTAATTGATGTTGATGTAATCAGTACCACTACATATTGTCAATGACCTTTCTTCTAAGTTATCTCCCAATTTGCTGAGTGTTGCCAACAGCTTCTCATTCTGTAATTAAGCAGTCATATTTAGCAATATTACTGTACACACTTATCCTCTTGTAGACATAAGCTATTTTACTTTATAGAGTCCAAGATATTCCAGTGGGAAGCCACTGATGAACTGAAGACTAGGGCCCAGTAGTTAATTAGATGAAATTGTTAAAATGAAATATTTTATAGGAGTATTAATATGAGAAATTTGATATAAAATATTAGTTTTTAATATTGTTTTGAGGAAGGTAGGAGAATTTGTAAAATAATAATATTTGTATGTATATCTGCATGTAAATTGGAAATTAGAAGAAATAAATTCAAATTCAAATACTTCTCCTCTTGTGCCATTTTCCATTAAATGCAAACTTTTACCTTGTATATTTTAAAATCTTATTATATAAATATACATGGCCCAAAAATTATGTATGTGTGTTATGTATGGTTTTTGTTTGAATTAAAATAGAACTTTTAGGTTCTATATTTAATTATAGCTAAACTTGCGGTTTTGAGCTCTGAGCCAAGCAGAACTTAAGATAAATAAATCTTTAAAGATTTGTCTATTTTTTTTTCCTCCCCTCTTTTAGGTTGTAAAATCTGTTACGTGATTTAGAATTAAGTAATTAAATACCATAAGAAAATGATTAATTTTTCTCAAGACTAATAACTAATACTAATGAAATACAAGTTTTTTTTTTTTTTTGGGGGGGGGGCTATTAATTTTTCTTTTTCTTTGGACAGAGAAAATCAGCCTTGAATTGCAAACATCTTCTGAAGTTTGGAGTTATTTTCAAATATCTGGCCTATTGTAATTTTTGTTTAGATGAAATACCTAGAGGAAGTTATTCAGATATCTTCAGAAAAGGCTTATTTACAACAGCAGTAGCAGATCTTTATCACTGAATACTTAAAGCTCTAGATGATGAGAAAATTATGGGATATTTCTTGACCTGGCCAAGGCATTTGACTCAAGTGTCTCATTCAATATTATTGGAAAAAATGCAAAAATATGCAATTTGGGGTAAATCTTGAGAAATCCTACAATTATGTCTATAAAACTGCAAACAATGTACAGAAATTACTATAAAATGGAAATGTCATAACTTTGGTTGAATCAAACTGTAAAATAGTTAAAGTTAAGAGTACCTCAGGAATCTGCACTGGGCCCTCTATTGTTTTTGATATATACATAAATGATTTGCCTAATTTTGGCAAACATAACACTATATCATATGCTGATGATACAATACTGTTATTTTCTTTTAGATCTCTTACTGGATTAAAACAAATTATAGCAGAATAATCAAATATTATTTACAAATACTTATTAAGTAATAATTTAACACCAAATGTGCAAAAAACTAAAGCACTTATGTTTCACTCCTGCGATAATAGGCATGAGAATCTAGACATATATGTTATAATTAATAGAAAAGCAATAGAAGGTTAATAATATAAATTTTTGGGAGTCATTGTTGATAATCAACTTCCAAACACCATGTAAATTTTATTTGTAATAAAATGAGCACATGTATATACTTATTAACGAAATTATCACAATATTTAATTGCAGATAGTCTAAAGTTAGTATGATGGCTTTATCTATCCATAATTTTGTTATACAATTTAAGTTTTGGGAAGTACATGTGTAGTAAACCTGAATAGACCACTAGTCCTTCAAAAAAGTTACTTGAGATATATAAGGTAGAAGGAGAGTGTTATATAGAACTATTTTTAAGAAATACAAAATGTTAACTATGATATCATTATATGAGTATAAGATAGTTCTATTTTTGTTAACACTTTACAAGACAAGATTCTAAACAAGGACTGCCACAACTATAGTACTTGGACTTAGAAAGTATTATTGTCCAAATATACAGAAAAAAAGGTACTGAAAGAGATCCAAGAGTTATGAGTAAAATTTCGTATAATACACTGCCATTAACAATTAAAAGTCAAAGAGGGAAAAAGTTTTAAACAGAATTGAAAAACTTCTTCATAGATAAATGTATGTATATGATAAATGAATTGTAAATATGTTTATAAAATATAGTTTAATATAATTGCTTGTAATATAAATGAAAATACCCTATTGTCATATGAGATATATTTCCCTCTTGTATTAAAATGTTTGGTTTAGCAATGTATATTTTTGATAATGACAAACTCAAATTGTCTAGGGTTTATAATAATAATAATAATAATAATAATAATAATAATAATAATAATAATAATAATAATAATAATAATAATAATATAGTTATAAGCCTTGTCCACTGTTTTACATCTTGGCTATTAGGCAAACTGCAGTAACTTCAATTCCATCCCCCCCCTCCCCTGTCAGATCCTTGATTGTCAATTTTTAAGCCTGTTCCATGCAATTTTCCCAGCAATATATATTATTTTGTAAAGATGGTTCAATAGTTGACTCTGGAGCAATGTATTTTTTTGTGTGCAAGCATTTATTTTAAATACAAATCAGCCCACCTTGTGAATGCAGAATTTATTCAGTACTTTCCTGATCAATTAAAGTAGTGGCTGGAAAAGGGAGATATATATATCCATACCCAAGTTTTTCTGCCCATTGACTTAAATGAATCTCCATTTGAAACCTATGGTAACTGCAATTTCTATTTCAACATTTTAACAATGGAGTTATGAAGAGAAGTTTGAAGGGAGTAATGCACAGCTGTTTCCTGTTGTCAGTTCTATGCTTAACAAGATGGAAAAGCTAGTGAATAATAAATATTTTGCATTGAATTTTATATCTTATATGTATATATATCCTTAATATCTTATAACTAGGCTCGGATTTATAGCAAGTGACTGTCAGAAAAGATCTAAGTTTACAGAAATGATATTCATGGATATCAAACATTATGAGAAGATTTTATTACCTTATTATGCTTTACTGTCTATTTTGTACTGATCGGCATATTTCTGCCTTTTTTGTAATAATTTTCTTATTTTTTCAACTTTTTTTATTAATTTATTTGTGCAAATAAGAAGCAATTGTTTCTTCCAATGCAGTTGTAAAAAATGTTTTGCAGTGGATTTAATTTTATAAAGAAAATGCGCTAACAATGTGTTCCAGTTTAAGTGGATTATTACCTGATTGTTATAAATTTTCACCAAGATGCAGATTGAAAGCATTCTGGCACGATTTGTTTCACTTGTCTAGAAATAGACTCTCATTTTACAATATGCTTACTGTTAATGTAAAAATAACAATAATAAAAAAAATAATTTGTTTAGTAAATGCCTTGTAGTTAAATTCCAATCCATAACTCGACAACATGCCAAAGACAGGTAAGCACTTAGGTACCAACTGAACAAATAAATGCAATAGAGTAATGTCTGGTAATCCAGACCTAGAAACAATAAAAATGCTCATTGGTAAAAACGAAAATTTTGTAAACATGGACCAGTTGACCATGGCTTGTTTCAAGTATGCTTAAATTACCACAGGGGACATTAACATTCTTTTACTGTTCTGACAAATGTATTATCTGACAAACAAGAAAATTTCATGTTGATAATTTGAAGAAACACCTTCTAGTTATGAGCTACAAACAATAAACAGCATTAAAAGGGTAAGTCTAGTATTTCTGCGATTGTTCTTTGTAATAATGTTGCTTTTATAAATATAAATGCCTTTTTTACTGCCTATATTACATATTTTAAGCACTTTTTGACTGCTTTTTTCGCCTTTTTTATGCCTGAACATCTGGGCTCTACTTAAACAAATATGAAATAATCTTACCTGTAACTTGAGCATTTTATAGGAAAAGAATGGAGACAAATGAATTGTCACACAATAGTTTTGTCCATTTTGGAGGAATAAACCATTAAATAAATACAAATTCTGGAATTCAGGAAGAGAGGAAAGTTGTAAGAAATAGAAGTAGGCAATATGTTACTGCTTCTAATAAAATAATTCTAGCTAAAATATTTCAGCCTGTAAAGAGCTGTTGCCAAAAAGTGTTACACAAAAGAAACACTAAATAAAGTACACCAAAAAAAGTTATTCAATCATTTATGGATAAAATGGCCAAAATAATTTCAAGATTCTTTAGTAGCCAGCTCATGATCTACAAGAAAGTGAAAAGCACCACTCCCAAGCAAAGAAAGTTTGGTCTCATATTTAGTCATATAGGATAAAACATTTAGAGAAGTGATATCAAAGTTGGCCATTTATTAAAAGAGAATAAAAATATGCTTCAAATTCAACATTTGAAGAAAAAAGAAGCACTTACAGCAAATTAGCTGTGTATGAATGTACGAGAACTGATTACAAACAATTAACAAACAGTTCCTCATAAGGGAAGTCATTATTGCCAAAGAAATTCCAACTATTGTTATTTTGATCACCCAGGTTTAAATGTAAACATCTTGTATTAGATTTGTTAGCAATATTTTGAGAAACAACCTGGTATAACTTTGACCACTAAATTCACTATTATTTTAAATTTTTCAAGCAGCAATGTATATTCTCATTTTGGAAACCTAAAACCAATGTCTGTGATATTTGTGCAGCACATAAAACTAAACTAGCTAATTATCCTGATCACAACTGCAAAACTGAATATGTATTTCATAAAAGGAAAGAGAAAAGTACTGTGAAATGGAGAGAGACTTTCCAAAAGAGGTTAAAAACAATGACTCGTGCACAGTCATTGAATTTGACCATGCCCAAAATTTTCCAATATCTAAATTGCATGTTACAAGCTAATTTTATAAGAGACTGCTGTGGATGTACATGCTTAATGTTCATTTCTGCAATGAATGAATGTTGTTTAACGCCCATTTTTGCTACAGGGGCACCACAGGCAATGGACACTGGTGATACACCAGATGAAATGATATATTGGGAAAGGATTTATTTTTATGGAAGGAGTCGTTCCAGGCCTAAGTTTAGGGTACCTACCCGGCATTTGCCATTTGCCACTGAGGAAAACCTGGAAAAAACCTCAGTCAGGAAGGACGGTCCTGGCGGTATTCGAACCCAGACCTCCCGCTCACGAGTCCGAGACTTAACGACCTCGGCCACCCGTGGCGGTTGTTTTCTGCAATGACAATATATCATACATACAGTGTTTCTTTGAGACACAAAAGTAAAAGATGTTAATTATGTTATCTCTTTTACCAATGACTCTTTTCTCAAAGAAATGCTTAGTATGAAAATGTAGAAAGCATCATATTTTTATCTGATGGTGCAGGTGGGCAGTACGATGTGACCATCCAGCATCTCTTTGCAATATGTGAACATTCATTTTCTCAATGTGATAGGAACTTTTGGCATTGTTAGTCTGCTATCAAAAAAAGGGGGGGGGATATTTAACTACTGATAATCCTTATGTTGAGTCGATCATTTTATGATGACTGCACCATTTAATGCCGATATTATAAATGATTGTAATGGATTATTATGGGAGTGCTTTCTAAAAATCCCAACTAAAATGCCTTTCCTTTAAAATTTAGAGTTATGAAATTTGAAACAGATGGGTCATGTTTACATTACAAATTTATGTGCCAACTTATACTACTTACAAATGTTTATGGAATACATATTAATACTGAAAGTCTTCAGACCTTTCAGTATACAGCCTGTAATAATTAATAAATTGAAGATTGAAGACATAAAAAATTAATTTAAGTTCATTTATAAAGAGAACCACAGCTGGATAAAACAGTTTCTCAGAGGAAACAAAATTATAGCAGAAATATCTAATCTTGGTAATGAATGTGATATGTAAAGACAACATTAATTAATGATAATATTTTGTTTGAGGATTCCACCATTCATATGACATTGAAAAGTCGTTTATTTTCTCAGTATTTTTCATTTTTATTTCTATATTTAAAATACATTTTCCACATATACAACATTTGATTGTACTTGTCACAGTTGAGCAGAAAGGAGCATATAACATTAATATCTTTAAAATCTACAACTTTAGCTGTATATTAATACAATCAAATAAGGATTTAATACTTAGGGAAAGGTTAAAAGTAACAAAACTTCAGTACATGTGCTTGCATAAATAATTTTTATTTCTTTGGAAAGAAAATAAACTTTAAAATTGTAATGCAGTATTTATATATATATCCTTTTTAGTGTTACAGGGGAAAACATGACAAATGAATACTTTTAGTTGTTAGCACTGAATCATCGACTGGACCTGGATCCCACAGATATGAGCCAGGTAAGGCTATGTTGAAAATAATTTCAGAAGATTTGGTTGATTTGAAGAAAATAGAAAAGAGGATAGAGCTGAAGATAAATAAGGTAAAAGGCATGTTACTCACCATGGGGAGGGGGGGGGGGGAAAGGAGCATGAGGAATTATGCATGTTTAAGGAAAGAATGGATAATCTAGAAAGGAAATGGAAGGGGAGATAACCAGACAAAATTTTGTAATATTAAAGTGGGAAGAGAACAGAAAGAAGCAACTGTTTTAAATGTTTGAAGAAATATTTGAGAAAGGTATGGATATTACATTGGTTGGGTGGAAAATTGTGATTTGTTTCAGAATAAGAAAAAGAGGAAATTAACCTAGATCTCTTCTAGTTAAATTAGTAATAAATTAATTGAAATGGATAATTTGAGCAATGAAAAAAACTGACAGAAATGGGAATTTTTGTAGAACAAGATTATGGAAAAGAAGAGACTGACATAAGAGGTTTATTATTAAAGAAAAAGAAACAAGCAAAGGAAGAAGGGAAGAAAGTCCATATAAAAGGTACAGAATTGTGCATTCATTGTAAGTGAGTAAGCAGCAAAAATGGATATTGAGGAGCGTGTGGATGGAGAGAGAAAAGAGCAAGAATAGGAAACCTATGTGATTTCCCCAAGGAGGTATGTCACACCAAGTGATAGTGACAGAAGGGGAGCAATGCCTTGTCATCATATGAAAGTGGAAAAGGTGTCAGTGGGCTAAAAGTGTTGTCTACACTGAGGGAAGCATTGAGAAAGTAACTGATAATGAAGATATGGCTGCACATGAAAGAAGAATTAGGTGCAGAGTTAGCTAGAGAAATTTAGTGGAGGAAGGAATGGTTTAAGATAGGCTGGAAGGTGCAGTTATGGAATGTAGAAGGGTTGAAGCCGAAAGTCTGAGGTGGTAAACTGTTTGAAGTGTTAAAACTTTGGGTTATGATAGCAATAGTCAAGACATGGTTAGAAAAGACTAAGTGTGGACTTCAAAGGTTATGTTTATATAGATGATTGTGGTATAAGGAGTAACAAAGGGATGGTTTTCTGGTGATGTAGAAATGCTTATTAACAAGTAATAGGACAAATAATGTGGTTAAAGATAAATAAAGGGAAGGCAGCAAAAGCATGCTTAGGATTAGGTTATAGTAGTATTCAACCTAACTGATGCATCAGAATTTTATAATGAAAGCATGTATATAAAACTATGTGAAATTATAGAGTTAAGAAAGAAGAACCCTAGTATAGAGCTTGTTGTAGATGACTTTAATGCCACAGTAGATGATACAAATAGGATATATGAGATTAGAAAAGTAAAGTGCATGGATGAAAAGAACAAGTTGTTAAGATAGGGGTATGGTGTTTAATAATAAAAGCAGAATACTGATTGAATTTTCTGAACAAAATAATTTAATGATGTGTTGTGGTTCTAATGGAAAGGATCAAGGGGTAAATGAGGTCTTTGAAGATTCAAGTTCTGGATACGATAACAGATACAGGACATTTCCCTTTAAAAATGAAGATGATCTTAGGGGGTGGTCATAAGAAAGCAATGGTACTAAAATGTGTAAGATTTTTTAAATAGGAAGAGGAATATGCACAGTGCTTTTAGGGTAATTTGACATCCAAAAAAGGGAAAATAACTAAATATGGAATTTCAGAAGCCCTGATACCAGGAAGGGTAGAGGGAGCATTGGAAATGTTGATCACTGATAAGGTGAGGTGAGATGAGTAAGATGGAAGTAAATCCAAAGGGAAATGTAAAATGTATGGATGATATGATGGAAGAGACTGTTAAAGCAAAGAAAGAAGTTTTAAGCACCTTTTAAGGTGGAGAAAGTTAAAAGAGGAAGAGGATAGGCAAAATCTTTTTGTTAGTAAATTGGGATATAAGAGTTTATTTGAAGTCAAAAAGAAAGTGTAGCAAAGAATGCGTGGAAAAATTAAGGAGGCTGTTAGAGATGATAACAAATAAACAAATTAGTCAATAGTAAAGAAAATTTCAAGGAAGGGGTAGGAAATAAGATAATACTAGTGAAATGGAAAGATTACTTTAAAAATCAAATAGATGGAGGAAGGATTCAGAGTTACAAATTGAAATAATGCTGAGTTGATTCCTTAGATAAAGAGATTACATGAATGAAATGGAGCATTAGATTAAGAATTTGAAGGGGGGAAAAGGGGGGGGAAAGAGCTTCAAGAGTAGATGGGCTTCTGGGGGAATTTTGGAAAGCCTTTCGAAAAATGCTGGGAGGTTTAAGGTTGTTAACTGAGTTAATGAATACTATTACAGAGAAGAAAGTAATATTGGAAAACTGGAAAATAAGTGTGATTGTACCATTATGTAAGGTAAAGATGATATAAAAAATCCAAATAATTGTAGAGGAATTAGCTTGTTTTCTATTTTATGTAAAATATACTTAGGTATATTAGCTGGAAGATTACAAGAGTGAGCTGATATGAAAGGTAAACTATCAGAATTTCAAGCACATTTCAAAAAAGGAAGAAGAAAGACAAATAATAAAATGATAATTCATATTATTGTAAATAAATACTTGAAAGATATAAGGAGGAGGGTGGATATATTTTTTGCAGATTTTGAGAATGCTTTCGATATGATAAATAGGAACACATTGGTATATAAATGCAGGTGTAAAGGGGAGCCTGCAATGAATTTATTCTTAGTATTAAAAAATTATATGAAGGAACTGAGTTTAGTGTTATGTGTGAAAGTAATAGAACTACAGGGAAAAATTTGAATCCGAAGCAGATGTAAATTGAGTCTGATTTTATTCATCCTGTTTATAGATGGCATTTTAGATAAAATTCTGAAAAATAATAGGCACAGTAAAATTGTTGGAAAGAAGGAGATACCAGTATTACTATTTGTTGATGATCTTATAAAACAACGTTAACAATGATAGGACTATAACATGTCATTGATATAATTGTCAGATTTTGTACTGAATGGGGTTTAAGGATAGATAGTAAAAAATAATAGATAATGATGTTTAAAATAAGATAAAAATTATGGAAAGACGAGATGTGATTTATATATGGAGAACCAATTCATATAATGAAAGAATTTTATTGTTTGAGGGTGAGAATTTTGAGCAATGGGAGATGGGGGAAGCAGCCTAAATGTGTACTAATGAAAGAGAAATTAGCCATGAAAGTTGTCCAAATAGGTTTATATAAAAATTCCCATATTGCCAATGAAAAGGCCAGAAATATTATATAAGGTAATTGTTGAATCAAGAATGTTATATGGAGTAGAAATTTGGAGAGTATCAAAAGGATGGGTAAAGGTTGACATGGTGCATAAAGAGGTGTAGAGAGGTTCTGGGTCTATCAAAAAGTTCACCAAAAGGAGTGAGTTTGACAGAACTAGGGAAAAGTAAGGAGGAAGACTATAATAGTAGAAAGACTTTTGAAATATTGGTACAGATAATCACTTCTGAATAGGATATTTTTGAAACTCTTTATGATATCACTTACATGAGATTTATTCAGGACATATGTAAAAAAAGTAAAAAATTAAAACTTTTTCCACATCATCAGTTGTTAAATGACTATTGGATCATTCGTAGAAGCTGGGTAGATAGGTATTCGGGTTGACTTTGGTGGTCTAGTTATTACTTAAATAAAACGCTGTCTGTTTCCGGGATCTCAAAATTCATAAGGTTATACTAATGTTTTTTTTTATATGAATCCTTTCCCACATGTTTAGTTCTTTTGGTTGTTGAACAGTTTTTAATAACTTGATGCCTTTTTCTATTTCATGGTTTTCATTCCAAAAATGTGCTGCCACAGCTGATTTATCAATTTGTTTGTAACATATATTTCTCCCATGTTCCTTAAACCTAATGCCTATATTTCTCTTTGTCTTCCCTAAGTAGATTTTTTTCATAATCCTTACAATTGATCTAGTAAATACCAGATTTTTCTCTTTGGGCCTGAAATCTGTTTTGTTTAATTTCTTGTTTAATTTCAATAATTTTTTTACTCTGTATCGGTTTTGAGATGCTAAGATGATATTGATCTGCTTGAATTTTTTTTTAAATTTCTTATTGGCTGATGGGTGATAAATGAACTTTTTAATTGTTTTTTACCCTGATTTTTCACTCAAAATTGCTATTTGTTTAATTCTTTTTTGTTTCTGGAATCTTTTAATTTTTTGGTTAATCATTTGTTTGTTGAACCCATTGGATTTAGCTATCTATATTATGTGCAGATATTGATTCTTGTATTCTTTTTTACTCAGTGATATTTATTAGTCTATATATCATGCAGATATGTAGACGATGTATTTGCTATTATACACAAAAAGCATGTGGAAGATGCACTAAAACTTGTAAACCTGCAAAAGCCTTCAATTAAACTTACTGTCAAAGAAGAAAGAGATAATATGCTGCCATTTTTAGACCTGAAGATAATAAAATGTAATAATAAATTTGAATTTGGTATCTACAGAAAAGACACACATACAGACAATTATATCAAAGCCCATGATTTCAATCCAAGATCACATAAGGAAGTAGCATTCAACAGCATGATATACAGACTAATAAATACACCACCGAGTAAAGAAGAATACAAGAATAAATATCTACACATAATAGAAGCATCTAAATCCAATGGGTTCAATAAACAGATGATTAACCAAAAAATGAAAAGATTCCAGAAACAAAAAAGAATTAAACAAATAACAACTATGAGTGAATTATCAGGGGGCGGAATAAAAAATTCACTTACTACCCATCAGCCAATTAGAAATTTAAAAAAAAATTTCAAGCAGACCATTATCATCTTAGCACTTCAAAACCAATTCAGTGTAAAGAAATTATTTAAATTAAACTAACAGATTTCAGGCCTAAAGAGAAAAAAATCTAGTATTTACCTCATTAATTGATAGGATTGTGAAAAAATCTAAGTAAGGAAGACAAAAACAAATATAGGCATTAGGTTCAAGGAACATTAGAGAAACATCTGCTACAAACAAATAAATAAATCAGCTGTGGCAGCACATTTTTGGAATGAAAACATTGAAATAGAAAAGGGCATCAGTTATTAAATGCTGTTCAACAACTGAAAGAACTAAACATATGGGAAAGGATAAATATTGTACTTACGAAGCTGTTGACAATGGAGTGGCAATATAACCTAAATTTAGGTATTCATTTTTTATGTTTACGGAATGTCGCAATCCACACAGTGAAACTTTTGTTAATCTTATTCATTTTTTTACACTAAATTCCATTCACTTACACAAAAGTAAGATGCGTTTCAGGAGAATCTCTCCCATCTTCAGTTGGTCACTGAACTGCCGTTACTCGAAACTATGGCTGGAAAAACGGATGTTCCTGTGGTGGCCTCTGTTGGTTGAAGTAGCAAGTTGCCGAGTTCATCCATAGGAGGAAACTGGATATTCATTAGGTTTTCTCTATTTTTTAATATGAAATTTTTTTCCCAAGTGGATAACTCCAATGGGCTGTGAAGATGTTTCAGCAGTTTTATTCCCGGTTTCAGGTCCAAAAGTGAGCTGCTACTGCTGATTTATCCACCTGTTTAAACCGAATATTCCTAAAATGTTCATTTCTCCAAATTTCCAAATTTCTTTTTGTTTTGACTATGTAGCTCTGTTCACAATCTGCATATTTTTATTTCTCACATTCCTGATTTCTGCCCTGTTGGTATGGAGTCTTTTACTGTGCAACCTAATAAATTCTTGATGTTGTATCTGTTCTTTGGGGCTAACATTATCCCATGTTCTTTGAAGATTTTCTTGAACTTGTGGTAAATTGAATGGTAGCTGAAACTTTTGAATTTGCATTCTTCTTTTGCATTTTTCAGTGTGGAGACTTCCCTTTTTGTCTTTTAGATTTATTGATAATTTTTATCACTGTGTCTTTGTTGAAACCATTGATTATAGCTGTCTTTATTATTTGTTTGTATTCTATTTTGTACTCTGCTTCTGTGAGTGGAATATTCATCAATCTGTGTGCCAAATTGTGAAAAACTGCATATTTATGTGTAATAGGGTTATAACTCTCATTTTTTATGTAGTTTTTCTGTGTGTGTTTCTTTTCTGTAAATTCCAAAATTCAAACAATCTCCATTTCTTATAATTTTTAAATCTAGAAATGGTAGCCACCCATTTCTTTCTTCTTCTATAATAAATTGTATGGATACATGTTGCAAATTAAGAAGTTTCAGGGCATCTATTCAGTGTTTCTTCTGTATTATTGCAAAAATATCATCCACATACCTATACCATGACTTGAAAATTAAAGGGAAGGCTTTTGTGATGTGTATTTCAAATGAGCTCATGAATAATTCTGCTAGAAAAGGTGACAAAGGGTTTCCCATAGCTATGCCTGAAACTTGTTGGTAATATTTTTGTTAATATGCAGATTGATGAATATTCCACTCACAGAAGCAGAGTACAAAATAGAATACAAACAAATAATAAAGACAGCTATAAACAATGGTTTCAACAAAGACACAGTGATAAAAATTATCAATAAATCTAAAAGACAAAAAGGGAAGTCTCCACACTGAAAAATGCAAAAGAAGAATACAAATTCAAAAGTTTCAGCTACCATTCAATTTACCACAACAAGTTCAAGAAAATCTTCAAAGAACATGGGATAATGTTAGCCCCAAAGAACAGATACAACATCAAGAATTTATTAGGTTGCACAGTAAAAGACTCCATACCAACAGGGTTGAAATCAGGAATGTGAGAAATAAAAATATGCAGATTGTGAACAGAGCTACATAGTCAAAACAAAAAGAAATTTGGAAATTTGGAGGAATGAACATTTTAGGAATATTCGGTTTAAACAGGTGGATAAATCAGCAGTAGCAGCTCACTTTTGGACCTGAAACCGGGAATAAAACTGCTGAAACATCTTCACAGCCCATTGGAGTTATCCACTTGGGAAAAAAATTTCATATTAAAAAATAGAGCAAACCTAATGAATATCCAGTTTCCTCCTATGGATGAACTCGGCAACTTGCTACTTCAACCAACAGAGGCCACCACAGGAACATCCGTTTTTCCAGCCATAGTTTCGAGTAACGGCAGTTCAGTGGCCAATTGAAGGGGAGAGATTCTCCTGAAACGCATCTTACTTTTGTGTAAGTGAATGGAGTTTAGTGTAAAAAATGAATACCTAAGTTTAGGTTATATGGGAAAGGATTTATATAAAAAAACATGGGCATAGGCTTATGAATTTTGACATCCCTGAAGTAGACAGCATTTTATTTAAGTTTATCATTAAACCACCAGAGTCAATCCAGATACCTACCTAGCTTCTACAAATGATCCAACAGTTGTTTAACAGCTGATGATGTGGAAATAGTTCCATATATCCTGAGTATATCTCATGTAAGTGAAACCATAAAGTGTTTTTAAAAATATTCTACTCAGAATAGATTATTAACAGGTGGTTCACTGTGTTTGATTCCAAATTGAATTAATATTTAAATTTGTACACATGTTTAAAATTTGGCAATAGTAATGTACTAAAGGAATGTGTAATGTATAAAGAGATGTAGTTGGAAGAGAGAATTGGTTTGGAGAGGCCGGAAATTATTAGAAGATTGGTCTGGGGGGTGTTTAGTTATTAGGTGCAAATAACATTAGTGGATTCTGGAAAGAAGTGAGACAGGGGGTGGAAGACTAAGAGAAACAAAAGATTTGGGCCAGCCTTGGGGATAAAAAGTTCTTTAAATTTGTATAAATAGTTGAACAAAATTGGGAACAGAAGAAATATATAGATAATATATAATATATAGATAAATATAACAAATTCAGAAGAATAGGTTCTTAATTATTGGTTCCGACACAAAATTAAATGTTATATTCAGAAGAATAGGTTTTGCAAGGACATTATTTTTAAAGGATTAAGGAAAAATTCTGCAGATAGTTATATTATGTGTGGAAACTGGATAATACTTTTTCATTGTATAATAGAATCTGAAAGAGACAAATTACAACAAGATGTAGTGATGAGTAAAATGTTGGTAGATATCAGAGTAGAGAAAATGATTAGGGAGATAGAAAAGTTTTAGAAAAGGTAAGGGATAAGTGCATGAGATGTTTAAGGAATGAGCAAGAGAATAAACGAAGGGGAATCTGTTCTATAGACTCTTTTCCATGCATATAACCAGGAGCTAAGATATGGGAGAAACCTTAGCTTTAATTTTGGTAGTTTCTTAAATATATTGTTTAAATATTGTTGAATATTAGAATACAGGTAATTTAGAAATCGCTTTTTTTGGGGGGGGGGGGGTTATATTGTGCAGAGTAAGTTGTAGCTGGTTTCTTTTAATTTTTTATTGTTAATGGAAATAATTTTTTGAATTTGGGTTTTATCACGTAATAATATTTAATTGTACTTAAGCCCAAATCTTTTGGATATTTCAATGGGAAACTGCAGATAAGCAAAAGACAAGGATTCAGCAGTTAAGTAAAGTTAAAGAAAGTGTAAATTTGTTTATCTAAAGATGTTAGTGAAATAAATTCATTCATATGTACATTTTTTCTACTCAATGCCTCAACTGCATTATCATATCGAAATTGCAGTAGAGTCCCACAATCTCCTATACAAGCAATAAGGACTATCCTAATATAAAATTATTGAAATATGCCCTCAAATTTCTTTCTAAAAATGCAATTTGCAATATTGTGCTCAAATTTGAATTTACTGACTGAATCAAATAAAAAATTATAAAACATATTTTAATAGATGAAAATTCCCAAAATTAACATAACAAAGGGGTTTTTGGACTGTACAGGAAAGCATTGGCAATGAAATAAGAAAATTATAATGGTTGAACATAACTGTATCAATCAGAATGTGTTTTCCTAACACAAAGCCTGTTAACCAAAGGAGGACAATAATTCCAGCATTTTTATAAGGTAAGATTATATGCACATTTAAGAAGCAGATGAAGCACAGATGTCATTGGCTGTGGCATGCTTAGTAGCTGAGATAAAAAAACATCACATGAACAGAAAAGGTTTATAACTAAAGCCTAATAATTTAGGAGTGTACAGACATTTATAAAACAAACATTCTGTAAATTACGAATTTTGAAATCTAAAAGTTAGAATCAACATAAGTTAATTTTGTGTGAGAACTAATACGGTGAATCAATTAATTTATTCTTAATTAGCTAGTGAGTAGATTTAATACTCTTATGCTCCACTTACAAATGAATTATACAAAACATGTTTCACAGGCTTTTGCCCATATCACTAGCTGTGAGTTTGAGCATAAGAGCATTAAATCGACTCACTACCTAATTAAGAATAACCATACCAAAAGCCCATATTAATGATCTGGATTTTCTCCTTTCATTATTCTATAAACTGCTTTGCATGAAGTTTGTGTAATTTGAGACCAGTTCTTAATTTGTTTTCCTTATTTCTCTGATTTAATTTTCACGAGACCAACCTTATAAGTGGAGCATGTATCAGTGTGGAGAGTCTGAAATGATAGATTTAAATATTTATATAATACATTCTTGTATTTTGATAAAGAGCATAGTTTGAAGGGCGTACTCTTCTTGTCTCTAGATCTTCTGCCAGCCAAACATTCTTTTACCTGTACACCACTTTCAGAGTCACTGGAATCACCATCTATTCTGATTTATCTTGAAATATTTCTTCTTACAAACATGACTGCACCAATGAAAACTTCTCGGAAAGTAACTCGGGAATATTTGACAACAATGAAGTCTGTTATGGGATTATAAGCATCCAATCAAAGAAGAAACATTGTCACAGTAATGAGTAACATATGTAAACTACTGCACTTCTGGTATTGCCAAATGATTGGTATGAAACAAAAGTATAGAAGAATTCATTCCATTTGTTGACTTTTGCTTTAACTCTCAGATTGTATATATCAGTTTTTGCTAAAACCCCATGAATTGATCTGTTTCTATACATAATATTTGTGAACTTTTGCTAAAATTCAATTCACAGGACACATACAAGGTAAAAATTTTGCATTTATCAAGTTTTGAAAAAAAGCTCCTTAAATGCATTTGGCTCTATGCATGAGTGTGCTAATAACTGCTATCTTATAAGCTGGTGGATGGTGTGACATAGCATGTAGATATTGATTTGTATGAATTGTTTTAATATATCTGAGATACTAAGGCCTTCTTCTAAAGTTTTCTGTATCAATGTACCTAGGAATAGCAGAGAGCCAAGCTGTTCTACTTCCATCATAAATAGAATATTTGGATGCAAAACATCTAGTTGTGCCAAAAATGATTCTATTTTGTCTTCTCCATGTGGCCATATGATAAATGTTTTGACTACATAATGTAACCACATGTTAGTTTTGAGTTGACTCTTCTCCAGTTTCAGATTCCTCCAAATTTATAATAGGCAATTACTGGTGACAAAGAGCACCCCATGGCTGCTCCATGGATATTTGATTTTCAAACTGAAATAGTTGAAGGCCAGGCAATGGAAGTTTTAGCCATTCTTCTGGTTACTGGTTTTTTTTTGTAATTTTTTTATTCAGAACTTCTAAAGCTTCTTATATCGAAACTCTTGTCAACAGAAATGAGATGTCGAAACTGATCATACACTCTGCTGCTATTAGTTTAGTGATCTGATGATCTCAATACCTGGAATCTTTCATATAAGAAAGTGTTCTGCCTACACACGTGATTAATTGTTGCGTGAGCATAGTTAGTGCTCCTGTAGGTCTGAGTGAGTGGGACATCTGGCTTATGAATTTTGGTCAGTGTCCTGGACTCTTGAAGAATAAGGCATTTCTTTATTTCAAGGAGACTGTCTCCTTGATTAGTATTTTGAGTTTTGTTCTCAATCTTGGTGGTCAGATTTTTACTAAGGGTTTATAGCTTGTATAATCTAGTAATCTTATCTTTGTAGTCACAGGAGTTCATGACCATAGTTGCTGGTAGAACAATCAGGTCAGTTCTATTTTTAAGTGTTTGATAGCTGCCTGTTCCTGTTTACTAATGTTAAAGGCAGGTGGTTTAGCATGTTGAGGATGCAGAACTTTTTCATTCTAATGGTGTCAGCTTCTGATGGTGATAATTTTGATATTGGCGTTTCCATTGCAGAAGTAATTTCTTCCATTGGAACTTTAGTATGTGGTGCAAGAAATTCAGTCTTTTGCTAAGTATGGAGCATGTAGATTCATTCAATAATGCATCGAATAAATTACTTATCCTTACAAACATGTGGATTTTGCACAATAGTCACGCCTCCTTTCACAAACAGCATCAGAGAAAACCGAGTGGTAGTTGCAACAAATGCAGGCAGATGGAACAGTCATATCACACGAAAGCAAGCAGTTGTATGCAAAATGAACTTTTTAGGATGCATGTTAATAGTTAACCACATTTAGTATACAGCAAAATGAAAAAGAAACTGTAATGTAGCAATGTAACGTGTAAAGTAAATAATAATCAGCTTTTAACACTTAGGTTTTAGATTTTTTTCCTAAACTTAATCTAACCTAGCCTAAATTTGCAACCTATGTGTTGTTTTAACACTATAAATTTTATCATAAAAAAGTTACATTTATTACAATGGAACAGTGTAGGCAAATTATGAAGTTAAAAAAAAAGTTAGCCCCCGAGGGGATCCAATGTAGCACATAAAGTAAATAAAAATCAAAGGAAAAAAACACATATGCTTATGGTGCTATAAGTTTTGCATATATTAATTTTTATACTTAAGCTAACCTAACCTAAATTTGTAACCTATGCATTGTTTTAACACCATAAATTTTAATATAAAAAGTAAACATTTATTATATTGGAACAGTGTAGCAAATTATGAAGATTAAAAAAAAAGTTAGCTTCTGGAGGGATCAAAGTCACTCCCTTCCCACTGGTAGCACTACACTCTAACCAAATGAGTTATCAGGCTGACATAATAAATATCCCTTACATATATTGAAGTAACACTAACTGAAATTAGGCTCGGTTTTCTCTGCTGCTATTTGTGAAAGAAGGTGTGACTACTGTACAAGATCTGTCTAGGTGTATGGATAAGTAATAAATCCCGGACTAGATGTTCTTCATCCAATAGCTGCATCTCTGTATATTACAGTTGATGTAGGCATTCAAATTTATTCTTCTGTCTCGTTGACACAAACATACGTGTGTTGTCTTGTAGAATTGATGTTATATGATCTAAATGATACCAATCAGTATATGTCAGAGTAGACGTAAGTTATAAATGTTGTCCATATTGGTTCGTTCCAAGCAGTGTAGTTAAATTTTATATTATTGACCCACTCACTTTGTAAAAGTTGAGATGTTCAGTGGAGAATTCTGTTATTAGATGAATTTTTACATGAAAATTGATTTTTAAAATATTTGGTATTATGTCCTTGTCCCTGCAGCATTATAAAAATGCTAAGTGACATAAGTGACCAATTTACCACTAAGATGTGGCAGCACCCGGAAGCAAAAATTTTAACTAAGGACATGAGCCATGGAAACTTACATCTTCCATGTCACCACTTGTGTTCAGAATGAACTTTAATTCATCACTGAAACTATTATAAAATAGAAAAAGTAAGTTAAAAGTTATGCAAAAGTTATCTTGTGAGAGACAATGGGCTTAAAAAGTTCACTTTAAGTTTCTGAAAAAAGTTATTTAATTTTTTTTAAAGACTCTGATAACATAAGTATTTACTTTAAAATGATCTTATGAGGTTACAAGAAATATGCATTTCAAAAGCTTCAATGTTTCATAAGCCTTTGAATTTGAGCTTTAACAACTTAAAATTCAGATTCAACCCTTCTGTACTCCTGACATCTGAACAAACCAGCTTTATTGTTATTGTTGTACAGTCATCTAAAAGTAACATTAAATCACAAAATAATAACTTTTAAAATAAAATACTATAACCACCAAAACTTAATAGTGATTATTTTTTTTTTAATAATGTTTTAATGCCCATTTTTACTACTGGGGCACACAAGTGGTGGACACTGATGATACGTGAGATGAAATGATACATTTGGAACAAATTTTTTTTAAAGGAAGGAAACATTCCAGGACTAAGTTTAGGGTACCTCCGCAATTTATGAGGACTGAGGAAAACCTGGAAGAACCTCAGTATTTTTTTAATAATGTTTTAATGCCCATTTTTACTACTGGGGCACACAAGTGGTGGACACTGATGATACGTGAGATGAAATGATACATTTGGAACAAATTTTTTTTAAAGGAAGGAAACATTCCAGGACTAAGTTTAGGGTACCTCCGCAATTTATGAGGACTGAGGAAAACCTGGAAGAACCTCAGTCAGGAAGTACAGTCCTGGCAGAAATTGAACCTCAGACCTCCTCAATCATGAGTTTGTGCCTTACAACCTCGCCATTTGTGGCAATAATAATGATAATAGCAATAATAATGATATTAATGATGAAATAATATAGTTTAATCAAAATATTAACTACATTATTCCTGGTTTCTTAGTAGCACATTTGTAATCATTACCTTTGGCAGTCCACCAGCTCTTATGTCGCTAACTTGACAGAGCTCAATGACATCTCCATCCTAGAACACATATAATAAAGTTACTATAAAATATATGCTAATTTTATGCAGTAAAATTATATGTTTGTAAAATGCAGTTTGTGTGGCATAAAATATGCATATGATAAAAGAAATTTTGTTAATTTTTTGATTCACTTCTTTTCATCCTTAATAATAGAAGCAATTAGCTGCTCATTTTAAGAACTGTTAACGTTTATCAAGTTTTTAAGTCATCCTGCTATCATTATGGTCTACCGGGTATTTTAGTGAACTGTTTAATTTGGAAAATTGGCGACAGTGAATGTGCAAAGGATATGGAAACAGAGCTCTTCCTATGAGATGCACCCATTCAGCTACTGAAATCCTTGCTAGAGTAAGAAGATAAATTTTCCACACCCTTCTCTTTATACCACCTGTGATTTTTTTCAGGTGCATGATTAAATGAAATTATAAAACATTTAAAATATGCCTTTATAATAGGCCTATGTCAGCAGTCTATATTAGTTAAAGATGTATCTGGTATGTGAATAATGTTCATGTATTTATCTGCAAAAATTAGTTTAGGAACAGCACTTTTATAGTCCAAAAGATTCCAGAAATTATTATAGATTTTTTTTTTATTTCTAATTTCATCCCTTGAAGATCAATAAAATAAAATGTGTCCTATCACCTTAATACTAACAAGATCTAAATTAAAAGGAAAAACTTTTGGCCCTAAAAACACATAGTTATAATAACAAAATTTCTAGAATTATGAAGGCTATTTATCATAAAAGTGCTGTGAGCAATACAGAAAAACAGTTTATCTGCAATTTTATTAAATTACACCTATGCATTACCTAGTTTAAAGAGTAAAATCAAGATTTTAATTTAGTACATTTGTTTTTACTTTTTACATTTAGTTTAGTACATTTGGACAAACATATCTTTTTATAGATAAATAAAATTATACAAAACAAATGCAAATTATTTATATACCTACTAATTAAATTTATGTATTGAAGTGGTCCTTAATAGTATTTCTGATTCTGCTTACTCATCTACTTTTGTATTGAAACTTAGTTTATGTAAAGCAGTAATGTGAAAGTAATGTTTTACTCCAAACAGGTAACTATTAAAGTATTGACACTGCAAAGCCATAATATGGGAACACTTTTATTGACTTTCACCACCTCTGTCTTTTTCACAGCTCTTTTTGTTTTAACACTTTACCTGTAGAGTAATTTTCATGCCCCATGAGTGAGAACAACTTAAATAACCTTCCTTAGCCACTATCATATTCCTTTTCTAATTTCATCCTACTGTTTTTATTTCCAGTTTGCTATAAATGAAAAGTAGGTAATCTATACACTGATAATCAAGATAAGGTGCATTTGCCAAACATTTCTAATAGCAAGTTTATGTAAACCCAGAATACATATTTGCAGATTGCCTTAATATTTATACCACCTGTGCATAGTTTAGAATAGAAATTATTTGCATGCTAAAAGGTTATCACTAAACCAAAACTTACTCTGGGATCACTTTTCCAGTAGATGAAGAAGCCATTTTCATCCACTTTGAAAAGACATTTTGGCTCATAATCTGTAGAGTCTTTGTCTTCAGTCCAACGATCAAAAGTACAACCCTTTAATAAGGGCTCAGGCACAAGAATGTGCCAATCAAATTCAAAACGCTTGGTCATTCCTCAGGATCTTTTGATCACTTCTTCATTTTCTTGGTATTTCTGAAATAATGCAATGCAGTTTTAGATACTATATTTTAACTACAGTTGCCTGCTGTATTATTCTTTTATTGCAAACATATTTTACTATTTTGTAATCATTTTATATGAGCATTTATATATCTATACTGTAATTAATGGGAAAAGCAAATAATTTCAGATATTAATAGATCCTCTTTGCTATAACCATGTTATGCAATGATATAAAAATATCTGTAAATTACTTAACATTTTCTAAGAGTATATAATGTCAATAATTATAAAAATTATTGTTCTAATTCTTTCAGCAATAATGCTCCATTTTAAATGTTTGTGCTTATAAATATTACAATATGTTTATACAAAATATTGTATTAGTTCAAGCATTCGGACATTATTTCACTTCCACACAAATTTATCAACAAATAAACATGCTAGTGCTATCTAGAGGGGGTGATAAAATTGAAAGGATATCCTGCATATGGTTACAGGATATCCTTCTTTAAGGAGAAAGGGAGGAAAGATGAAAGAACTAATTGCTAACACATGCAAATTAAAAAATCAATATTTTGGTTATAAAATCTAGACACTGATAATGATCTTCTTATTTTTTTTTTTTGCCATTTTTATGTTTATATATATTATCACAAATGAAAGTGAAAGTTTCCAAGGGAAAAAACAGGGGATAAATTAACATAAATTTGAAAAGTTACCTAATTTAAGACAATAATAATGGCAAATAAATGTTTAAGGGTTGAAAAATGAATTCATAAACATCTCATAATCAAAACTATCATAATAAATAAAATCTTAAGACCAATAATGACACATGAATATGATTACTAATTACTAACTAAAATAGAAAAAGTATAATAAGCATGATTGAAAGGAAGATCTTTTAGGAAAACAATATATTTCCTTATTTACCTTATAGAGAAAAAAATACTATTTAGGTAGTTAAAAGCAGCCAGAGCATAGTGCCCAGGAAACCTTCAATGGTTTAAGGAATAAAATTCCTGCAGGAAATCAACTTTTAATGACTTAATAAGGATGGACCACTATTAAGACAGGCTTTCTTCAGCAAGATCTACATACACTGGGGATAGAGACATGGTAAAGGAAAACATAAACCTGTAATAAATATAGTGCTTGCTATATTTCTATAAGTAAAAACTCCTTTGTTAAGAGTCAAGAATTTATATCTGTGGATTTAGAAAAAGGTGTATGACTTAGTACTGTAAACCAACTGAGGAAAACCACGGAGCTTGTGTTGGAACTCCTCTAATCTCACTTATTAGGAGACTATATGAAAAAGTGTATAAGTGGAAAGTCAGATTGCAATGGAGTGGGAAGGAAGATGCTTGCTCTATTTTGAACCAAAGATCTCAGACTGTAGCATGTCTCCTACACTATTTAAAATACACATGCAGCAGATAATGGGGCAAGGGAATCCATATATGCAAAGGAATGAAGATTAATTTTAACATGCTTTTCCAGGCTTTATCGTCATGGTATAATTAGACTACAGCCAAAAAGCCGGGAAAAACATGTTAAGATTCAAGACTATGAACATGAAAGCCTATGTATGAATGAGTGTTACTTGTTGACCACAGGGCAGAATTTTCTCTTCTGTTTACCAATGACCAAAGGAGAAAGCGCAAAATTTATGATAAGAAAACTTCTGAAGGGCATTTGAAACAGAAGTAAATATGATGGAGACAAAGTCTTTATAATAGGAGGTGGAAAAAATTTACCCTGCTACAATTCAGGAAATAATTACAATAGTGCAACTATTTAATTATCTGGATCAACTGTGCATGAATTTGGAAGATGTGTATACAGGATTTTGCAGGCAAGAGCAGCTATAAAAGTGTTTAATGTGGTGGAAAAAGGCACTACAAATAACTGTGCCTAACAGACTTGCATAACTGTGCATTTTGCAGCATACTAATGGCTGCAATGGAAATTTTACTTGGAATTTATCCATAGACCTACATATTAAAGCAGAGACAAGAGTGCAGCTTATAGAATTAATACTGTGGACAATTAGAAACCAATCATAACATTGGACATTCTTCAATAAGAAAATAGTATATACCATGAGAATAAATCTTATCAAGTCAAGACTGGTATGGGAGTATCTCCATGCTCTTATAAAACATTCCACATAATAAACAAGAATTTTGTTGGGTGCCTGGACATCATGGCATAGAAGGCTATGAGGTGACAGATAGACTATCAAAAGAATGATAGATTGACTTCATAGGACCAGAACCTTCTGCAGCATTAGCAAGAAAACTGCCAGAACTGCAATATATAAATGGACCAAGAAAGATCATCAAATAAGATGGAAGAACTTTTTCAGTCAAGATCTGGGAAAAATTCTTTTTAAAGCATTCGATAGCACCCTGGCTAATGATCTATTGAGAAATGGCAGAAAGAAATCAGGAAAGGTATTGGAATGATTACTGTGCATTGGCCATTCCATAAACATCTATGGACTTGGAGACCATACTATGAAGTCCCATATGTAGTCTATATTAATAGTTTTAAAGAGAATGCAAAATGTACCTTACCATAGTATGATAATCTGGAAAGACAAGGATTCCCTATTAGGGTGGCTCTTATTTTTCAACTTTCTAAAAGTTTGGCTCCCACCCCTCTATCTTTTTCCAATAAAAAATTTAAAAAACAAAAAAAGAAGATCTGTGCAAATTTTATCTTAGAAAATTACTTGTGACCCTCAAATGCTTTGAAGTTCGAACATAGTATACACAACTATTAATTGCTTCCAAAAGCAATTTACTCTTCCCTATCTTGAACATTTTCCTTTTTCTCCTTAGAGAAATTTATGTGGGCAATGAGGCAATCCCAGCAATTGTTTAAAAACGTTCTGAATCAAATTTCCCAAAACTTAATTTAAAAAAATCCTGAAATAACATGAGAAATTTAAGAAATAATAGGTTTTTAGTAATGTATACAATTTCTATGAGAAACATTTTTTTTATAATATTTTTTTTTTCCTAAGAGAAAAATAAGTAGTAGTTTGGTTTTTTTATGGTCTCTGGCAGCAATCTGTAAAATAAATTGTTTCTCAGTTTCATCTTTTGTGAGAGTGCTATTAAAATGTGATTGAGTTTCACTCCTTTTGCTGCAACATCATTTACAACAACCATCTTCTCAAGTTTTCAATTGCACTTTTATATCCAGGATCATCCTTCCAAGTTGAAGGGTCTTTGTCGAGGAAATCGGTGCTGATAGAACATTTCATGAAGATTTGTTGTACCACGAGTTACAAAAAACTCCATGTTTGTAAAAGATGAAAAGTCATTTTAGAGCAAAATTTATCCCTTCAGTTGATTTTTCCTCCTTCCTCTTTTTCATCTTTGCCTGTTTGCAGGAGAACTTGAGCCATTTGCCTTAACCACTTTAGAAACATTCTCATTAAATTAGGATATAGCCACAGTTTCAGGAACCAAGTATCAGAGATAGTTGGGCATTTTTTGCAGCAGCAGCTTTACTGACTTTGGATCAATGTCCTAATAATTTATGACTAAAATTGGAGGCAAGGAAAAAGATATCTTTTTTGTATAAATTATGGATGATCTCTTTAATATATGTCATTCAGATGCTTTCAGATAGATGGCTAAGAAATTTCACTTTCATCACCACCATCACCTCTTTGGCTGTTTGATGTTGAATCATTTGTTTTTGATGTAACAAGCTGATGAGTAGCAAAATATTCCATTTCTTTATTCATAAGCCCTTTTTTTCCTGGCAGTTTCCATTGCAATGTGCATCGATGCTCTTTCTTCCTTGTGTTTTAGTTTTTGACTACACCAAACATGCAGCCTGATTGTCCTTTATGATGCTGAAGCATTAAAAAATTCTTATCCTCTTCTTTTTCATCTGTCCAAAAGCATCTGAATGAGATATGTCAAAGAAATTGTCCATAATTTCCACAAAGACCTCTTTTTTTTCTTCTTCTTCTTTGCCTGCAGTTAAGTTTTACCTGAAGTAGTTTATGCCATTTTACATGACTACGAAAAATACTTCATAAAGTCACTTTAACCCAGCACAGTAGTTAGCAAAAGTAGTAGTTTTGAAATAACAATTGAAAATTCATTCATTACAGACATCATCATCATCACCAATAATAATAATAATAATAATAATAATAATAATAATAATAATAATAATAATAAATGTTTATCTAATAATATTTAAAAAATTACTTTCTGGGCTAAAATTTCAGTTGTCAGATTGAGCTGAAAATTTTGCACAGCTCTTTTTTTTTTGATTGGAACAAGATAATGGGGTGGGAGCAGCACAATTTTAACTTTCAGGAAATCACATATAGTTGATTGTATTTCCAAAGCTTGTAGGGAAGATTTTAGAGATTTAAAGCACTAGATCTGGAATTACAAAGTTAGGGTTAACAAAGTGCACAAAAGGCCCTTGTGGCTTAAGTGCCACACTCCAATTTTAACCAATCAATCAAATAAATCACTCCTGGAATGTACAAAGGGAAAAACTTACTGAAAAAATTAGAAATTAGAAGTCTTCAGAACAATATATTCTGGTTATTATTATTTCCAAATTCTGTAAATATGGCATACTCCAGGAACATGACTGGTAAAATATATAAAACTTTAGGCTGCAAAAGATAAATTTTAAAATAATTTAATTAAGCATCAGTAAAGTTAAAGAGTAAAAGTATTTTGAAAAACTGAAAGTTTTACCTGCAGCTTATATATATATATATATATTTTTGGTTAGAAAGGATATATTTTTATACATTAAAACAAAGCAAACTTTAAACTGAATTCAGTCTATCACACATACTTGACAAAAAATGTAAGTAATAAGCACAGAATTATCACATACCTTAAAATAATTCTACATAAGAATAATAGTCTATATAACAAAAATCCAGATTCCATAAAAGGCCATAATAGTGATTTTAAAACCACAAAGAACATTAACAGTGACTTTAAAAAAAGAGTATAAATTGCGCTCTTGTATCACATGATATACACACAAGAGAAATCCAGGAACTAAACCTTAAAGCACTAAGAATGTAGTTTTTTAGTAGCTTCAGCATTTATTTCTTGTGTGTTTGTTATTAATTTGTATTCTTTTTCTCATGCATTATTATTATTATTATTATTATTATTGTTATTATTATTATTATTATTATTATTATTATTATTATTATTATTATTATTATTATTATTATTATTATTATTATTTAAAACTATTATACTTATAAAAGTTTAGTCCTAAGATTTTAAATTATTTTCTATATTTTGATATGCTAATTAAAGTGTACACAAGCAAGTATTTTGGCAGATTTTAATTGACATATCACATAAATATCTGTTAAGTTATAATCATGAGATTTTCCATTTTGCTTAATTAATCAACGTGTAAGAAACACAAAATAGCTTGTAAATACATGCATCTTGTGCTAATTTGTACCCTATTGAATATCTATGAATATATTTAGTCCTAATTTAGCATTAGAAAAACTAATTTCTCTAAAAAAATCTCTTTGCTGATGCTATGGAGAAGTGAAGTTTAAAAAAACCTGCTTACCTATTGTTTTAAGTTACACTTCATTTTTAAACTCTAAAAATACCTATTAAGTATTTCATAATTTATCTCTTGGCAATTTTTCTTTCTTTGCTTCTAACTGCAGAAGATTATTTACAAACAATTTTCATTCCATTACAATGAGTTGAATGAGTATAAATGTTTACAATTTGGTACAATGTTTATTGATGATTAGCAAACAGCCTATCCCCAAGCTATTTCCCAGCATTTTAATGTTAATACTAAGCTTTGAAAAGAACAAAAAGAAGAGAAAAACAATTAATAACTTAATAAAGTACTTAATTCTTCCTGGAATTATGCTCTTCTCCAGAACTGTTACAGTGAAAAATTTGAAATACCATATTTAATTGTCTTGAGCCCTTAACACATAAGATTTGCTTGTTTTACCTTATTTGGTGACAAAACCCCAATTTTTACGGTTCATGAGTGATCTATATTAAAAAACAATAACAACAATCAAATTATTTTAACTCTATGCATGCATTACTTAAAATTATATTATGTTGTGTCTATTAATTATTAATGTTCAAATAATTGTCATGTTATCAAAGTGCTCTTCTGTTTGTTTACTTTATCAAAGTCACTACTGGGGGGTATCACTTGTATTCCTTTTCCTCCTAGTTTCATTTAATATGCACTATAATTTTTATGAAATTCAGCTGTGAGGATAGTAAACTTACTGTAACTCCAAAATCCAGTTAGCAAGAAATGTGGGAAAGGGGAGGAGGGGGTTTAATCAGTGTACATAATAGATGTCTACATTTAGTCAATCACCTGTCATGCCCCTATGTCTTCGTGAATTTTCTAATTGTACATTAGCTAATACAGTCGGTTCAATAATAAAGTACTGTTAATGTAGGCAAAAGCTTTTTCTTTTCTTTCTGCCATATCAGTTGTTACGAAAAAATTGCACTCATTAGCAATGCAAGCATTAAAGCGAGGTTATGGTTTTGTATTTACATATATAATTATAGTAAGCATACCAAAACACGTGGGTGAAAGATGAAACGGTGAAACTTAAAATAATCAGCAATTCACGGCCCCATTTTCCATTCAGCATACACCTCTTCTGCCGTTTATTCAATGCTGTGTACTGCTCTTGCTCTCTGTTTAATGCTGTTTAACTTTCGATCTGCCTTCGGCTACTCTGGCAAATTAATGTCTTGAACATGGGCGCATGCGCATAACTGTTTTCCTACAAATTAGTGCATGGCATTATATGTGTTTGCTAGTTACGCTGCATCCTTTCAAAATGAAGTTTTGTGACCTTGCGCACTTGTATGGTCACATTGTCTCCTTTATTATTAAATTCAGATGGACAGTCAATACTTCAGCTCGCCGATCGTTAAGATTGCATGCCGCTTTAAGCACGAGATAGCGGATACTTGCGCCGATATTAGCGACTCTGCTCAATGGGACAGAGGCAAATGAAAAATATAACATAACCTTTTTTCCTTGCGTGACTGCAAGGTTGTCCATATATTCTGATTTACAAGAATCCCAAAAGGGGTGTCACGAAGGGAGCTAATATGTCATTCCCCCTACAGTGCCTACAGCCATAATTTTTGAGATAAGATAAACGATTACATAAATGGATACAGAACCTTCAGCGCAGCATTCGCCCTTGCAGGAAGGGAGGAGCCTCCTAGGTTACTCGCCCTTATCGAACGGTCCGCCGACGTTATTCGGATGCTAGCGCGACTGCTCGTTAAGTGGCGGGCACGGGTTCATTCCGTACCATGGATTTGGTACGGTTTTTTCTGGAGTGGTTTTTCAAGGCACTTCTCACTCATCATTTTCTTTATTGGTTTTAATTAATAAAATGAGATATTAACAATTCTGAACCAGCTAAAGCCAAAATTCTCTACATCCGAGATTTTGTAATAAAGAAAAAGTGCTTATTTTATAGATGAACCTGTCTCTGACATATATAATAGCCCCTTTGAAAATTTTTTTTTTCTTCCAAAATCTCTTATAATTGTTAAAGAAAAATGATTGTAAAAGTAAGGTAATACTTGTAGAACAGGCCTTCAACTATAGGCCAATTTCACAGCTATCAGTTTTTCCAAATATAATTTGAACAAACTTTTTATAAAAGGCTCTTAACATTCATTGAACAAAATAAAATGTTGCCATACTCACAACATGTTTTGAGGAAAAATAAATTTACTGAAACTGGCGTACTTCATTTGTAGACAATGCTTTAAAAATATTTGATATAAAATGAAACATCACAAGGATATTTTTGATCTCTCCACAGATTTTAAACCATGGAATTCTTTATGCTAAACTGCAGAAAATTGATATAAGGGGACATGTTCTCAAGTGGGTAATATGTTTACATGGGGGACAACAGCTAGTAGGGGCCACATAAGCAGAGAGGGAAAATTAATTACTATCAATCATTGCCATGGGTGCCCAAGGTCATTAAGGTGCAGACTTATGAGTGGGGAGGTCTAGGGTTCAATTTCCATCAGGAGTGAGGTTTTTTCCAGGTTTTCCTCAGTTCTCATAAATGGCAAATGCCAGGTAGGTACCTAAACCTGGGGCTGGAACACTTCCTTTCTTAAAAAATAGTCCTTTCCCAATTTATCATTTCATTTCATGTATCATTAGTGTCACCACCTGTTGTGCCTAAGTAATAAAAATGGGTATTAAACACTATTTAAAAAAATCAATCAAACAAACAAGAGGTAAAACTTGGAGTACCGCAAGGTTCAGTACCAGGTCCAGTGCTGTTCTTACTTTTTATGAATGAAATGTAAAGAAACATTTCTAACCAAACTACCATTCAATAAGTGATGATACAAGTATTATTGTGAAATATATGGGATTGAGAACCTTCAACCACTAATAGACAAATTTTTATCAGAAACTGGTGATTGGTTTGCACATAACCTATTGAAAGTTAACACAGAAAAGACACTTGCAGTGCATTTTCACCTCAAAGCAGGGGGGTACCACAACTGGCAATAATTTTTAATAACTACATTGAAACTGCAAGTTAGCATTAAATTCTTTGGAATTATAAAAGAAAATGACCTAAGATGGGATAAGCACACTGAAAATTTAATGAAAAAACTTATTGTAACTGGATATCCTTTCAGGAATTTAGCAAATAATGTAAATCTTATAATTAAGATCATTGTATGATTAGTTTCACTATACAAGTTCCATTTAATGTTTCTAATTAATGTAAATATTTATACACTTAGAAGTTAAATAAATCATACTTATGAAGCTGTAGACAATGGAGTGGTCCACATTTCAGAAGTATTACGTGTCTTAATTTTATATAATTAAGTGGAGTTGAGTGTAAGCAAGTTGAATACATAATTGTAGGACACTTAGAAATGTTTATTTAGCTTTGTTTATACCGGACTAAAGTATATCATCTTGCTTTGGGATAAAAGTATTTGTAATACAGAATAAAATAATCAGAATAATTGCTGGAGCAAACCAGAAGTCTTCCTGCAAACCAATTTTCTTAAAACTAAGAACCTTACCACTTCCCTGCATATAAATGTATGAGGCAATTTATTTATAAGAAACAAACTAGCAGCAAAAGAATCGCATATAACAAATGAAGTCATGCATCAACACAATACAGAAGAAAAGCAGATTTTCATATAATGAGAACCAGCATCAAAACATATCAAAATAGTGCAACTCAAATGTTCATTAATTTATACAACAAATTACCACTGCAAATTAAAGCAATTGAAAAGTTAACTTTATTTAAATATTTAAATGGCCAGTAATGACATATTTATTTGATTACTGTTTCTATTCATTAAATAAGCTTTTAAATTATAGTGATAGAATTTATACTGTACCAAATAAAATTTATTTTATTATTCTTAATTGGCTAGTGAGTTGATTTAAGACTCTTTTATTTGTATATTATTACTACCTTTATATTATTTTAATTTTAGGTAAATTCAAAGACTTTCTGACTAGTCCTAGATCACCTTGCATAACTGTGTATTGTATGATTTATAAGAACCAATAATAATAATAATAATAATAATAATAATAACAACAACAATAATTGTTGAATAAACTAAACTCTGATCATATACAGAATATCTCCTAAAAGTTATTTTTATTGTCATTAATAATTTGAAAATATTAAGCACATAACATCTGAATAACAAAAAATGGGCAAATAGTAAATCTAAGCTGTAGCTAAGATGTCAATAGCATACATAAAAATAGCTTAAATCAGTGTATTACTCAGCCTCTGAAACACTATATCTAAACAAGCATGTAACTTTTTCTTCACTTTTCAAATGATTCAGTAACAAAATTTCTCATTTTGCTTAATGTTGCTTTTGTATAAATCAATTCAATGAAGTTATGTTAAAGAAGATAAGGTACTGGTATTGCTGAAATATTGTAAGTTACTCTACATCCTTTTATTAACTTATGATGTTAATAAGTTTCTGCAAACATTTAATTTTTGTTGACTCCTGCTTTGATCATGTCACACAAAACTTATGCTACTGTATAAAAATCTAATTTTCTATGCCTATTTAAAATGTAATACACATTGGAGTTTTTTTGAAATATGCCATACATTAAACAGCCTCATATAACAATAGCACTGACAAATGTTTAGAACTAAATACACCCTAAATCTAGGATTGATTTTCATTTCTCATGGTATCAATTAATTTATAACTAAGTGTGCCAGGTAACATTAGAAAGAGAAGCAATGAGTTTTCAATGAGTATTTTATAATTTCAATCAGCACTTAAATATAGTTTTAATATTTACTGTTCCATACTCAATGAATACCTTTAATTCTTAAAATTCTTTTGTTAATATATTTGATGGCAGTTTTGATGTGAACAGCCACACACATGAGAGAGCCAGAGCTTGAGGAAGTCAGACAGTCTAATCACATTAGCCATCCCCTTCTTATTCTGAACACTAATCCTTTTAGAGTAAACCCTGTGGGACCTGTAATTTCTGACATTCGCATGCATAGAAATGGCTTCACAAAATAAAGTAGGAATATAATGTAGGCTCTTGCAGTTCAAGAAAAATTCAGTGTTTTGAAATAGAAATAATATTTGGATTGTATTAAAAATGACAAGATATTTTGAAACACTTGTTTCATAATGGTGTTTTATATACATTTCATATATATAAAAATAAAGCAAGAATATAAAATAAATTTCTTTATTATGAAAAATATTAATATTTAATTGTACAATTTTATTTATATAAAATTTTTTGCCTATAAAAAATAAGCATTCTTACAATTTCATTAATGTTCTCATAAGCAGAAGTATTTTGAGCAAAAACAATTTTTAATATGTAAAGTTACAACAATAATATTTAGCTGTCAGTCTTTATATTCTGCTGTAGGCTACAGGTTGTAAAAAATAAACTTGTCAGGAGGAATTTTCAATTATAAATGCCAAAAATTATACATTTAGGATGATGACTGCTTACTTTCTTCTTTCTGTAGAAGGTTCCATAGCCTTTTCCATTACATGTATGTAGAAATCAGGATTACTGCATTGATTTAAGAGTTTAAAGTCTCCATAAACAGTATACTTGCTTCCAGTACCAAACACTTCCTTAAGCATCTCTGTGAATGCTGATAATTTGTGAGGGACATATCTTAGACGAAATTTACTGTAAAAAGTAATACTGTTATTAGAATACTCAAACTTTCGGAAAAAAAAAATTATGCCTAACTCATTGAATTTAATTTTCTTTCCATTGAAGTTTTGAAAGGCTATATCATCTCTTTATTTTAAACTACAGTTAAAATAACCATACTTAATAACTTATTCATGAGCAGAGTTATAGTTTTTTTATTTATTTATTTTTTATTTTTATTTTTGCTGCCCTAGGATATGCAATAAAGATACTCAAGGTAGTTGTTTGCCATCACTATTGTTCTTCTATTATCTATTCCTTATGAAAGTTCCTTCTGATGTAAATAGACACTTGTGCTCCAGTGTGTTGCAATTGGTCGACTAGTCTGGAAAACCTAAAGCACACTCTTCTTCAAAGATAATTTAGATCTACAATACAAACATTATGACCTGAAATATTCAGGTAACAAAGAAATATAACAGAACTTCTTATTATGGTCAGCTTAAGAGCTTGTGAAGTCATTTAATAGATGTATACATAATATATCATAAAACATTATTTCAATAGCTTTCAGGAAGACAATGAAATAGCCTTGCTTATTAATCTTAACAACCTAGCACTAAACTATAGTGTAATGATCTACTCATTTGGTTGCTATACAGTCATTTCCATATTTTTTTTCAATTCATTTCAGCCAACTATGAGCTATAATTACACAATTTCCTTAATTGTTATAATTTATTGTTTTATTATTATTCTTTATTAGCACTTGAGCCAATTTAATACTCTTACCATTGAATTATACATAACATGTTTCACAGGCTTTTGCCTGCATCATCATTTTATGAACTTTTGAATTAATTTGTCTGCTGTTGGGATCTTGAAGCTCATAACTTTATCTTCATATTTTTTATAATTTTTTTCCCATATTCTCAGTTCCAAGGGTCTATCTATGAATTTCAATAATTTAACTTCCATTTCTATATCATGTTTGTCTCTCCAAAAGTAATGTGCAACCGCTGATTTATCTGTCTGATTGTACTTGATGTTTCTCCAGTGTTCCTTTAGCCTAATTCCAATACTTCTTTTTGTTTTGCCAATATATACTTCGTTGCATTCCAAATAGTTGATTTTGTATATTCCTGGCTTCTTCTCATCAGGAATTCTACCATTATCACCAGAGTTGAGCAGATTATTTAGGATGAATTTGTTCTTTAGAACAAAGTAATCCCAAACTCTCCGAGTATTTTCTGGACGTTTTTTGCTGGCCCAAGGATGATAAGTAAATTTATTTTTTTGCTGTCAATGTTGTAACCTGTTTTAACTTCTTCTCTTGTTTGAATATATGGATTTTCTTGTCTGCAATTTCCAAGAATTGTGACAGTTGTGTAAGATGGAAAATCAAGAAATTGTAGAGAATTGTGTAAATTGTAAAATCAAGAAATTCAAACAAAAGAAGAAGTTAAAACAGATTACAACATTTCAATGAATTGAAAACATTATGTTTTTTATATTTTGTTTTCTTGCAAAATGTATTCACCTACCTCACAGATTCCTTCATAGCTTTGCGCATTGATTTTCTATCAGTTGCTGGTACTGGGCCATGGATCATGTAATCTAGGCTAACAACATTGCAGTCTTCTTCTTCCTTCAGTGCTGACTGCATAATATCAGCTTTATGTTTACTCTATAAAGAACAAATTAAAATGCCTTCATGTTTTAAAGATCTGAGCCTTGCATTGCATAGAATTCTTAATATTAAGTTATGCAAAAAGTGAATCTATCATTGTTAATTAACCAAAAGAGTTAATTAAACTTTAATTTCAAATATTTTTTTTTTAAATAATGTTAAGATAAAAGCAATAGTCTCTCAAACTCTAGCTCTGGAAGTCTGAAAAGCTAAGGAAATGCTGAAATCTTTAAAAAAATTTTATAACTCCCACTGAATTTTAGTCATAAGTATTCTACTTGGTACAGCAAGGAGCTCTGAAAACAATTCATAATAATAATAATAATAATAATAATAATAATAATAATAATAATAATAATAACAACAACAATAACAACAACAACAATAAATATCATATGCAAGCAAGCTAATATAAAATAATTATAGTTAATTCTGATTATTTCTCTTAATGCACTCATTCCTTGTATGAGTGCTGCAGTGTACTTACATTATAGTATATGCACTTTGAAGGGGCTTGGCCATTTTTCAGAATGTGGTCAAAATTTCTGTGGTCTATAATGAGTAAACCACCAGGCTTCAAACATTTTTCGAAATTCCTCAGTGCAATTCTGAAAAAAATTAGGAGCATAAACTGTAATTTCATAAATTAAATACTTTAGTTAAGGCAAGTCAACTAATAGCCAAGGTTGTGGACAAGGGTTCACAGAACATGTTCTGCCAATAAATTCTGGTAAGTAGACAATTAAGAATATATAATTGAATCATTGAAGTATTTAATTTATAATTTTATATCCTTTGTGGAAGTTCTACAAAGTTACATTTTTGTAATTTCATGGCTATATTTTTATGTCTCCATATAAAAGTATAGACTAGGAAAGAGTTTAAAAGATTCATTGCAAAGGTTTGTTTGAAATGGCATTGAAATTATTTCAGTGTGTAGATTGTGTTTACATTTCTGCACTCTCTCACTGCAGTTCTAGAAATTAAAAGTTTCTTTCACGGTGTACATATATATGAAACAAAGAAATAATATCATTTTTAAATACAGCATAAACTATAAAACTATTTACCATCAAGGCAACTGAGGAGAAGGTTAGCAACAACAAAAAGAGAAATTAAAAATATATCAGTCAAATCTTACTTATATAAAATAAAGAGTCTTAATAGGATACAGCTGATGTAAATTCTAAAGGGAACTTTTTATTACATATTTTTAGTTATTTGTTAAATTTAATTCCTTTTACACTTTTAATGTAAATGGAACTAAAATTGATTGTACATTAATTGAAAAAGACAGTCTCCCAAAACTTAGGAATCTTTTTCAGTTATCCTCTTTAATCACAATCCATGGTAATTGTTTGGCCTCTTTGTGTTATGTATGCTTTTTATGTACAATGAATATCTTTTTCTTGTGCAGTATGTGGCTACTTAATATGCATAAACATCTATTACTATACGATATTGTTATTTTTTAAAACCATTTTAGAGGATTCACTTCTTTTTAGATGACATGGTATACTTTTTATACATTTCTTATGCAGCAGGAGAATTTTGTTTAATTTTGTTATTCCCACATATTTCTAATTTCCATTCCATATTAACATAGTAACTATACCACAATCTATAGATTTTAGGGCTAAAGATAGCATGCACAATATTTCAATAAATAGGTATTTTTGCTAATGTTTTTACAGATTGCATTGTATATAACTCATGTCAAATATTTTTATTTATGAGTTGTGCTTCAATACTTGTCATTTTCCTTATTATTTACTCTTACATTTAAAACCTTATAGCTGTTTTTATATGGTGCTGAAATAGCAGGGACCAAGTTTGTTTATATTTAATTTCCATTAATTATTTAAAGGAATACTTTTGTTTTTCTTTCAGACCTTTATGTTTTTAATGCTGCAAAAAAGAATCATCTGCACAAGATATGACTTCATATTCTGATGCTTTAGAAAGGTTCTAAACTTAGGTATTCATTTTTTACACTAAACTCCACTTACTTAAATAAAAATAAGATGCCACATCTTCAGTTGCTCACTGAACTGTTGATACTCAAAAAAACTGTTGATACTCAAAAAAACTGTTGATACTCAAAACTAGATACCCTGATGTCCCTGTGGTGGCATCTGTTGGCTGAAGTAGGAACTTAATGAGTTCATCCATAGGAGGAAACTCGAAGTTCATTAAGTTCTATCTAATGTTCAGGATCTTGATCCATCAATTTTTCCCTGGCCAGCCAATATAATTTGTGTATTTTCCCGTCAGGTGCAGCTTTCCTCAGTTCTGTGCATTCTAATAGATGTTCTCTGTTTAGAATCTTGTCTGTATTGCAGATCTTACATGTGTTGTCATTCATAAAATCAAATCTGTATAGATGTTCTGCCAGACAATCATGTCCAGTGGCCAGTCTAAAATGAGCAATTGCTTCCTTCCTTGATAGATTTGTTTATTTTATGTACTGTTTCTTTTATATTAGAATAATTTTTATTAAATATTTCAATATGAATATTATGTTGATATTTATGTTCTATGGTCATTTTGATATTTTTTAATTTTACGTTTAATCCACAGGGCTTTATTGGTTTTGAATATAGCATTGCCCCCTTTTTAGCCAGAAAGTCTGCAATCTCATTACCTATCACTCCCACATGTGCTGGTATCCAAAGTAGTATTATTTGTTGAAATTTTGTTTGGAGTAATCTATAATAAGATCACACATCCCTTACATTGTAAGATTAATGTGAACTATCATATTGTTCTATAGCTTGTATAGCAGAAGCTGAGTCAGTAAGAATCACTACTTTATTTTCTTTTATATCAATTCTTTAGTATATTTGTTCCAGCGCTCACTGTATTGCCACCATTTCACCCTCGTAGCTTGTGGGTTGTCTAGGCAGTGTAAAATAATGCGAAAAATATTTACAATATATACCACCTCCCACATTATTTCTCTGTTTGTCTGCAGATCCATCTATGTAAATTCTGAGCCATTCTGTTTCAGGGAATTGGTTGTGATGTTCAAGTGCTATAGTTCTACATACCTATGTTGAGTCTTCTTGTTTATTTAATTGTTCTGTCAGTTTTTTATCTGCCACTATCTTAATATAATCCATTGGATTAGTTCTTAAAGGATATGGGATATTCTTCTCTGCTAGGTTTAAATAATTGTAGTTCTTCTCTAAGTAAGCTTTGTTTGTGATCTGTGTTTTTAGTTTGTGTTCTTTGGGTAGTTGATGGAACCATTGATGCTTACTTTGGTTTGTTTTTAATTTTATGTATAATTGTGCTGCTTTGTTTCAATGCTGGCTTTCATTGGATTATTATTCATTCCAGTCAGAAGTGCATTTACTGGTGTTGTTTTCACAGCACCTGTTATCAGTCTTAAACATTGATTTTGGCATTTCTCAATCTTATTAATTTTTTCTTCTGTTGCTGTTAATAGTAGCTCACATCCATGTTTTAGTACTAGTTTTATATATCTATTATATGTTTTATTTAAGACTTCCATTGAGCTGCCCCATTTAGATCCAGTTAATCTTTTCAATATGTTACTTTGATTTATGGCCTTTTGTGTGATATTTTGTATATGGTCTTTCATTTTTAATTTACGTCCAGTGCTATATAAAACCGGAAGTTAAACTATTAAACTGCTAAAGCATCTTCAAAATCCAATGGAGTTATCCACTTGAGAAAAATTTTTCATATAATTGATATCATTGTATGATTTAGTTGAACTACACACTCTTAATGCTCACTTACTTGTCATAATGTATGGAACCAGTTTTGATAACATTTATTTCTCATCTTCAGTCAGGCTAAAATCCAACTGTTGGATCATCTTTGAGCTAAGGGAATGTGTATTCTGTTTTGGTGATGGTGTGATAAACTAATACTCTTAATTCCAGGCAGGTAATAGTAACAAGGTTAATGAAGTTCTTAGAAGTTTAGGTTTGCATTGGAAATTTTTGTGCACTGGGACGGTACAGGAGTCTAAAAGATAGGAAGGACATTTTTCATCTTGGAAATTTTGAGCTAGGTTTTCAAAATAGGTGTCAAGAGATAAAAAGTTATTATAAAAATGGTAGCCATGGATTGAAAGAGAAAAAGGAATAGATATTTTGGTATGCAGGGAATGACAGCTATCTAAATGAAACTACTGTTATAAATTGATGGGCTTAATGTGCATGGACTTAAGAAGCTACATGTCCTTCCTTTTTCATTTTATCATGTTTAAACATTGTAACAAATTTTGATGAAGAATTCATTGCTCTCTACATATCTTGAGAGAATTTATTTAGAATATACACATTTCAGAAAATTGTAATTTTATCAGAATACTTATTGATTTACAAGAAATATGTGGAACATTGATTAAAAAAGGTATAAAATTAAAAAATGTGGTGAAATGTACACATCCTAAATATTCTAAATGAAATAATTGCTAACAATCTCTTCTGAGTCGAAATATTTACAACACTTTATGGTTTCATTTACATGAGGTTTACTCCAGACATGTTTTATGGAACATTTGTCCACATCATCAGCTGTTAAATGACCAAATGTGGATGATCATGTGGACATATCCTGAGTAAAAATCATGTAAGTGAAACCTAAAGAGTCTAAATGTTTCAACTCAGAAGAGATTATTAATGCATGTTTCACTGTGCTCGATTCCAAATTGAATTAATATTGAAGATAAATGCTTTTTATTGGATTCCCCATAGTGTGCCATTAATAGAAAAAAAAAATAGCAGAGTTTTGTCAAACTTTCATTAAAATCTCTCAGTCTCCAATATCTTTCATAAATAAAGGTGAGTGTTATTCTCTTTTTTAAGATTGCACAGGATATAGTGGTGAAGAAATTTGCCCAATTCTATTCAAGATTTCATCAAAAATAAATCACATCAGAAAAAATGGACTAAGAGTAAATTCGTCTGTGAGAATAATTAAACATTTCTTGAAAAATATGCACTTTTGAGGTTCAGATTGTTAGTAGGATACTATTTCCCAAACAATCTCTGCCAAATATAAACATACAAACGTGCAACATATAAATTTAATGATAACATTGTTTTGTAAGTAAGTCTCTTAATTGTTACCATGAAAACCTTCTTCAAATGCCATTTATAGTAACAGCAATTCCAATGGCAAACTAAATGCACTAATATGAATATAGTAATAGTAAGTTTTAATTTTAAATAATTTTAAATTTTAATAATTCATCAAATAATATTTGTAACAAGCAACTATTGCTTTTTATTTCAGGTATTAATTAAATATGATGTACATAAGTGCCTGACATCATTGTTATTAGGTTTAATTTTCTAGACAGTGCTTAGTAAGGAACAATTTGCCAATATAGGTATAATTACTGTAAAGCACCAAAATCATTACCAAAGGTATTAATATACCTATAAAGATAAATGCTTAAAATATGGAATGATTTATATTACATGATTTTCATAATTATTATTCATCTACATGTAACATTTATTGAAAATTAGAACCTTATTAATAAAGCTAATATACTTTTATCAGTTCTTTTACAAATCATATATGCAAGTTTACCTCTGATTCTGACCATCACGCGTTGGATCCAGAAGCATTGAAAAACTATTTCCCAAACAAATAAGTGCATCAAAACCATCCTTCATAATTCCAGCAATATCATCAGTTAATGTGAGCCAGTTACCTTCCTCGATAACTAAAATCAGATGAGAATATGTTCAATAAATAATCAAAATAATATACTAACTTTTAATCTAATTTCCATTTTATTTATTTTTCACTGTATTGCAAATTAATTTGCAGTTAATACGCTTGCATAACAATAATAATTATAATATTAACAATAACAACAACAAACTTGCTTATGTTGGCAACAGGTAGTGCAAGATATTTCCAAGTGTCCGCAAAATAAAATGTTAGAGGCACTATAGGCCCACCACCTCTATTCTCTGAAATTTATATTTATTTTTATAACTCATTGTATAGTGAAAAAATAAGAGGAGAAATGAATATGTTTGTCTATATGACAAAATAAAAGAATACAAGATAAATAATTCTTATATTGAGAGTGCTAGATTCATGTATTACTAAGAATATTTTAAAATAAAATTCTTAAAGAAAAGAAAGGGAAGACAGATCTATGAAAATCTGGATTTGAGAGGCTGGATTATGTTGCAAGGCCTAATCTATGATGTTGATGTTAATGATGTTGATAATGATAATAATTTCACTGTTCACTGTTGCTTCATAAATAGTATTTTTCTCACTGTATTTCTTCGGGCTCATGTTTAAAATCAAATTCTAGGGTAAAGGATATATTCTTTAGGGCTGTTTTCTTTAAATTTTACACTTAATATGATTCTCAGCAGCTACCGTTGATATTCAGACCATGTATTTCCTCATAAAGAGTAAAATGTTTTTCAAGTTCTATAGAGGCAAAAGATCACACTTAATGGTGGCTAATAAATTAAAATCTTTCAGCTTAGTTTAGTATTTAATGTTGTGATTGTAAAAATAAAAGGAAACTTAATACAATTAAAAAAAAAGACATAAAATCTGCTTAATGTTCTTACCCAATCTAACTTAAATTTTTTAAATATAATTATGAGAAATTCAACTCATTCTTCATTTTTATATTGATCAATAGTTCATTTTTTTTATCTATCATTAATTGTAAACAATATAACAGAAACTGTTCTCTACTCTATCAGTAGTCAAATTCTTACTTTATGATTTTGCAAGATTCACAGCCTTCTATCACCACCATGGTGGCCGGGGTCGTTAAGGTGCGGACTCGTGAGTGGGAGGTCTGGAGTCCGAATCCTGCCAGAACCGTCCTCCCTGACTGAGGTTTTTTCCAGGTTTTCCTCAGTCCTCATAAATGGCAAATTCCGGGGAGGTACCCAAAATTTAGGCCTGGAAGTTTTCCTTCCTTAAAAATAAAATCCTTTCCCGATATATAATTTCTTTTCGTGTATCATCAGTGTCCACCTGTGGTGACTCAGCAGTAAAAATGGGCATTAAACACTACTCAAAAAAAAAAGCCTTCTCTAGCTAGTTCTTCTCATCCTTAACTATTTTAGTGTAAAAAGTAAACATTTCTTTTTATGCTTCCTTAGTTTCCTAGTCTTCCAAGAAGAGCTTTACTTTATTCCAAACACTGTGCATTTACCTATACTTGATTAATCATTTTGCTATCCATCCACACATTCTCTTATCTATTTACAAAAATATAATTGTCCAACCTATAGCCAGAGATCTTTAAAAAAAAAAAAAACAAATTCAAATAATCCTCTGTGTTTTCCTTAAACAATACATGCAATTGTCTGCATTTATCCAGTCTTTATCAGTTATCCATTATTGTAACCTATTAACAAATTGTCCTATATATATATAGGCACATTTGTTTTACTGTCTAACTCCATTTAATTCCAGTAGTTGAGGTATGAAAAAGTGAAGAAAATTGACTTGAGTTTGAGGAACTCACAAGCTTTCACATGATTTGCAGAAGGATATCATTCTTCCTCTGACAAACTAGTGAAGATTTAAAAATAGGGATTTTGCAACAAAGGACTTAGATTTACAGTTTAAGTAGGATTTATAGTCTTAAATATTGTATATTCAGCTTGTTCTACATTGGCACATTTTGTTCTTTTTTATTTACTAAACTAAACTAGTCTTTGACTAAGGAAAAGCAGTAAATCTGTACTTGGTTAGTCATAATCAAAGATCATAATGTTCACTATGTTAATGTAATGAAATTAGCTAATGTCTAATTAGCTTGTTTGTTGTCTTATAGTTGTTAGCTATCAGCATTTTCACATTGGTGCAGAGAAACAAATTTACTTTTAGTGTGGAAACTATGATACTGCAGTTTATTACTGACAATGTGAGATAACAATCACTTTAAGGTTAAAGATTATTTATTTATTATAAGTGTTTGTTTTCAATAACTGGAAAGTGCTATTTCTAGTTGATCAAATTAAAATTAGCTTTTAATTACATATTTGCATCAATGGATAGGTTTCCAAAGACATGTGGAAGAATGCTTCTAGAACTTGCTTTGGGAAATAAAGAGCCATCCAGTGTTGCCTGTAGTAGCAACCATCCAGTTCATATTATTATAATAATATTATTCCATCAACAAGCCCAGTTCCTTTCTCTGAACTATTACTAGGGTGTCAAGCATAATTCAATTAAGCTATTGTTATATTTAATAGTACAACCTACTAACATAATTTATACTGTTTTGAAACCTAGTTCCTAAATTTTTTATCTATAGGCCTATAGAATTTATAAAGCATTAACGATTAAAATAACACATAAAATATCTGCAGAAAGTGTGAAAAACCAGGCAAGTCTCCAAAAGTAAATGTTACAGGGGAAAGAGAACAAAGTTTGTAAATGCCACCAAAATTCAGAATTAATGTTTAAAAAACAGTTTTCAGTTTTCAAATAAAAATGTTTACAGTTCACTATGCTCTGTAGCTTTTTATTTAAATTGGTTTTTCCCGTCTGTTGTACAGCTATTTAGGTGAATTACCTATTTATGTTCATATTAAAGAATGCACTTTGAGCCAAACAATCTTTATTTTCATTCTTGTTGGAAATTAATGTTTCAAGTTGTAAGCAGGGGAGTATTACTGTATATTTAATTGCACACACATATTTTGTTATAGTCAACTCTTTTTGAATTACAATGAATTTATCTAACAGCATACTTCACATTGTATTGAAAAAAATTGAAATATTGCACCTAAATAGATTTAAATATATTTAATTTAACACATTTCCTAAGATTTGCCTTTTTTTAACACAAACATTAAACATTTATTTATTTGAATTCCTATTGCAAAATTTCAAAAGGATGTTTATATTAATTTCATTACATGTTGTAGTTTGCATTGCATGCATTTTCATTTAGTTCCTTCAAGTCAGGGTCAGTAATGAAAATATTATCTACTCTTAAATTTTTATAGTACTCATGGAAAACACTGTCGATCAGTGATAACAGGTATTACTATTAAGATTAATATTGCCAAAAATGGTTTTCATTGCAAAAAGAGAACTAAACAACTTAACTACTTCTCTAATTTCCTTAGGTGGAGGGAAAGGCCTGCAATTACCTGGGTCTTTATGCAACCAAAATGGAGAACAATTGATTCGTTTTATTTAAGGATGCTCTTTAACATCTCAGGTCATCAGCATCCCATTTAATTCCAGGCGTGAAATGGCCGACAAATTTTGCTCAGAGGCCTCTTCTTTCAGGCTTGAGGTTCTTTTTCATGCCATAAATTTACGATACAGGACCCACGGCTTTACTTCCCTTCCAAAGGGAGCCATACTTAGGATTTTTATGCCCGAAAAAATCCATTGATCCTGGCCAGGTTTGAACCCACGACCTTGGGTTTAGAAGGCAAGTATGGTTACCACTACATCACCAGGACAACTAAAATAGAGAACAAGGAGGCAATGTTCAATTAACTGCACTTGCATTTTTTTTCTGCATTCTGTTGGTAAAAAATAAGCATAGTCAATTTACCTACAATGTTACTGCAAATAGAGTTACATGTTTTTCACAGTTCAATATCTCCGCAACTATTTGGAATTAGACTTACCATATTTTTTACTATGTGAAGCTCCTTACAAAGAATCTAACTCATTTTCGACCAAAATTTTACTTACCTGGCTTTTCACGCTCTTTGCTGCAGATTATAAAATGTGGAAAAAAATATAAAATTATGAGTATTAAGTATACAAAATGTAAGTGAAATTAAAAATAAATAATAATTTATGAAATATAAAATAAAATATATGTGGAACATAAATAATAATATTATAAGAAGTAGAAATAAAATATAAAATTTATCATGTCAGATGCAACTGTTATCATCTTCATTATTATTGCAGTGATAAATGCTTGTTATGTCATTATTAGATTGACTCATATGATTAAATCATCATTTTATCTTATTTTATATATTTAAAAAGTAAAAAGAAAAAATACACACACAAAAATTATGATCAGTTGGAAGATATTTATTTGCAACTTATCTTTAACACCCAAGATTTTTTGTTTGAAAAATATTTTTAATTCTGAGGAAGCAAGACTTTTTCACCAGAGACATAAGCTCCCAGTTTTTAAATAGTCTGAATAGATTGCATAATGATCCATGCCCACAAACTCAGATATGATCATCAGTCACCAAAGAAACATAAAAAAATATCCAAAGGAGGGGAAAAGAAATATTCAGAGAGCTTGGCATCTGAAGGGAAAAAGTTATCAAAGTACTAAAGGAAAATAAGTTGCACCAAGACCTATAAAAATCTGAATATGTTTGAATAAGAAAATCAAGCATATTAAAATAAATTTTCTGAAGAAGAATAAGAAAAATCTACAATGACTTCTGTAATCTGCCCATACTTTCTGAACAATATCAGTATATAACATTCATCACATAAAAAAATGAAAACTACTGATGACTCTTCTAGAAAATGTTATATTAAAGAATGCACTCTTATCAAGATAATGGTGAAGTTACCATTTTCCCTGAGCTTTACTAGTTACATTTAACATCTCAGAGGTTTTAGTAGGAAAATATTATGTAAAATCAAGGAACAAGGAATTTTTCTTCCTTAAATGAGAGGGAAACTCAAACCAAAGAACATGTTCACGATAAAAGATGACGGTTTCATTAGAGAACACATGTTGCCCTTCCCTAGCAATTGCACTATTGTTAGAATAAGAAGTGAATACAGAAACCTTGAGCCCAGTCTGAACATTGCAAAAACATATGAGCTATATAAAGAGAAATATGAAGAATTCAAAAGGAATGCAAAAGTATTGGAAATTACAGAGGAATTTTCCATTAATACACATTTATATTTTATTTTCCTAGAAAAGATCACTGCACAATTTGTTCAAAATATATAGAAATAGTGTAGATAGGTGAAATAGCTGAAGATGAAAAAGAAGCATTATGAAAATATATGGAAAGATAATAAGTTGTTCATAATTTGAAAGAAATAAGTAAAGAAAAAGAAATAAATTGGCAAAACTATGTTCACTTTTGAATTTGATTTGCAAGGTGCTTTAAGAACCTACTCAGAAAGGAGCTCAAGATAATTTTTTCTCTCTAAGAGAGCTGGTTGTTTATGAGTTAACAATTACAATTTATATGATGCCATAGTAAAATGTTTTGTTTGGAATGAAACTGAAGGACTAACTTATGATTTAGGAATCAACATTTGAAGACACAGCACTAAATTTAATAGCAAAAAACCATTAAATTATCATGATGAAAATTGAATGCACAAAGTATAAAATTATTTGCCTCCCCTTCACACAGATATGGGGTGTGAAAATCTAACCAACATTTACTAGTATCTCAAGCAAAATCCTCATACTGAGACTGCAATGATGATGTCAGACATCTGGGAATGCAGATAAAACAGGAAAAGCTTTGTATATATGTTTCTAGAAGGAATCAAAAATCATAAAAACTCCAGCAGATTGATCATATTTATTTTGAGCAAGGGAAAGTAATGGAAAGTAATTCCATCCATCAAAAATTATTTATGTCTGCAAGGTAGCTCCCAGAGTACACTAAAGTATGAGTTTAACAGAATAAGAAATGCACATAAGAATCAATGCTTCTTCACTGGCACATACACATTTTATTGATTTACAACCCAAACAAGATCAGTTTTACATATGAAAAAGTTAAGAATCATTTAAATTGTATGAAGCTATAGATAATGGAGTGGTAATATATCCTATTAGAGTTTATTAAATGTGTTCACACTAACTCCACTTACTTATACAACATTAGGACATATTCTGGGGGTAACTGCTACCATCATCAATTGTTGATCAACTACTTGATGTGAACGGGATCCCATGGTGCTTCTGTGGCAGTCTCTGATGGTTCAAATAGGAAATTGCCAAGTTCATCCGTGGATGGAACATCAAAATTCATTGTTTTTTCTAATTTTCAGGATGAATATTTTTTCCCAAGTAGATAGCTCTATTGGGTTGTAAAGTTCTTTCAGCAGCTTAGCCTCTGATCTAATTTTGTGATTTTGGGTCCAAAAGTGAACTACCACTGCTCATTTATCAATATGAGCATTCCTAAATTCTGATTTCTGTTCTATTGGTATGGTGTCTTTTGACTGTGGAACCTAGTTTATTTTTGATATTATATTTTTGAAAGAACTTCACAACCCAATAAAGCTATCCATTTGGGAAAAAATTTTCATCCTGAAAAATGGAAAAAACTTCATGAATTTGTTATGTTTCGTCCACAGATAAACTCAGCAAGTTCCTATTCAATCCATCATGGACCACCATCTGTACCTTGATCCAGCCACCACATTGAATAGTTGGTCAACAGCTGATGATGGGAATGACTGCATCTTAAAAATTGTCCTAATATATAAATAAGTGGAGATAGTGTGAACACATTTAATAAATTGTAATAGGATATAAGAATCATTTGCCTTCCTAACAAACAGTGTGCTTTAATTACATATAGGATGCACCAGATATATTTATATTGATTATGAAGACAGTCTTAAGTGAGTTCATTTTAAAGCAGCAAAGAGGTTGACCATCAAATTCTGAAATAGTCAAAGCTTACCCTGTCTGATTCCGCATCTTCACAAAATAAAAGGACTTGAAACTGCTGAGAAGTCTATAGACATAGGGTTGACTTGTGTAAGAGAGAGTTTTCCATTATTTAATTTATTTTGTTATTTCTTCTATTATATTTAACTAATGATATAAAATATTGCAATATAATGTTACATTAACATCTTACTCATTAAAATTTCTAAATACTAAGTGCTAACCCTACATAACTTCATAAAAATTGGTTGTTATATAGTTGTAATGCAGATTTACTACTTTGTAACTCTAATAATAAAGGAAGAATTAAATAAAATCGGGGTGTAGGAGTAACATGTCCTTAATAAAAATATGAGATAAAATAAAAATTATCCATAAATATGCTGGTAAATGAGTTTACACCAGAAGACAAAATTAGTTTTAACTTTCCTGTAAAATTAAGAATTTGCACTTTTGGTAGTTGGCCAGAGGATGGAATGATATATAAATTATAGATTATAATAATGGATAATAACTTATCAAACATTTTTCATCTATAAATGTCCAAGTCAATATGAATATAGCTTACCCCAGCTATCAAATGCTTCCTCCTTTCTTCGTTCCCACCTAGTTTTGAGTGCATATTTCAACATTTTGTCTGATGCATCTGTTGATGTAACTTGAAACCCTTCTTCCAGGAGCATAACAGAATCAATTCTGTGCAGAAAACATTGAATCAATTGATCTCCCTATTATTTATTATTGTTGTTGCATTGTGAAGAGGATGTAATGCAATGAAAAGTACTTAAGTATTATTGTGCCAACATTTACCTGCTGATTATATCTCAAATAATAATAATAATAATAATAATAATAATAATAATATATAAATGGACATGAGTGGGGGCAATGGAATACAAAAATAATAATACATTAATGTGTTTAATATGAGTAACACAAAACAAGTTTTTAGACACAGTCATGAGGTACAAAAATAATAATGGTATTAGCTGTATTTATAGTATATGTAGGAAGTTTAGTACCTAATTAGATATCAATATATTCAGGCTTCCATTTATAAAGTTTTAATCTGTACACTTTAATAGCTAAATCATTCATTCCTCCTGTATTAAAATTGTATACTTAAAAATTCTGTGATCTTAATTGATTTTTACAGACAAAAAGTATAACTTCAAATATGACAATACACTGTAAATTAAAATGGATAGTGTTTTAAAAGTTTCTCTACAAGAGTTCTTAGGTGATATTTAAATGATACACTATGAGTAACTTATTTACACACTTCACTTACTATATTTTCCTATGTTGGAACAATGTTTCGGGAACCAGCCTTCTCATCTTCAGCCGTTGACCAGTGGTTTCTGATGCTGGTGTTGGTCCTTTGCAAGTTGTTGTGTGAACTGTGGTAACCTCTGGTGGATCTGAAATGAATCTAGAAAGGTGATCCCACAGCGGAAGGTCAAAATTCATTGCAATTTTATGATATTTTAAGATGAAAATATTCTCCCAGGCAGCTAATTCAAATGGGTTCTTTATTTCTTTTAGAAGTTTTATCTCTGGATTTATTTCATGATTTTGGCTCCAATAATGATGCGCCACTGCCTATTTTTCCATCTGTTTAAATTTGATATTTTTAAAATGTTCTTTCTTCCAGATTGTCAGATTTCTCTTGGTTTTTCCTATGTATTTCAAATCACAGTCTAAACATTCTATGGCGTATATTTCTGATTTCTTTTCAATAGGTATCCTGTCTTTTAATTTTGAGCTTAAGAGGTTCTTAATATTATATCTGTTGATTGGGGCTAGCTTTATATTGACTTTTTTGAAAACCTTTTCGAATTTGTAGTGCAGTTGTGGGTTATATGTGAATTTGCAAAATCTTGTAGCATCTTTGATTACTTCTAGAGTTGATGTCTCTCTTATAGTTTTCTCAAGTTTATATTTGTTGATCCTTTTTATTATGGTTGAAGTGTTAAAGCCATTGTTTATGGCTATGTTCATGATGTATTCAAACTCATTCTTGTATTCTGTGGCATTGAGAGGGAAGTTGACCAGTCTAAACGTCAAACTATTGAATACTGAATATTGGTGTGGTACTGGGTTGAATCCGTTCTTTTTATGTAATTATCTGTGTGTATTGGTTTACGATATATTCCAAACTGTATATTATTCTCTTTTCTGGTTAGTTTTAGATCTAAAAATGGAAGCCATCTGTCTTTCTCGATTTCTGTAGTGAATTTAACAGATTTGTCTTGTAAGTTGAGTAGTTTGAGGGAATCACCTAAGTGTTTCTTCGGTACTATAGCAAATATGTGATCTATGTATCTGTGCCAGGTTTTGAATATCCAAGGAAAGACTTTGGTGATATGTGTTTCAAATGATCCCATGTATAGTTCTGCTAATGTTGGTGATAATGGGTTTCCCATTGCTAGACTGTGATCTGTTGGTATTTTTACTGTTGAAACTGAAGGCGCTCTGTTGGATACATAGGTTCGTAAATTTGATAAGGTCTTCTGTTTCTTCATTTTGTAAACCAATATTGGTTAGCCATTTTTTTAAGAGTGTTAACAGCTTTTCTTTGGGAATGCTCAGGAATGAAGATTTTACATCAAACGAAACTAACTCATCCTCTGTAGAAATGGAGGTATGTTTGATTTTCTCTATCAATTCATAAGAGTTTTTAATGTTTAGGCTGTTGAATTTAGGGAGTGAAGAAAATTTCTGACTGAGCCACTTAAGTAATTCATAAGTGGGGGAATTTATTTGATGTACTATTGGTCTCATACTATTGTCAGTCTTATGGATTTTTAGGAGCGCATAGAGTCTGGGGAAAATGGGGTTATTTGTCATTATTTTTCATTTTGGGGCATCTGGTATTGTTTTTATTTCTTTCAAATTTTGTTGAAGTTATTTACTTGTGAACTGAGAGGATTCTTATCTAATGTGATGTAATCTGGTCCTTTTAATAAATTTTCTACTGTATATATAGGATTGCGATTGTATTGCCTTTGTCTGCTTTTGTATTGACCACGGGTTTTACTTAAGATTTTTGATGCTTTGGTAGTTGTTGGTTTTGTTATGTTTGCTCGTCTTTAGTTTTTATAAAATTTCGCTACAGTTCTTTTTTATTGTGTGTTTACCTATTTCTTTTAATAAGTGGCATGCTATTTCGATATCTGCTACATAGTTTTCTGTGGTTTTGGAGAAGTCTATACAGGTGTTTAAACCTATGTTGAGGAGCTGGATTTCCTCTCTATTGAAAGTTGCTTTTGACAGATTTACTACTTTATTTTTGGGAGGTTGCATCTTCGGTTTTGATATGGATAGATGGTATCTTGACTTATTCAATTTGTGTTTTAGTTTCTGATTTTTTTTATTTCATCGTAAAGTTTACGTTTCTGTATAGTTTCTCTTGTAGGTTTTCCCGTGTAATGGGGCCTAGGATATTGGAAATTTTCAAGTGTAGAGCGTAAGTGTTTAAATCTATTTCACCTAATTTGTTGTAATGTAAGTTCCTTTCCACTTATATAACTTTTCTCTCTGCTGCTTTTTGGTGTGCACTATTAATATCTTTAACAGTTTTTCTTACGAAATTTGGAGTGACTTTGTTTTGTAAGCAAAGATTTTATTTCTTTCTTAACGTTTCCAAACTTGAGGTTATACATGATTGAAAGACTATCGCTTACCTCTGGGACCACCATCTTGCTATTGAAAATGCCATGTGTTGGTCAACTTAATGCTTCTCAACATTCACCAAAATTAGCAGAACTATACATGGGATCATTTGAAACACATATCACCAAAGTCTTTCCTTGGATATTCAAAACCTGGCACAGATACATAGATCACATATTTGCTATAGTACCGAAGAAACACTTAGGTGATTCCCTCAAACTACTCAACTTACAAGACAAATCTGTTAAATTCACTACAGAAATCGAGAAAGACAGATGGCTTCCATTTTTAGATCTAAAACTAACCAGAAAAGAGAATAATATACAGTTTGGAATATATCGTAAACCAACACACACAGATAATTACATAAAAAGAACGGATTCAACCCAGTACCACACCAATATTCAGTATTCAATAGTTTGACGTTTAGACTGGTCAACTTCCCTCTCAATGCCACAGAATACAAGAATGAGTTTGAATACATCATGAACACAGCCATAAACAATGGCTTTAACACTTCAACCATAATAAAAAGGATCAACAAATATAAACTTGAGAAAACTATAAGATATCGACTCTAGAAGTAATCAAAGACACTACAAGATTTTGCAAATTCACATATAACCCACAACTGCACTACAAATTCGAAAAGGTTTTCAAAAAAGTCAATATAAAGCTAGCCCCAATCAACAGATATAATATTAAGAACCTCTTAAGCTCAAAATTAAAAGACAGGATACCTATTGAAAAGAAATCAGAAATATATGCCATAGAATGTTTAGACTGTGATTTGAAATACATAGGAAAAACCAAGAGAAATCTGACAATCTGGAAGAAAGAACATTTTAAAAATATCAAATTTAAACAGACGGAAAAATCAGCAGTGGCACATCATTATTGGAGCCAAAATCATGAAATAAACCCAGAGATAACACTTCTAAAAGAAATAAAGAACCCATTTGAATTAGCCGCCTCGGAGAATATTTTCATCTTAAAATATCATAAAATCGCTATGAATTTTGACCTTTCGCTTTGGGATCACCTTTCTAGATTCATTTCAGATCCACCAGAGGTTACCACAGTTCACACAACAACTTGCAAGGGACCAACACGAGCATCAAAAACCACTGGGTCAACAGCTTAAGATGAACGCTGGTTCCAATGTAGGAAAATATAGTGAGTGAAGTGTACAAATAAGTTACCCATAGTGTATCATTTTAAATATAACTTCACTGTAAACAGCTTCAAAAATTATACATATATCTTATGTGATAGTTTACCTAAGTATTTATTTTACTCCTTTTTTCTGAAGAATATTAAATTAATATTTAATTTTGAAGTATTCTGCCATAATATAATTCATTTAGGATGTAAAAGTATATTAGTGCAAAATAAACAGGTTTAATAGTTTGAAGTCAAAGTTAACATTTTTAGAACAAAAAGACTTGAGATAATTTTACTCTCAATTTATTCCAATATAATTTTTGTTTGTCTTGTGTTAATCTAAGATATTTACTTTGTTACACATGAGTTGAGATCAAATTGCATAGTTTTAAGAAAAAAAAATATAAACTGACTTTTGCTTGCCATCAAGATAATTTTGAGTTATAAGATATCAATTGGTTCAGTCCAATAGACTATTGTAGTGCCATCTGCAAATCACTGCCTGTGATGCAACAGTTGTTAAATCAGGTGTTTAACAGCATTAAAATTCTGAAAATTATACTTTTTATGTAATAATCATAATTATAAACAACTTTATTAAATTTAAAACATTTTTTTTGTTTATTTTTTCAATTAATGTCCTTGTTGCAAGATGCTGTATAAATTGTGATTCATTTAAGCTTTCTTTCAAACCTGAATTGCCTACTTATTTCATAACTTTATTATGATTCATAATATTTATTAATGGATGAGGAGATTGAGAGAGAATGGTTAGAGAACATTTTGTAAGAAGATATATTTATTCATTTGTTCAGAACTAAGCAAAATATGAAAGAAATAAAAGTCTACAGATTCTGGCTTTAGCCATTATTCCTACAGGCCACTACAATATTTCATATAACAGTTCAATTATTAAATTGACAAATAGTGAACTATAAAATCATAAATATCTTTTAACTCTTTATTTCAAGACCAGTATTCCCATCTTTGAATGACCAGAAGACAGAAACACTGACCACTCATCAATGAGGGGAAACTGCACCTCTGGCTGTCCAGAAGCAAATCTCCCCTCCCCTCCTATCTATTCTTATATCCTGAAAGAAATTATATACATTATAAACTCCAAACTAAACTAATACTTAGTGCATAGAAAGTTATGATTTGACATTAGATGATATTAGATACTCTAAAGAATTCAGTTGATATAGGATATAGGACTCTTGCTAGATAGTAGTTTGGGAGAAATGGACAGATTATGAATTATTGGCTATTGTCCATACAGTACAGAACTTTTACACAATTTCTGCAAGACGACTCTTAAAGATTCACTAAAAACTGGACTTGCCTAATTGGTGGTAATAGTAAGGGGACAAGAGATCTCACATCTTCATTCTTTCTTAAATGTTGCCCTTAATCATGCACACCTTAACACATGGACTAGAATATGAGCTATGAGCTTTGACAAAGTATTCATAATCTAAGGAAACTTCTTGGAGCTGTAAGAGTGCTGAACCTCTTAATACAGTTAGCTCTAAATAAGAATGAATTATACTACATTTATAGATAAGTAAGTGGAGCAATAAGAGTGTTTAGTTGGGCTCAGTCATTCAATGATTTCAATTATATGATTAGCTTCACTGTACAAATTCCAGTTGACATTTTTAGTTAAGAATGAATTTGTGTATTATGCAACAGTTGCTGTACTATGCAATCCCATGTTAGGGAAAAATCAATTTGTTAAGAAATTGCTTGAGGAAATTTTCCCCTCTACAAACACATTGTATATTCAGAGATTAAAATCATTCTGGACACCTCCTTGACAATACTCCTTGTTAAAATTTTCTTTCATCACACATTCTAAGTATATATATTTTTGTCTAGTAACCGTATTAAACAATAAGTACAGGTAATTAAAGGATATGTTTTAAAGATTATTTCTGCTTTTTAACCTATTCTAGTCAATCACAAGCATTTGCTCAAGGAAGCATTACCAAAGAACATACTGACTATAGTGGTGGAGAAGATAGATAACACTGATATGTATCAGCTAGGTCCATCATTAGATCTTGTTCAGACATTGTATGAGATGAACTTTCAAGTAACTGATGAGCAATTTGTGAATTTAAGATGTGCCTTCAGTTTGGCAGCAGTAACTTCATAATCAAAATGAGGTTTTGTTAGATATGTATACACAAAACATTGTTAAAAAAGTGTCACTATGTTAAGCAGGGAATGTTGTGCAACTTAAAATACCACTCTTCGTTAAGCTACCAAAATAAATAACTTGTTTTCTAAGCATTTTCTGATTCTTATGAAGTTTTCATTTGGTTTTAATCTTCATTTTAATAAAGAAGCCTATCCTACTCAATCACAAGCAGTACTCAAAGCATTATTTTTCATTCAACTCTCATATATGGAGTGGGAAGAGTAAGGCTGATGTTCTCAGCACTATACAAATTATCAAAGGTATAGGTAGTATTTCTCATTAAAATCTAGCTTCTGAATTACTTAAGATAAAGACATACCCATCTAAAGGAAAGAAGGGGAATTACCATGTTGTTTGTAGACTATTTTTAATTTATTTTTGCTGTTTTATTGTATCTTTTTAATTTATTAATGATTTTGTGTTTTTAACTGCATATGGCTTGGGGTAGAGCCAAGGCTCAAATTAAGCAATAACATTAAATAAACAATGAAAACATAATAACTAAATTATAAACCTGAACTCTAAATTAGCTCACCCTGTTCCACAGGCAACATCCAAAATAGTTTTACATCCTTTGGACCTTAGTAAATTTACTAAAAAATCCTTATAGTTCCCTGCACGTGAATCTTTATCACCAATGTAGATTTCCCATACACGAGCAGCAATGCCATCAGCAAACTGATCCTGGTCTTCAATTATATTTGCTTGGGTATCTGAAGGAATGATGCAGTCTGTCATTTTTTCTGAAAGTAAATCAAAACATTTATTAAGCCATAGGATGCACAATGCATTCAATATATTTTAGTGACCTATTTGCATTTTCATATTTTGTGCATGAATTTGACTAACTAATTAGAAAGGAACCCTTCAAGAGTTAAAATGATTTTGTTTGTGTGCAATGGCAACTCATCTTTGCTTAACCTTTGAATATAATCACATACAATATTATAGGCATAATCTGTTTTAAATTTAAAATATACGGCTGATAGCCAGCTTCTTGGCTAAGGACAACTACTGCACTGTTCATTATCCTATTACAATGGTGTATGAATGATATAAAGGAAACAATATTAATTTTAGTTCAATTTTAATGGCAGAACTTGGTATATAAGTAATTTGTTCTTTGAAATATAACACTTATTTTAAGTACAGATTATTCATTTATAACATAGGTATTGATTTAATTGAGATTTCCTTTCCAGGCATATACAAACTATTTTTTTGTTTAGTAGAAAATAATAAAGTATATTAACTGAGTATGATGGATTATAATATTTACAAGAATTAGTGTTTAATTTCACTGAACTGAAGTATAAATTTCTGTATACCTTTGCTTTACAATTTATAGCATTTACAGGATCCTGTACTTTTTATTAATGTTCAGTGATTTTGAGTATACATATTGAATTTCATATAGAATCTATTTGTATTCTGATATTTTAGTTGACATTTCAACAACTTTTGAGTTTCCATGTGATGTTACTGTCATTTATTTATTTTAGATACAATGCTGAGGAAGCAAATTCATTGCATGTTAATAATAATAGTTAGCTAATAAAATCTGTAACCTTGAGGATTAAGCACTAAGTTTAACTTACTGTGATGCAGTGAAGTCCACTCGAAGAAGGCTTTGCTTTCTCTAACGCAAAAGAGAGATTTTGCATCTGATATACTCCTAAATAGACCTTCATCATGATGATTTAGCACCCCTCCTTATTATCATGCAATTTGTTACCAAGCAGTAACAGCTAAGAGATAAGGGACAGAATTACAAAATTTGTGTATCAGTACAAATGTCTTTAAACTGTTATTTTGGTTATGATTATGATCTGACATTGTTGACCTGCAGTAGACCTGATAACTCTTGTGCCCTGTTGTCAAATTTACAAGCACTGGGATGCATAGATCTGGCATTTGGTGAAGTAAATGGAGCTATAATCAGGTGCCACTTTATAAATGAATGTACTGCTGCAGCAGGGAAAAATAATATTGCATCAATTTGCAAATTAGAAACTTGGCAGAAAGAAAGAATATAAATAGATAACACAGCTCAGTTAACTTTCACAGATAAAGATAACAGATTTCATTTTGTTATACATTATTATCTATGTACAAAGAGGGAAAAAAGATGAGGGTAAAATAATTTGCTAGCTCTATTTATCTGCACCTACAGGCTGAAGGGGATATGATGAGTCAACATTGTTTTTCACCATTCTTATTCCTGCAGAATGCTTTACAGAAAGTCACATTCACCTGCCACTCATTTAGCCTAGTAAAGAAGGTGTGAGTTATAAGGTACATTTTTATGTTAAATGAATTTATTATTAGTATACAGTTCCTTTATAGATGATGGAAGTGAATTAAATAATACCATACCATTGTAGAAAACCTTTTTAGAGTGCCTGCAGCTTGTTACTTGGTCTATGTAAGTCCTGCCTATGTCTGATTTCTTTGCTGTGTATATCGTGAGTTTTTTATAAATTCTTCTACTACAAATAAAAGGGCAGTTAGACTGTACTCACAAAATAATGGTGAATTTCCTAATTTTTGGACAGTGGTTAACAACGAGTTGATCATTTTGTCCCTGCAGTCTTATTATCCTTCTTTATAAAAGAACTATTTTTTTAAATTTTACTGAATTACCCCAGATTATTCCATAAATCATTAAGAATGAGAATTACTTCTTAATAAAATAGGATGAAATATTATTGAAAAATTAGCATTTTTATACCACAGGAAAATAAATTTGGCTGAAAACATCTAAATGTTTTGTGTATGTGTGTGTGCGCGCGTGTGCAGAATTTGTTAGAAGTCCCACACCAAATAAATAACTTTTGAAGCATGTGGTTCAGTGACATGAAACTTGGTGGGCAGGGATAGCCAAATATTGAAAGCTCAAAAATATGATCAATTTTTTTCTACTTCTGCTTTAACCTTAAGTAATTCCAACTCTCTTATTTTAAAAGGAATATCCAATATATTTTTATATTCTTGAATAATGCACATTAGGATCTTTACAAAAAGTGTCCACCTTAGATACTTCTGAACAAATTTTTGTTAATTAAAATGTAAATTGGAACTTGCACATTGAAGCTAATCATATAATTGATATCATTGTATGATTTAATTGAACTACACACTCTTAATGCTTTACTTACTTGTCATAATGTATAGAACTGGTTTCGAGAACATTTAGTTCTCATCATCAGTCAGGCTAAAATCCAACTGTCGAATCATTTGTTGAGTTGTGGGAATGTGTATTCTGCTCTGGTGGCGGTGTGATGAGCTTGTTAGTATCAAAGTTCATTAGACTGTCTTTGTATTTGTAGATGTAGATTTTCTCCCAGGTTGCTAGTTCCGTAGGTCCTTGTACTGATTTTAATAATTTTGCTTTATTCATTATGTCATGATTTTGTGTCAAAAAATGATATGCTACTGCTCATTTCTCCATTTGCTTGTACTTTATGTTCCTCAAATGTTCCTTTAGCCGTGTGCCTATATTTCTCTTTGTTTTTCCAATGTAGATTTTTTCACTGGCCTGGCTGATGATGAGAACTAAATGTTCTCGAAATAGTTCTGTACATTATGACAAGTAAGTGAAGCATTAAGAGTGTGTAGTTCAACTAAATCATACAATGATATTAAATTTATTGTTGCTCAATCAAGAAAACAAAAAAGTGTAGCAAATAATAAAATGTTTCTTTGTTTGCTTTGTTTCGCTAGTAAAATCATAAATACTTTTCTTTGTTTATATCCATGAAATCATGTTTGTTGATACAGAAACATCTTATTTAAGGGAATAAATCTGACATCCGATATTGAGCAAAAGAGGAAGGAATTCTAATTTTAATTATGAAGACAGACAACAATCTCAACGAAAGGTGGCAAATTATTTAATGATATGCATCTGGATCACAATCCAATTCCATATAAAACTGTGACAAGACTCATAAAGAAATTTACTCAAACTGGCAGCATAAATTACCAAAATCAGGTCATCCAAAAAGTGCAATTGATAAGAATATTTCATTGGATGTTCTCCATGTGCAAGTAAATCCAAAAGTTACTACTACAAATTTGTCATTAGAATCAAATATAAGCAAAATTTCATTATGAAACTCCTTAAAAGTGCCAAGCAACATCCTTATAAATTTAAACTTTTGCAGGAACTTCCAAAGGACATCCATATGAAAGAATGCAATTTAGCGAATTAATGATGAAAAGAATTAAAAACAATTCAGTTTTTCTCAGACAAATTATATTCTTGGATGAAGCAACATTCTGCCTAATGGATTTGTCAACAGACAGAACTGCTGATACTGGTCAGATGTAAATCCAATGAATGGAGGAGAAAAATATGGAGTATCCACAAAAACTTAATGTTTGAGTTGGTATAGTTGATGATCATATCATTGATTCTTTCTTCTTTAGAGAAACGCTAAACACTAATCAATATTTGGATTTGCTTCAAAATCATGCAGTACTAGCTACACCAATTTATCTCCCATCCAGTCAACCATGGGCTACCCAGAGATGACATCTATTTCCCACAAGATGGAGCTCCAACTCACAAAGGATAGTGTTCATCAGCATTTAGACCAGGTTTATCCACAATGATGGATTGGTAGGAGAGGTCACAGAGTGGCAACAAGATCCCCAGATTTTTCATCTTTGGACTTCTCAATATACTGCTGCTGCTGCTGCTGCTGCTGCTGCTGCTGCTACTGCTACTGCTGCTGCTACTACTACTCCTCAATGTAGTAAAAATAAATTGTAGAGAAGTATATAGTGTGGGTACTTTTTGAAAACCTCTTAATGAGCATTATTTGAAAATGTATAAATATATTGGGTATTCCATTTAAAATAAGAAAGCTGCAGTTACCTTCCGTTAAACCAGAAAATGAAAAAAAGTAATAATTTTTGAGTTCTCAGTATATGGTTATCTCCACACAAGATTTTCAGGTCATTGAACCATATGCTTCAAAAGTTATTTAGGTGATGTGGGACTTTACTGTACATCTTTTCCATTTCCATCTCCATACATTAATATAGTAAATGCAAGTAATTAGCAAGTTCAGAGTATTTTTACTTTCTAATAATTGAAAATAAAAAATATCATTAATTTTAAATGAAAAGCTCTTTCTACTTACACTAAAGGAGTACTTGAAAGTGTCTTTTGACAAGAAGTGGTCATTGCTAGATAAAAAATTATTAAACTACATTTTTGGACAGACTCTGAATTATTAAATTTATGATTTTTCTTTTAAGGTATTCACACACCATTAAGTTTATGTTTAATTACTCTTTACATTAGCTTTAAAAATATATAAGAATCATTTTCTGTTATTATTAAGAAAATGAGTGTAGATACAAACTTATATTATAATCTCAAAGGTTTAGGGGAAGGAGAGTTTTATCTCAATTTTTCAAGCTGTTGCAGAATAATAGTTCTGCAAAATTTACTGCTCTTATCACTATCTACAGATATAGTAATAGTACTGAAAATAGTGCTTAATCTGGCAGGCCACACAAGATAACTGTGACCTTTATCATGCACTGAAGGCCAGAATCCACGTATAAATATGCTTGCAAAAGAAACTGAACCAGCAGAGAAAGCCTAGCAATCAAACAACTGGTAAGATTCTATGGGAAGACCTTAAAGTTAAAGCTTTGGGACAGATTATAAATCACTGCTAAACAGAAAGAGCACAGAGTGAAAATATGCAAGCTACTGAACTCAAGATTGACTGGAGAGGGCTCTACATGATTGAATTAAAGATAATCGAATGAATGTAAAGAGTTGTGCAAATATTTCCAGCAACAAGTAAAATTCCTTTAGATTGTATCATGCATCTGTGACATTTTAACAAGGATCAGTCAGTTAGAAACATTTCTCTGGTCCCTTTGATATAACTAGACCAAACACCTTTTGCAATCAATTAGCAGGCCTCTCAAATAATTTCTTTCCAGTGTGCATAGATTTTTTAGCTCTATTCTGTAAATTAACTTAGCTCAGAATAAGCATTCCTATTTTATTTTGAATAAAGATAATTGTATCATCTGATCTCAACCTATTTGAATAGAATCTCAGAAAATTGGAGAATTTTTATCTAAAGCATCTTCACATCCTGCCAATTACCAAGATCTTTTGAGATGATGAATGGAATGAATAAAGTGATGCAAAACAGCCCAATGTTACATGGGTATTCACCTTTTCCGGGTAAGGGAAAACTTTGGAAAAAAAATACTTATCCAGGCAACATGTGCCCACTAACTTATGCTCACTGGTTAACAAACAGATGTGCTAACATTTGTGCCATGGCAGCCTGAAAACTAGAGAAGATGGTTTACTCAAGACCACCCATATAATTTCATATGTAGGCCAGATTGGGAGTGTTAAATGGTATGCTGAAGACGAAGTCATCATCAGAGATAAAAAAAAAATAAATTCCTTAAATCTATCCTACATTAATGTAATCAACTTGTTAACACTAACTCCACTTACTTTTTAAAAAATTGGACTAGTTTCAGGAGAGGTCCCTCCCATCATTGGCTGCTGTTGACTGAGTGCTGATGTTCGAAAACAAATCTATTTAGATTTTTTTATATAATTCATTATATTATAGTTTATATGGCTTTGAACAGAGGCTAAGGCCAAGCTATATTAATTGTAGATTACTTAGTATGAGGAATAAATTAATTAATATTAATGTAAGGTAATAAAAGTTTTATAAATTAAAAAAAAAGCCTTTATGGCAATATTTGAATAAAAATTTGCATACATAAGTTTTAAATTTTCTATTAGAATTATTACAATTTTGACATTTCAATATACCCTCGTCTTAAGCATAAACATGTCAACAATGTTACACCTACTGGATCTGGGATTTCTAAAATCTAGAGATTACATCACATTAGAAAAGAAAATCTATTTTAATAGCAGGAACTGATTAATATAAAAGCTGTTATGTAAAATGCCATCTTTCCTGAAGTGGGGATCGCTTTAATAAATATCCACTGCAGCCTTAACAATAACAACTGTAAGTGGTTGAAGTGTTAAATTACTGTTATAAGACTAGGAGGCAAACAGATCGCAAAAAATTTTTGAAGCACTCATAATTTTCACATAAGTCTACAAAATTTTAATTTGGTTGGCTTTACATCTCAGTGAGTTTATGCTGTATTTAAATATTGCACTTACAAAGCTGTTGACAATGGAGTGGCAATATAACCTAAACTTAGATATTCATTTCTTACACCAAACTCCATTCACTTACACAAAAGTAAGACGCGTTTTGGGAGAATCTCTCCCATCTTCAGTTGCTCACTGAACCGCCGTTACTCAAAACGATGGCTGGACAAACGTATGTTATTGTGGTGGCCTCTGTTGGTTGAAGTAGGAAGTTATTGAGTTCATCCATAGGAGGAAACTCGAAATTCACTAGGTTTCCTCTATTTTTTAATATGAAAATTTTTTCCCAAATGGATATCTCCAATGGGTTGTGAAGATGTTTCAGCAGTTTAATTCCCAGTTTTATTTCATGGGTTTTGGTCCAAAAGTGAGCTGCTACTGCTGATTTATGCTGGTTAAACCGAATATTCCTAAAATGTTCTTTCCTCCGAATTTCTCAATTTCTTTTTGTTTTGCCTACGTAGCTCTGTTCACAATCTGCACATTTTATTTTGTAAATTCCTGATTTCTGTTCTGTTGGTATGGAGTCTTTTATTGTGCAACCTAATAAATTCTTGATGTTGTATCTTTTCTAATCAACGGTGTTCAATTTTCAAGTTTCACCTACCATCCAATTTACCACAACAAGTTCAAGAAAATCTTCAAAGAACATGGGATAATGTTAGCCCCAAAGAACAGATATCAGGAATTTACGAAATAAAATGTGCAGATTGTGAACAGAGCTACATAGGCAAAATAAAAATAATTTGGAAATTCAGAGGAAAGAACATTTTAGGAATATTCGGTTTAAACAGGTGGATAAATCAGCAGTAGCAGCTCACTTTTGGATCAAAAACCATGAAATACAACCGGGAATTAAACTGCTGAAACATCTTCACAACCCATTGGAGTTATCCACTTGGGAAAAAATTTTCATATTAAAAAATAGAGGAAACCTAATGAATTTCAAGTTTCCTTCTATGGATGAACTCAGCAACTTCCTACTTCAACCAACAGAGGCCACCACAGGAACATCCGTTTGTCCATCGAGTAATGGCAGTTCAGTGAGCAACTGAAGATGGGAAAAATTCTCCCGAAAGGCCTCTTACTTTTGTGTAAGTGAATGGAGTTTGGTGTAAGAAATGAATATCTAAATTTAGGTTATGCTGTATTGTATGTACAACTGTAAATTCCACAGTAAATGATGTTTATAACCTGCTTATGCAGCATCCACTACATTCATTTATTTTATTTAAAAACAGGAAGTTTTTAAATTTTTTTCTCCACAATGTTCAAATTGTAGTTAATTCAATGTGTTTATCATTGCAATAAGTGTGCTGAGGCAGCCAAAACCAGCAACTATATTTTACTCTCCAAAGAGCTCATAATCTCTTCTAATCCAATGGTTTGCTAGCTTATGTTTAAAAAAAAAAAAAGAAAAGAAAAAAAAAAAGAAAGAAAGAAAGAAAGGAAGGAAGGAAAAAAAAACCACACACCAATGACCTTGGAGTGATGCAAATAATGTAACTGATTGGCCAATTGAGATTAGCCAACAGCAAAACAAGATAAAGCAAATTTTATTTGCATAATCTCAACTTTGCAGATTACAGGAGGGAATGTGAACTTTCAAGTTATGCTGTACCTCTTACTGCAGCATACAAGGTAAAATGCTTACAGGAAATTACTGTAAACCTCACGTTTTATTACTTTGTTCAAACTTTAATTATTCAAAACATGACACCACTAATTGAATAATTGAAGTTTAAATAAAAAGGTTGAATCCTACTTAGAATGCAACAAAACTTTTATCCTATTTTTTACACTGCTCAATTACTACTGTCAATTAAAATGTTTATGGTGTTAATATTGCTTAACATTACTGCTTTGCAAATGGTTTGACTAAAGTAAACAAGAGTCTGAAAAAACACAGGTTGCACAGCAAGTATCAGAAGTTATTTTCAATACAACATTTTTTGGAATTTTTTTTCATTAATTGTATTTTTTAGTGTTTAGTTAACATCTTTGAGAGTCCATTCTAGCTTAGGTTCTATGGTATTTTAACCGCTGATCCTTATCCAATTTTGGAATTTATTGAGTTGTAAATTTTTAAATGGTAAAAGCAGTCATGATTCACATAGAATGAGAGTTGACTACTGCCTCTTTTCTTGGTTGGATGTACTATTTTCCCATTATGCCAGCAATTTCATTACCTATCTTTTGGAAGATAACTGTTTTCCTTTGGTTATATGGATGTGATATCCTTTCTCTCTCTCTCTCTCTACAATCCTTAATCTGCAATTCAGTGTTGTATAATAGCATGAATTGCCTGATTTTAAATATCAGTGAACAGCTCGAGGTCTAAGAAGACATAAGGCAATGGCTATACTTTCTTCATTAAAACATTCAGCTAATTTTGTATTACCTTAAGAATAGTTAATTCAGACTTAAAAATTCAATATTAATTGAACATCAGTGTGATTCAAAATGGATGTGACTTTAAATTGAATAAGAATGGATTTAAATCCTGATGATGTTGAATACTTCAGCAAAGTTGTAGAGGAAAATAGAGAAAGTGGATAGAGGACCTAAGAAAAAATTCTGGCAGCCAATTCTGTCATTGGCAAAAGACTGGAAGGAATGGTAGGACAAACTTGGCAAATATTTTGTGAAGATGACAAATTTTCTGGAAATACTATCCAGGTTTGCATAATTTAGCCATCTTCTTTAAGCAAGAAGCATTTGCATCAACATAGATGGCTGAGGTCATTAAGGCATGGACTAGTGAAGAAGAGGTCTGGTTTGACTGCTCTAGTATCTTCCTCTCTAACTGAGGTGTTTTCCGGTGATCATTGTCAAATGCTAGGGAGATACCCAAAACTTGGCCTAGAATGCTTCCTTCCCTAATTCACCTTTCATCTCATTATTCACCAGTGTCTCAGTGTCTACCTTTGTGAAAAGCCTCAGTGGCAAAAATAAGCATTGCACACTATTATAAGAAAACCTTTTTTGCCCATAGGGATTCTTCAGGATACAAACTATAACTGCCCTGGTCTTAAAAATGACTCTTTTTATTCTATTTCTGTTCTCATCATTAAAATTACACTGCTACTGCAGCATCACATTTGAAGTCTATACAGTTGGATACAGTGCCATCATTTTCATGAACTAAGGCTTGTTATCTTATTTTTCACAATTCTGAATCTGCAATTGAGTGACAGTATGAACTGCATGAGAAATATGAGAGGAACAGTTCATAAAGGCACATTTGGATAAAGTATCAGGAATGCAAATTACCATTGGGGAGAGTTGATGAAATGATAGGGGATTAATAGGGAAAAAGATTTTTTGGAAAAAAAATAAACTAGAAATTGAAGATATTAAAATGCCAGAAATATTTGGTGGCTTTACTATGTTTAGGTTTTTATAGATGCATGAAAAGTATATGGGAAGTAGCTGTTAATTTGAAAAAAGAGTTAAGTAAAAAGATCATTATAGAGATATGTCCAATATGTGGAAAGAAGGATGATAGGGGCAATAGTTTTTAGTATGTAAAAAATTAGGTTATTGAGAGAAAAATTGCTTTTGGAGAAATAGAGTAATATTCAAATAAGATACTGAATTTAAGTACAGAGGAAAAACTGTAGATATAGGAAATTATTTACGGTAAGTAATGAAGAAGTGGTTAGAAAGGGATCAATTAACAAGTTAAAGTGAAATGAGCAAAACATTAGAGATTATATTTTAGTTGTGTGGACGATTCCAATATCATGAAAGCTACAATATAGTGAATATTGAATCAATAAAAAAATCAAATGAAATAAAACGTTAGTGGAAAATTTTGCAATTAATAAACACAAAATTATACAGGGTGACAGGTTGGATATTGGTCCTTCTCTTCTGGAAATTCAAAAAGGGGGAGGGGTTATCAGTATCAGTAGTTGGAAGTCGAGTCCGTGTGTTGAGGATACCTGAAGACCAACTCCACTTACAATAGGACAGAAAGATGTTTTAATATACTTAGTTTTAGCACCGAGTATAAGCATTAAGTGGTTTGAAAGAATTTATTCTGCTTTGGTTCAGTTGCGATGGATTTATGGAGTGGAAATCTGGGAAATTGACAATGGATGGCATTAAAATTTTTTAAAAATTGTAAAAACTTTAAAATGTTTCATATGGAACTAACACAGTGAAGCTCACATGAATTAAATCTGTCGTCTGATGCTCTTCATGCTTCACTAACCTTAAAAATATTCGGTATCAGTTTCAAAGATGGAGATAACATATCTTTGAAACCGGTACCGAATATTTTTAAGGTTAATGAAGCATGAGACAACAGACTTAATTAATGGATGGCATACTAAGTAAACTAAAATTTTATTTAATTATTGAGCATGAAATTGGAAATTGTTTTTAGAAGGTGTATAAATGTAGCATTATAGTATGCATTTGAGAAATAAAGGAATTAGTACTTTATGAGGCTGTAGCTAACTAACAAAATAATGGCATAAATAAAATAACTGAAAATCTTTTTTTAGAACTTTGGATTCGGTCTGAGTCTAGTTCCCTGGAATTCCAGTAGGTTGCTGCTGATGAACTGGGGACTGGGGACTGATGCAATCAAGGTGGAAATGTTGTATTTGTTTAATTATATTAGAACTTAGATTAAGGTGATAGCACAAACCCAGTTATTATATTTACATTGTTGTAACTGTAAAGGGCCATACTTCTAAAATGGCCTGGGCCAGATAGGTGGAGGCCCCCTGGTAGTTTGCATTTTTTTCTTAGCATATCAATAAATTTCATTTATTCAAGTAATTTAATTCAAATAAATTTTTGTAAGCTACTATTGGGCTGTCCCAATAATACAGCTAATGCTGGAGCCTTGGCAGAGTTAGGAAAGGTAAGTAAGAGAGGGTTAGTTGTGGAAAGGAAAAATTTGTTTTGGATTCAAGAGTTACCGATAGTGATACTGTGAAAATATGTCTGAGATAATATCTGGTTAGGGAAAGTTAGAGAACAGTTGTGTAAGAAAGATCTAAGAGATTTCTGGATAAAATTATTGATTTCAGAATGGAATTTTGGAGGAAAGTGAGATTGAGATAAGACATGTACAGGCAAATTTTGTTCTTCCAGATTAGGCTGAAAAGTTTATTGACATAGTATAAGGATATTAAAAAATAGTCTAGGCAAGGAAATTATACCATAATTTGTAGGATGAACAAAAGGAAAGGGATGACTTGGTTTCGATTAGGTGTTTGGAAATTAAGGGGTTTGAGGGAGGAAGTTATTCCAGGGGTCTGTTCCTATCTGCAGGGAGAAGGAAGATGAGATACATATTTTTTAGTTTAAAGGAATGAATGAATGGATGAATGGAAGTAACTTTGATAGGTAAGAAATGTTATTCAGGAATAAAAAAGTTATATTAAGAAAGATTTTTGAAGATCAAACACAGTTATCAATATTAGGGCAGTTTTTAAGGAAGGCTAAGATGAAATGGTAATGATCCGTATACACAAATAAGAAATTGAATTAAAATAACTAAATTTGATTTTATTACATTATTAGGGAATGTGATATTGTGTGTGAAACCATTTAGATTTCTTCTATTTTGAGTTATTATTTTGGGGGATTTATCTCAAATAAGGAATTTAGGAGATCATAGAGTTACAAATAAGTGGATGTTGATGATTAACAAACAAGTATATTGTCGTCCATGGGCAAAGATAGAGATAACGTATCTTTGAAACCGGTACCGAATATTTTTATGGTTAATGAAGCATGAAGACTGTTAGGGGACAGATTTAATTCATGTAAGCTTCACTGTGTTAGTTCCATATGAAACAATTTTTTAAAGTTTTTATAATTTTTAAAAAATTTTTATAAGTATCTTGTTGCTTGTTAATTTAGTTTTAAAGATTTTTGAACTCATATTATATGTTTAACATTATCAGCAAATGCTGTTTTGAATTGACGCAGAATGGAATATGTGAAGTTTATTTGTTAATTAGTGACTGATGTACTTGAGAAGAATTGTAAAAGAGTAGGAGCTTTAAAGATAAAAAGATTGAGGAAAATAAATAAGGAAAGAGAAGAATTGGAAAAGAGTAGGAACTTGCAAATAAATAAGAAAGGAGTGGAAAGAGAGCCTGAATTACCTGGTGCACAAATCAGTCGGAAGTTAGCAAATATTATAGATGTTATATGGAGCGTACTCTATTGTTATTTTATTTTCAGAAATTATAATTAAAATAATTGTGTTTAATTTAAAATTCATTAAAAAAACTTATTGTAACACACAAATTGCGTTCATGGGGTTTACACCTAAGAATAGCCAGGGCCAAACAGGTTAAGACCTCATGCAATTATTTTTGTCTTAGCATTTCAATAAATATTGTATACTTAAAGTAGTACACTGTACTATATTTAACTTTGTATTAATTATATTGAGTATTGAATAAATGGTTGGTTGGTTGCTAGTGGCTATTGGGGATGCTATAATTTTTCCCTAGCTTCCAAATTATTTTTATTTGTTGTTGCTATCTAATTGACTACATTAATATCCTCTATCAGGAGGAGATAGAAAAGAAAAATATTTAAAGAATATAACAAATAAAAGGAACAGCAGTTAAAAATGGTTTTAAAAAATAACTAGTACACACAAAAAAGTATAGAAATTTAGGTGGCAAAACTTAATTAAAGAAACCATAACACTTTCAGCAGGAAAAGATAAGCTAATTTTTAAAAAATTAATATATCATCCATGGGCTACGAAAATTTTTAAAAATATTCTAAAAGATTTTAATATTAAACAGATTTAATGTTAAAAATTCCTGATAGAAATGTTAATGACAGTATTCCACAGGAGAAAAAAGTATATTTACAAAATAAGAATTTTAAAATGATTTGAGTTAAGTTCAATTGCAACACTTACACCACTAATATTTAAAAATGGAAGACTAAGTTTCTGGAGCTAATTGCTCCCATCATCAGTTCCAGGTAGACTGCTAGCCTTGTTCGTGTTGACTTGGTTTGTCTCTGGTGGTGGTTGAACTTCTGTGATGTCTCTTGGCAGGATTTCAGAGTTGAAAATGTGATTTTTGTTCTTCCAGATATAAATGTTTTCCCCTTTTTTTGTATTTGATTATCTCTAGAAATAAATGTTCAAGTAGATCCTACCTTAGAGAAGTCCATCTTTAATGCTTAGCACGTTTATCTTCGGCACTCTTTGTCCACTAGGTTTATATACCTATTAATTAGTTAAGTATGGTGGACTTTTTAACAGTGATGTTTAATACTAAGAATTTTAAAATGATTGAGTCGAATTTGTAACACTTATATCACTAATATTTAAAAAAAGGAAGACGAAGTTTCTGGAGCTAATCACTTCCATCATCAAATCCAGATTGACTGCCAGCCTTGTTCTTTGTGGTAGTTTGGTTTGTCTCTGGTGGTGGTTGGATGAACTTCTGTATTAAGATGTCACTTGGCAGGATTTCAAAGTTGAAAACATGATTTTTGTCTTCCAGATATAAATGTTTTTCCCTGTTTGTATTTGATATCTGTAGAAATAAATATTAGTATTAAACATAACTGTTACAAAAGTCCTTCATATTTAAATAATTTACAAAATAAGTTGTGCAGAATGTGAAAAAATCTACATTGGAAAAACAAAGAGAAACATAGGCACACAGTTAAAAGAACATTTCAGGAACATGAAATGTAAGCAAATAAAATCAGCAGTAGCACCTCATTTCTGGACAGAAAACCACAGAGTAGTGAATAAAGCAAAATTAAAACCGGTACAAGGACCTACAGAATTAGCAACATGGGAGTAAATACAGAGACAGTTTAATGAACTTCTGGGGATGAAAACCTAAAACTTTAAGTTCATCACAACTCTGCCAGAGTAGAATACACCTTTCCACAGCATAATGAATTATCCAGCAGTCGACAATTATCTGAGGATATGAATAAAGAGTTCATGAAACTAGTACTACATATTATAAACAAGTGGAGTAATAAGAGTTTGCAGTTGGACTCAAGCATACAATTGATCTTAATTATATGATTAGCTTCACTGTACAAATTCCGATTAATATTTCTATTTAACAAAATATTTGTTTGCCTTTCTGCAACAGCAAAAGGATGCATGGAAAGCAAATGCATCTCTGATAACACTTTAAACATCTTCCTGGAGCCACAGGACAAGATTCAAAGATGCACATTTTAATTATAACATTTAATTTTGTGTCGGAACCAATACAGTGAAGCGACTATTATGTTCTTAATTATCTAGTGAGCTTATCCAAAGAAATTTTCAGTAAGGAAGAAATGAAGTTTCTAAATAAAGGGCTAAAAATGTGTGTAAATTATTCTAACAACGTAGAGGAATATCTAGTAGACCTGGAGGTGGCGATCAATGGGCTGAGTAGCGACGATAAGAACATCACTAGAAGAAATGGGAAAGAAATTCTGAATCACATCAACAAAAGTAAGGTTAGGTTTAACACACAAAAGCAACTCTTGGAATCGCTCAACAAAAGACTGGTGGTATACAAAAAAGCAGACAAAGGAAACAAAATTGTAATAATGGACAAAGCAGAGTATAAATCAAAGATGGAGGAACTTCTCAAGGGGAATGAATACATGAAAATAAAAGCAGATCCTTTAAATGGATGCATACAGGTCATTCATACCATCCGAGAAGAAACCAAAATTAAAAGCAGACAACACCTCATTAGCAAGGATACACGGTTTACCAAAAATACACAAGCTGGAAATCCCATGAGATCAATTATCAATTATAGAAACACACCTTCCTACCAACTAGCAAGATGGCTCCTCCAGAGATTTAAAAAATTTCCAAAATTTGATAGCTCAAGTGTAAAGAATTCCAAAGAGCTGGTGGAGAAAACCAAAGGTTTGTCTCTACAACAGGATGATCTTTTAGTGTCTTTCGATGTAAAGTTACTTTTTCCCAGCATACCAATATGGAAACTTTCAATAGCTCTTCGAAAATGGTTACAGTCGGTGAAACTGAACAAGGAGATTGAGGAATATATTCAACTATCCCAAGTATGTATTAGTCATAATTTCTTTAAATAAAATAGTGAATTTTTCAAACAAGAAGCAGGTTTAGCTATGGGGAATCCATTATCACCTTTTCTGACCGTTTTGTATATAAGTAGTTTAGAAATGCACATCACCAAATCATTTCCATACATTTTGAAAGTATGGCACAGATATGTGGATGATATCTTTGCAGTGGTCAACAAGAAACTCTTTGATGATGCTTTGAAATTGCTAAACCTACAAGATAAAGAAATTAAATTCCTTTCGAAACAGAACAAAACAACATATGATTCCCTTTCTCGACTTAAAAGATTATAAGAACAGGCAACAATTTGGAATATACAGAAAGGACACGCAGACTGAGAATTACATAAAGGCAAGTGGATTCAATCCCACAGCACACAAACATGCAGTTCTCAATAGCTTAGCACATAGACTCTTCAACATATCTATGAATCAGTTTAATTACAACAAAGAATACCATCATATTATACAAACAGCAAAATTCAATGGGCATGAACAAGAAATTGTAGATAAGAAAATCAAGAAATTCAAACAAAAGAAGCCGTTAAAGCAGGTTACAACATTGACAGCAATAAAAGAATCTACCATCCACATGAAATTCACTTATCATCCTTGGGCCACCAAAAAATTCCAAAAAATACTCGAGATAGTTTGGGATTACTTTGTCCTCAGTGAACAAGTTTAGCATAAAAAATCTGCTCAATTCTGGTGATAGATAGAATACCGGAGGAGAAGAAGCCAGGAATGTACAAAATAAACTGTTCAGAATGTAATAAAGTGTATATTGGAAAAACAAAAAGCAGCATTGGAATCAGGCTGAAGGAACACTGGAGAAACATTAGGTACAATCAGATAGAGAAATTAGCTGTTGCACATCACTTTTGGAGAGATAAACATGATATAGAAATGGGAGTGAAATTATTGAAATTCGTAGATCAACCCGTTGAGCAGGGAATATGGGAAAAAATTTATATAAAAATTTGAGGATAAGGTTATGAACTTTGAGATCCCAACAGAAGACAAATTAATCCAGAAGTTCATAAAATGTCCACAAGAGCTACTCCTAGTCCTCCAGCCAACCAACAACGAAGCCGACAGCCGACTTGCAACTGAGGTTGCAGGCAAAAGCCTGCGAAACTAGTTTTGCATAATTTAACAGTAAGTAGAGCATAAGATTATCAAATCAATTCACTAGATAATTACGAACATGCACATTTTAATTTCTTTTTCCTAAGTTGTTTGTCCATTTCAATTGAAAGGAAAAAAAAACAATCACAGCCACATTTTCTAATAATGGAGTTACTTAAAGAACAAAATTGAAAAACTTCTCAGAACAGATTACTCTTTTCTGAATTGTTAAATTAGGAATAAATATCACTCAAGAAAGTACAAATTATATTTTATTATTGTTACATGCAACACTGTGTGTATAATGAAACAATAATCACTTTACTTTACTTTATATAATCTTTGAGATGGAAAAACTGTCAATGTCTATATTTCTGGTTATTAAAAAAATTAAACACTGCTCTGAAAGTTGATACTAACTACACATTCACTGAAATCTATTCTTCAAGATGTCTCCATTGGAAAAAAATATCCCCATCTTCTGTTCCATGGTACATGGTAACTCATCAAAGAATTTCTCGGCTGATTCATTATGAACTTGCAAGTGATTCGATCTTTCTTCAGGAACTGACATTCGGCATCTATACGAAGCTTCTGATGCACCATCATTTTGTAAAACCTGCATACTAGTTTTTTGTGAATTTCTTACCAATAAAGTTAAATGCAGTGAAATAAATTCTACTTAGAGACATATCATATCTTTCTAACCTTACCCCCAATACTGAATGCATGCATTTTCTTTAATGCATCACTTCTCTTCCTATTCTTACTGCTGTTGGTTACTGCTTCCTCCTTCATTGTTCATCATGAATTACACACAAGCTTGTAAAAACATAAATATTGTACTTATGAAGCTGTTGACAATGGAGTGGCAATATAACCTTAAATTAGATATTCATTTTTTACACTAAACTCCATTCACTTACACAAAAGTAAGACGCGTTTCGGGAGAATCTCTTCCATCTTCAGTTGTTCACTGAACCGCCATTACTCGAAACTATGGCTGGACAAATGGATGTTCCTGTGGTGACCTCTGTTGGTTGAAGTAGTAAGTTGCTGAGCTCATCCATAGGAAGAAACTCGAAATTCATTAGGTTTTCTCTGTTTTTTAATATGAAAATTTTTTCCCAAATGGACAACTCCAATAGGTTGTGAAGATGTTTCAGCAGTTTAATTCCGTTTTATTTCATGGTTTTTGGTCCAATAGTGAGCTACTACTGCTGATTTATCCACCTGTTTAAACCAATATTCCTAAAATGTTCTTAACAAAAAGAAATTTGGAAATTCGTAGGAAAGAACAGTGTAGGAATATTCAGTTTAAACAGGTGGATAAATCAGCAGTAGCAGCTCACTTTTGGACCAAAAACTACAAAATAAAACCAGGAATTAAACTGCTGAAACATCTTCACAACCCATTGGAGTTATCCACTTGGGAAAAAATTTTCATATTAAAAAACAGAGAAAACCTAATGAATTTAGAGTTTCCTCCTATGGATGAGCTCAGCAACTTCCTACTTCAACCAACAGAGGCCACCACAGGAACATCCATTTGTCCAGCCATAGTTTCAAGTAACGGGGGTTCAGTGGGCAACTGAAGATGGGAGAGATTCTCCCGAAACGAGTCTTACTTTTGTGTAAGTGAATGGAGTTTAGTGTAAAAAATGAATACCTAAGTTTAGGTTGTAAAAACATTTTTTCTCATTAAGAAAAAAGGCTTGTTTTAATCCAACAATGTAGAATATCTTATTTTGATTTAAAATAAAACACTAAAAATCATGTCGTCACATTAAAACTCTCTTTAAGTTTCATGAAATAGAGGACATAACATTACTAAAAACAATTCAACATCTGAAAGAACTTAATATATGGGAAAAAATTTACATAAAAAATATGAATACAAACTTATGAATTTTGATATACCGGAAGCAGATAACATATTGTTTAAGTTCATTAACAGACCACCAGAGCAAGCATAGTAACATACATACTTTGCTGAAATCGACTCCTCAGTCGTCGTTTTGGTTGACAATGTACCTCACAAAACATGTATCAAAATTACTTTTATAAGTGTGTTAGTGAAACTTAAAGAGACTTTTAATGTGACGACATGATTTTTAGTGTTTTACTTTAAATCAAAATAAGATTAACAAAAGTTTCACTGTGTGGATTCCGACATTCCATAAACATAATGTAGAATATGTTTAATAACTTCTCAAAAATACTTTTATCCATTGTGTAATTACATTTTACCACTCTAACAGAACACTGAAACTACACACCAGGTTAGACAAAGAACTGTTTATTTAATATAATGCTTGGACTCTATTAACTTTTTCATTAGATTTCATATTTCAAGTTCTAATTTTTTGAGGCTCTGATAGTTTTTTCACAGTAAAATGTTACTGAGAATGTAGTTCTGGTTGCCTTCTATTTGATGGCCTGGGAAATTAATTTTTTTTAAAAATTTGACTTGAATCATTTTTTCCCCTGGATCCTTCAATTATATATGTACTATTAGAAATTTACATTTGCTTATCTATAAATGCTTTAGAAATTTGAAATAAATGGTCAAAAACTATGCAAACAAGTTGCACTTTATTGGAATACATGTTGTTTTACATGATGTTACAGCTTTAATATTAACATATTTACATTTAGTCAGAAAATAAAACAACTAAATATAAAGTTTATTAATGTAAATTATGGAGAAAGAAAATAAAAAAGAAGGAAACATTCTTTGGCTAATACAGGTAACGTGGACAAAGCTTTGATACGATAAAGTTGCAATTATTAGCGATATTAATTCCCAATGATATTAATTGGAAAGCTCACAACCTTTCAATTTTTATAAATCCATAAATAATAATTAACTTTGCCCTGTATTTTAAATGGCTACTAATTATGTGTCATTGTTCAATAATTTGTCACACACAAAAATGTACCGTCAGTTATAATCACATAAACTTTCAGAATGGATAACAAAAATATACATCCATGTGCAAATGCACAACTTTGTACATAACATTGTGTGAAATCACTATTAATAGGAAAATCATTTTGGGATGGAACAATATACTTATATAAAACAATAACCATCTATTATTAAAAATTAGTGCATACATCCTCACTCCTGCAAACACACACACACACACACACACACACACACACACATATATATAAGAAAACCAAACAAAAGTATTAATTTTCACAATAAAAAAATTATGAAAAAAAGAGAGAAGATTCAAATTAAACATATTTATATAAAATTTAATTAGAAATCTTAACACATCAAAGTTTAGAGAACTAGTTATTATGTCCATTCACTGCGCTGAATTTTTATCATCTTCCTTTTTTTTTAAAACTGTTTGTGTAATAATACTTTTCACCAAAAATCTATTTTTTTGTTTAGCAACGGAGATTCTGTATCCAAAATTCCATCACTTATGCTAAAACATAACATTCTTCCATGTTACTAAACAAATTAATTAATAATAATAATTATTATTATTAATGCTTGGACAATGTAGTAGTTTAGCTAAATCAGCAATGAAATAAGCCCTGTACAGCCTCTGGTTTGAAGCACAGCAACTTGGCAGTACTTCCTCTCATATTATCACAGAGATTTGACATTGGTTATAGTCAGACCATTCATGCTATAACCAGAGGTTCATCATCAGAAAATCCACGAATAACAGGCGAATCTTCTTCATCTGAAAGAAAAACAAAGTAATAGTACTGAAATATTTGCACAATGTAGAAGTGCTAAAGCAAATTCTTACTGACCATATGAAAAGGCAATAGCTTCTGTTATAATAAAGTGTGCTTAAACTACAATTTTATTTTTAAAATAAAAGTCAATGTTATTATGCTATAACACACTGCTGGTCATTAAAATTGCAACATTATGCTTGTTCATAATAGCCATGCAGAAATGTATGTCCTCTTGTTCAGTTTTTTGATGAGGCTATTGGAATTCTTTATGTCTGTGTTTGTAGATTATTGAACCATTGATCTTATATTTGTTTCACTGTGGACACATTTTATACAACATGATCACCAATTTTTTGGAATGACATCCTGCATTCTTGGTATGCCACAATTCCCCATTGACCAAATTCACACACCTGCTGGTATTGCTGTAGTATTTTCAACAAGTCATAATCCTTCCTTCTGAGAAAATGTGGGGTTGGTTTAATGTGTCTTTATGGGCACTGCAATTTTAATGACCAGCAGTGTATTTTTACAGAAAGAAAGTAACTTTATACCTGGGAAATAACATACTTTCTACGTATTTAATACTCTCCAGAATGCTGACTCTTACTAACTTTCTAATATAGTTATATTTGCATTTTTATATAATATTTTCTAGAATCTTATAAAGAATATTTTACTGGTCACTTGCTTTTCCATAATATGCAAGCTTTACGGAAAAAAATATGATTCTGAAACATTTATTATCTAACATGCACTGTCCTGTTTCTTTGCTAAACAGAATTTCACAATCAAAAACAAATTATAGCTGTTAATATAGCTATGTAATGATACATATACACAAAATCTGCATTACAAGATTGTGCATGAACTTAAATTGATGCAGTTAGAATGTTTCATGGCATTAATATTTCAACAAGTATTATTTTAAAAGCAATCTGAAGCAAGTATTTGTTTAGCTTACCCAGAAAGTCTCCAACTGAAAGATCCAAAGAAACAGAAATAGTTTTATTTAGTTTAAAACAACTATTAGGGTGTTTAAAGAGCATTTCCAAAAAATCTAGCCCATATAGATTTCCACACTAATAGTTAACAACACAGAAGGGTTGCTACTCATAGCATGTGTCTACTTAAGCTCACATTGATAGCTTTAATAAAGACTTCAACTATATTCTTATGGTGCTAAAGGTAGTTTAAAACTGTATATTACCTTTCATAGAAAAACATTTAATAAATGGACTTTTAAATATGATATTCAAATTTACAAAACATTTTCTTTCAAATTAATTAGCACAGATTTGCTTCAAAATGTCAATAAATATCTGAAAAATTTTTCATTAAATAAATGTTTTTATTGTACAACCATTAGTTTACTAGGTGGATGTAGAAATTATAGTCAAAGGTGGAAGCTTAGCCCCTGTCTTATGAATATTCCAATAGAATCTACTGACGAATCAAAAATAGGGAATCAGCTTAACTCAGATGCAGGTGAAAGGGGGATCTGGTGGCCTATTAGTGCCATGATATTAGTTAATACATTGGTTGAATTTAATGATTTGTAATTAAATATGTATGTGAATTTAAGGTCACAACTAAAAAATAGTCAGGACCAAGTGGAGATAATTCTCTAATCTAGTTCAGTATATAAATACATTCATTACATCAATAATTCACAAAAATAAATGTTTTTATTCATTGGATAAGTTCTTAAGTCATACTAATTTTTAGCATGTTTTGTATATTGGTGAAATATTTCTTAGCATTTAATTATTATTTATAATTAAACCAAATTATAATGTGCCACATTAATACTGTGTGTATGTCTGAGAGGGAGAATGCTGTCTATGCCACTCCAGCCGTAAGTTCTGTATATTGCATGTACACTAGAACCTCACTAATCCAAACTGTCTGAATTGTCCTGCCTGTTTTGATTATCGATAATTATAATTAAGAGTACACCAACATTAAGTATATATAATTATTTAATGGCTGCCCATTCAATGTGCACATTATCAACCACATTGTTGCTGTAAGGGCATGGAGGGAGAGTTCGTTGAAGTGAAACATTGTGTATAAATCCATTTCCTATCATTTTGTGTTTAGTCAGTGTTTTTGTGAACTGCACAAATGACCAGTAAGAGAAAGCATAGTCTGCACAGACTAGAGAGACAAATTTCAAATATTAAAGCATTTGGACAAGAGAAAATGTGCTACAAAATTAGATGCTGAATTTGGCATTAATAGAAAAAAGAATTGTGGGGAAAATTGAACAATTTTGTGCATCAATGTCAGAAGCAGTTACACATTTAAAGTTCCTAATCTTGCAAAATTGAAGAAATTTTTCTATGGTTTTCCCCAGAGAGACACAGGAACTCCATTGAGAGGTCCTTTGATTCAGGAGAAAACAGTCTACATCCATAAGCTGATGGGTGACAATTAAAGATGGTCAAACGCTGGGTTATTCTCTCTTGTTCTCATAAGCAAGAGCATCTGTGCAGGGTACTTCTATGAGAATTCATATCCCGGGAGCAGCCTCTCAGTAATGACCAGACTCAAGAATTTCCATAGCCAGTACATAAGCAACCAAAAGTCTTGTACTGTACATAATATCACAGAGGAAAGAAACTTAGATGCAGTGACAAAAGAGTATGAACATGAAAACATTGTTTCTCTGGGCACTACTTTTATTTTTGGCCAAACTTTTTACGAGAATGAGTAATTCTCGAGACAAATGAACTCTCATAAGCTACTGTTAACAAACCTCTCTCCCTGCTTAAGCATGCCAAGCTCTCTTTGTGGCAGCAAGAGTACGTATGCTGCCAAGTTATGAATGAGACTGAAAACTCATTTGACCCACTTTAGTAATGAGTAAATGGGAGTGAGTGCATTTCACATTAATGTAACTTTCCTTCTGGTGTGCATTTAATTTATATTTTAATATTTTAATCATTAAAGATTATCACATCTGTACCTGATGTGTTCTGTATCGCAGTATGTGATCAGTGGATGCTGTATATTTATTTTTGTCCTGCCTAAAACTATGTGCTGTATCATGCTGCGAAAAGTTATAGAAAATCTTTTCACAAGCTAACAAAATGCTCCAATTATTAAGAAACATAAAAACTATACTAGGAATAGCTATTTGTGAAGGAATGTATGCAAAAATAAAACTATAGAAACATTATTGGCAATAACATAGTTATTCATGCAACAAAAGAGTAAAATAGAATTTTATTCCTGAGTTAAAAGTTTATCTCCTAGGAAGTAATTTCCACAAATGAATAAAATCTGTTTACTCTTGTATTATATAATTTTTTTTTCCACTAATGCATGTAATATTTAATATGTAATTTAGTATTTCAATGAAAGTAATATTTAATTTTATAAATATTATGTACATTTGTCATTGCTTAAATCAGAGCAAACTGTTGCTGATGGCAATAATGTTGGATGTTATGAATATAAATAATAACTTGAAGTATTCTGGGATTCTTTGTGAATGTATGAGTTATTAACTGAAAGAGTCCAAAGAAAATGTTATATTTATAGCACAAGGTGTTTAAAGTGATACAAAGTTGCTATCTTTTCACTAGTTTCAAAGAATTTCACTTCATTATATGAAAACGAAATATAGTTTCTTCTGTGAATGCAGAAAAAGTAGGCATCAAAGAGTTAACAAAGAAATTATATTGGCTCATCTTTCACAAAAAGTATATAAAATATTGATAGAAATCTTAATTTGAATGATGTGTTTACCTACTAATTATTAATATTATTAGAAATCTTAATTTGAATGCTGTGTTAAGTAATTATTATTTCATTTCGTTTTAGCTCTTAATAAATACAAAGTATCCCAAGTGCACTTATTCTACTTTAATTTGCTTAAATTCAAGATATATTTCAAGGAGTGAATTAAAATGCCATAATAAAACCATTGTTTAGGTAGCCAAGGATGATAAGTTAAAGACTAGGTTAGATGCTAGTGGTAGGGAAAAAAATAAATAAAATAAAATCAAAGTATAGCAAATGCTGGCAGAAATCTTAATTTGAATGTACCAAGTAATTATTAATTTATTTTGTTTTTGCTCTTATTAAATACATAGTACCTCAATTACACTTATTCTCCTTCAGTTCTCTTTGATTCAAAATATATTTGAAAAAGTGAATTAAAATACTATAATAAAACTATTGTTAGGTAACCAACGATGACAAAATAAAAACTAGGTTAGATGCTAGTGGTGGGCAGAATAAATAAATAAATAAATAAATAAATAAATAAATATATATATATAATAATAACAATATTAATGAAACATAAAAATAAAGAAACACTATTAACAATGTAACAAATTAACACTAATAATAAAAGTAGATAAAGATAAAACACAGAGAAAGAGTCACACTTGAAATTGCAACCGTACACTTTGTTCATATCACTGAGCATTTTTTATAGAAATTTACATTTAACATAAGGTATATATGAGACAGTATCCATAAAATTTAAAATTAAATTTTGCAACCCATCTTTATAAGATTAATTTTCGTATCAGTTGCAGAACAGATTAACTGTGTAGCAATCAAATATATTGTATAACTTGGCAGAATTCATTTAAGAATTTTCGAAAAATAAGACATTTTTAAAAAATTCTGTTGGAACTCATACAGTGAAGCTTGTTAAATGTAAATTATAAATAATCTGTCGTCTAACACACTCTTATGCTTCACTTAATTTTAAATACGGTGGGACTGGTTTTTGAAGAGACATCCTCGACATCTTCAACCAACTTGACGATGGTATGAAAAACTAACATCTATGAGGACCTGTGGCTCCGTCCTGGTGATGTTTATTCTTTATAAACTGGAAATTGGTATTACATTCTTCGAAATTCATAAGATGATCCCTATGTTTATGAATGTAAATCTTCACCCATTTGTCCAATTCTATACGTCTATGTGCTTCTTTAAGTAACTTTATTTCTTTTTTTATGTCATGACTATCTTGCCAAAAATAGTGTGCCACTGCTGACCTATCAATCTGTTTGTGCTTAACATTCTTGAGATGTTCCTTTAACCGTGTTCCTTGTTTCTTAGTTTTTCAAATGTATATCTTATCACATTCTTTACATGTTATTTTGTAGATGCCTGACTTTTTCTCCTATGGTATGTTATTAAAACTGTTGTCCACTAAAGCATTTTTCAGAGTGTATCTGCTAAAAGGTGCCAATGTAATGTTAATATCTTTAAACATTTTTTGGAATTTACTCATAGCTACTGGATGGTAGGTGAATTGTTTAAAAGCCAGATCTTTTTCAGTTATAGTGTGGTGGAATTCTTGATCAATTTCTTCTTTAGCAATCTATTAAGCTTTTGTTTATCAGGAAGTTAAATACAAACAGATTGATTGGTCAGGAATTTTTGGAAAGATAATCACGACATAAAAAGAGAAATAAAGTTACATAAAGAAGCACACGGACATATAGAATTGGACACATGGGTGAAGATTTACATTCATAAATATAGGGATCATCTTATGAATTTCGACATTATAGGAGAATGTAATACCAATTACCAGTTTATAAAGAAAAAACACCACCAGGACGGAGCCACAGGTCCTCATAGATGTTAGTTTCTCATACCAGTCGTCAAGTTGGATGAAGATGGAGAGGATGTCTCTTCGAAACCGGTCCCACCGTATTTAAAAATAAGTGAAGCATAGGAGTGTGTTAGACAACAGATTAATTATAATTTACATTAAACTTGGCAGAAGTTTTTGCAGCTAGGGTAAATGTATTCTCTTTTGTTTCTTACTAGTTTCAATAATTTTTCAGACTGAAAAACCACTCAAATTATTAGAAAGAAAACTGGAGACAGACAGTTCTAACTATTAATGATTTTATGAATGCTAATCTTCCATAAATATAACGATTGTAAAGTTTAGTTCCAAAAGCTAAAAAAAATTCTTCCTTCTATGTTTAGTATCTGCAAAAATGTGAGCATTAGGTACTAAATTCTAATCACAATGATTTTTATGTTCAACCTTGCTTTCAACATGTGTGATTTGATTTTTACGACAAAAAATAGCAAATGTTATAATCTCTGCGAGTCGGAATATTAAAACACTCTTTTTGGTTTCACTTAAAGACTCACAGAGATTATTAGTGTGTGTTTCACTGTGTTTGATTCCAAAGTGAACTGATATTGAAAAGCAAATCTCTTCACAATAATCACATGAATTACCGCAATTTGTCATGGCTACTTAGTTTATCATTTAAGTACTTTTTTTGTAATTACTTTTGTGAAAGTACTGTATTTAGCATATTATTCATAATGGATTAAAATATATCTTCTTCTGCTTTAATGGTATTACAGCCCATGAAGAGCCCGAATCTCCTCCCATAAGGAGTTCACTATGCCAAGAATTAATTGCATGTATTTTTCTACAGAGGGCAAAGTGACAGGCTCCTAAGCATTTTCTCATATAGCAGGAAATGAGTATTATCTGGATGTAAAATAGTCAGAAATTTTTCCAGAATCCTCTTTTTTCAGGTATAGAGTTCTTTTAATGTGCCTAAATCTATTTCATGGAACACATGGCTTTAAGTTCCTCCTGGAGGACTTGCACTCTAGATATTTAAGTCCCGAAAAATCCCATCACCCTGAGATCGAGTACATGGGCAATGAAAATGCATATGATTAATATACAGAAAAAGCTATGCTCTTTGGTGTTTCACGAAAATATCCCAGAGATGAAGGTATATGGAAAAAACTTATGTAAACAGACAGCATAATGCTATTTAATTGCCTTCATTTCTTGCAAATATAGTACATCACTGACAATATAATTCAAGTTTTGGAGGCAAAAGTGTTTCCAAAAGAAGAGTCTTCAGGCAAAATATTATGTAAATAAAGTGCAACAAGCTAGAATAGCTTTTTAATACTGTTTGTATGCTGTATTCTTCTAAAGAGGGGGAAATCAGGGGATATAAAAGGAAGTTCTAAATAAATAAATAAATAAATAAAGGTCATATTATACTATTTCCAAATCAAAACTCTTAAAAGCTCTTCAAAAACCAATAGAATTGACAGCGTGGGAAAATATATTCATAAATAAAAACAAAGAAAATTTGGTTAATTTTGATCTCCCAAACAATAGTAACCTCATCACTAAGTTCGTGAAGTCAACGGAGCGACATCTTAATACCACGTGGGGAAGCAGACATTGGGATCATGCTGATGATGAAGGCAACTGCCTTTGAAACATGTCCAAGTAAGTGGAACTAAATTAGTGAAATTTGAGTGATTTCCTCAATAATAATTTGTTATATTATACTATATTTCACTGTGAAAATTCCCGCTATTCAAAACTAGTGCTTTGTGCTCTTTGAGTGACTGATGCTTTAAATTTAAATTTTCCCCAAGAGCATTGCAGAAGTTTGCTTTAGCCTTCTGGTTCCATGTCTCATTCATATGCATTACGAGTCATTCATCCAATATAATCACCAAAAAGTTCATCTTAAGACCTCAGCAATAGTATATGACAAACAGTAAATAAGTAAATTACAAATTAATGCAATATTCACTACCTTAAATAGATTGGAAACATTTTCAGTTTTGCATATTTAACAGTCAAAATTATCAAACAATTGCGTTGCTAATTATTGGATGCAATTGTAATTTAAATTTTTTTTATAAAATCTTTGCACCTTAAATTAAAGATTACCTCTGGACACAGAAATGATTACTTAGCTATCAGATAGGTCCTAAGTTTCCGGTCGAATTATTTTCTAGGTATGATAAAGACAAAAACTATATTTTTACTTTTCAATATACATACCCTTTATTACAATACACTTCTCACATCTTTGAATTTATCTTTCAACCCCCCCCCCCCCTAACAGTCAGAAGTCTTGTCTGCAAAATGTGGTCATAAACAGCATTCATCACTTCATCACACATAAATTTCCTTCCTCGAAGGTCCTCCTTGAGTTTTGAGAATAGGAAACAGTCATTAGGAGCTAGATCTGGCCTATAGAGTGAATGATCAATCTCCTTGAAGCCACATTTCTTCACGGCTTCCTTTGCAACAAGAGCTGTGTGCACAGGCATGTAGTCATGAAGAAGGTGCACACCACCACTCAGAGTGAATGATCAATCTCCTTGAAGCCACATTTCTTCACGGCTTCCTTTGCAACAAGAGCTGTGTGCATAGGCATGTAGTCATGAAGAAGGTGCACACCACCACTCAGCTTTCCTTGTCTTTTCTCTTTTATGGAAGAACATAGTCTGTGCAGTAGGCCCCCATTTACTGTGGTGTTCCTCTCCTTGAAGTCAATGAAGAGTATTCCTTTACAGTTCCAAAAGATTGAGGCAATGATCTTCTTGGTTGACTGAGTGACCTTTAGCTTTAGAGGCAGTGCTTTGCCAGGTTTACGCCACTCCATTGATTCTCTTTTGGACAAGGGATCATAGTAGAAGACCATAGTTTCATCTCCTGTAACAATGGTTTGCAGAACTTCTCTCTTGTTACCATGGCAGAGCTCCAAAAATGCCTGACAACAGATGATTCGTTGCTGCTTTTGGACTGAGGAAAGAAATCTTGCACTAACTTGAATCATGTTTAAATTTTCATGAATAATTTGAAGGACTGTTGTTTTAGAAATGCCCAATCTTGCTGCTATTTCTGTAACTTTGAGCCGCCAGTCTTCCATAATTTCTCCTTCCACAAGAGTGATGATTTCAGGAATATGCACCTCCAAGGGCCGACCTGCACGCTCTTCATCTTCAATGCTTTCTCAACGCATTCGAAAAAGTATGACCCACTCTTTTAAGGTACAATATGAGGGGGATGCTTCCCCATATACACCATCCAATCGCTGTTTTATTTCATTTGGAGTAAGTGCTTCTTTTGTGAAGAACTTAATAACAGCTCGATACTCCATTTTGAACATGTCATGTTCTTCTATACATACTCTTCTTTATGCAATTATATTTGAACAACTGAACACAGAGGAATGGAAATACAGCTGCAATTATTTACTTAACAGATAAGGTATGACACCAGATAAGAATTTTGTAAAGGCTATAGTCCTTATCAGCTAGGCCGGAAACTTACGGACCTACCCTGTATGTGTTCGGAAAAAGAATCATACAAATTTTATACCCTAAATAGCACAATTTGACCATACCAGCTTCCCTTTTACTGTCTATTCAAAAATGAGCACTCAGATGCACAGTACAGAGTATTAAGCCAAAGTGGAGGCCAGGTTGTTTGTGGTGGGGACTGAAGAGGAATGTGCAGCAAGGAGTTTGCACATTCTTTTGACAGCGCTCTCATCTACAGTATTTCTCCCACAACTAGCAGCCATTAACCATTCATCTTCCAAAATTACTAGATTTTACACTAAGCATTAAAATAGAGATCTGCCCAATTGGGGAAATAAAAATCATGAATTATTTCCATGTAAACAAAGGAAATGACAGGAGAGGAATAGCAGTAATCATAGTCTATCATTATGCACTACGCTGTGAGTACTGTTGTTATAGCTTTGGGGAGGGGGGGGGGGTAAATGGTTTCAACCCTGCACTTGCAACCAACAGCAATCAGAAAGCAAGACATCCTTCATAAAAAGTCACACACATTCACCCCTTATGGATGCAATAAATAATATCAGTTTTCCAAATATTGTGGGGAAAATGGTAATCTATGGAAGTTATAATGAGCTTCTATATTCCCGCAGAAGATGAAAGTGAAAGAAGTGAAAGTGATTGTGACAACACACACTGTTTACCAGAACAAGTGCAACTACTGCAATCAATACAATAAAAAATTATATTTTTGCTGCAAATGGAGATATCAAAAGTTTCGTCATGATATATGAACTAGAAAAACAAAGAGATTATTCATCAGAAGTAAATGCAAATAACAATACTAAGAATTATTCATAAAAAAACAGAAGTACATTTCTAAAGTATCAGGCCTACAGTTGTTCAAAAATTACAAATTACAGGTTAGTATTATTACTAAAAAACTAATAGAATGGTTTACTGGTGTTCTATAAGATAAAGATGATGTATATGCAAAATTAATTTTCCACAATTTTATATTTTTCCCTAATTTACACTCATCTCTTGAAACTGTAAGAGTGGTTTTACGTAGGTAGTACCTATATTATGTCTGACAGTGTTACAACTCATTCATGAATTGTACATCTATTCCACACACCAATAAACAATATATTGCAATACAGCAACACAGATGCATGTTCAAAAATTAACCAATTAACAACAGCCTGATGAATTGTTCTGTCCATTACGTATGGTGGGCTGTGCAAATTAGTAGAGCTAACCCACCCATAATAATGAAAGGATTTCCATTATTGACGGTAGGCTGTGCGAGTTGGCAGAAACATTCCATCCATAATAGTAAAAGGGTTCAGGGAGACTGTTAAAAAACAGTTTCAAGGAGTTGCTTTTCTTGAACTTTACTCTGATAAAATTTTATCATTCTTGTATAATAAAAACAATATTTTAAGGAATAATGGTGGTAGGGGAAAATCTTTTTTACTGGGAAATCAATTCTGGGATCACAGAATACCTGTGAAATTTGTAGAAAAAAACTATAACAAGAATGATACGTCAAAGTTGATAAGGAGTAATTTAGAGAAAATTTTTCTTCCTCTACATTGTGGAATGTAAATTTTGTTTTCAGACACTGAAACAATTCTTGTAAAAGTATCTTCCTACATATATGTTTTAGCATATGCAGACTAATACTATATGAAGTACACATGCTTCAAAGTTAATAATTATATAAAAATACATCTTCAGAACTAAAAGCCATTTTAATATAAACCATAGCAAACAGATTACACATACCAAGTCCATCGCCTCCTGAAAATGTAGCTGCTCCTGATCTTGTGTCATAATGGCTATTTGCAAAAGATGCAAAGCTGCGCTGAAGTCGTCTATGTCGCAGCATGAAGAATCCCAGGGCACCACAAAGAGCAAGCACTACAAGCACAACTGGCACAGCCACGCTAACAACATTTGGTGTAGACAAAACTGCTGTCCAGGAACCTAAAAATATGGCATTAATAGAACATATTTTAGAGAGAAGCATGAATGGGCAGGGCTTCCATTTCTAAAAAGAAATACAACATTGTAGTTAGCTGTAAAAATTATTCTTGGCAGAGAGGAACAGGAACATTAAAATTAAAGATACCACAAAGCAATGATCAAAGAAATAAATACAGTAATTTTTATACCACCTGTGGTGCCTCAGTAGTAAAAATGGGCATTATTTTGATGATTTTAATTTTACTCATGATGTATATAGTTAAAAAATTGTTCAGTGCACTTCAATTCTGACATCAGCACATACATAAAGATTTCCTAATTTAAGAATTGAAAAAACATAATCTACTCAATGAAAATTATTTGTTTAAGAGCCAAATTTTCTCATCTATTGAAGTCTTGACTGTCAAATTGAATATTTTTTGGTGTTGGATTAGGTTATTAATAAAAATGAGTGTCTATATGCCATTCCCCAGCATTAATTCAGATGGTGGGGGGAAAATACAGAAAAAATGTGCATAACTAGAGATCACTGTTTATGATGTTTTGTTTCCCAGGACTGCCATATACTCATTTAATGACAACACTAGAAGTACAACTATAGATAAGAATGATTTTGTATCCCTGTATAATAATGAACTGCAGTTGATTTTAGAACTGAAAAGCTAAGGTAAGCAATTCCCTTAAGTGAGTTGTTTTGTTTATATGAGGTATGTTAAAAAACTATGGTCTGTTTTTTTTCCCCAGACAAAACAACGATTACAAGTAGCCAATTTTTTTTACATTAGTTTTGTATAGGTGGCCATCCAAAGTCATGGTGCCTAGTTTAGTCTAAACATTGCTATTGCACCCTTTCTTGTTGTATTTATTCCAGGTGCTTTTTATTATCTGTTCCCATGATTTACTTTTAATTTGATTTCTTCCTTTTATTCTACAGTGTGTTAGTTTTGTAAGAGTGATCTAAAGCTATGGAAAGGTATTTTGGTTCATTTTTGCTGTTCCTTTCTTTGCCAATTTATCTGCTATCTCATTTACTAGGAGGTTTACATGAGATGGTATCCCCTGAAGAGCTATGGTCTTACCTCTTTTTATCAGCTGTCTAATTTGCATATTTCCAATATTTAGGTATTTTCTGGTATCTTGTTTCATGCTGTTGCTGCAATAGCACACTTTGAATCTACCAATAGAACTGCTTTTTAAAACTTACTTTTTCTGAACTTGAAATTTTTCATTGTATAGCTTCTATTTTGGCATTCAGAATTAGTATGAGTGATTCATTTTAGAGCCACTGATAAAATATGTAGTCAGGATGATTCTAGAAATCTGGGATATATTGTCTCTCTGCTTAATGATTCTTAATGTTTTAAATATTTCTAGAGAGATGTTTCACTTCTAGATTTGCTTCTAGCAGATAAGGGTATGATTCATATTCTAAAAACTGGAATAGGTTCATAAGTTTAATTCCAGCTTCAGTTTCTAATATTTCATGTTGTTCAATTTTCTGCATTTTAGGTGTTTGTGTTTTCGATCTGATATTGTATTGTTTATGATTTATGTGTTTAGCTTTATGAATATTTTAATGCATTATGTATGCATAAAAATATTATATGTATCCTTTGTTTAGATTATTTGTTGTGTATAATGGTAATGGAGTTTCTTGTGTTATTTTTACTGTTTCCATTACAATTTTTAGTGCATTGTTTTCTAATATTTCTAATCTTCTGATGTGATATCTTGGAGCAACAATTAGTGCCTCATTTTCATAAATTGAGAGGTTTTAGGTATTGTTTTTAAAGGATTTCTTAGTGCTTCCCCTTTTAGCTCCTAAATTTTAATCATGCTATTCTGAATGTTACTTTTTCTACAGTTGAGGTAATGTGTTCTTTCATGTATGTATATTTTATCTCAGCTGTAGGCCAATGTGTTTTGTTGTGTTGTAATACAATGACAAGTTTTCACTTTGTCCAAGATGGACATGTGATAATGCATTACATTTTACCAATTACTTGGAGACTCCTAGTATAAATAATCCAGATGATTCAGCGGCTTTTCAGTGATGATGCACAAAGACTACACAAACTAAAGAGCACTTTAACCAGTTCAAAGAAGGACATACACTGCAGAACAGTGACAGATATCCTAGGAGGCCATCAACAAGCTGAAATGCAGGTAAAATAAAGTTAGCTGTTTAATTATGGAAATTCACCATTTAAACATCTGAAACAATTCTGAAGAAGTATGGGATCAACACAATCTCTGCACACTTGATTATAACAGAGTATTTGGAAAAAGTAACTCTGCTTTTAACTTGCTGATGATTTGCTGAAGTGCATAAATGAAGGTCAAGCATTTCTGAAGACTGTGATTAAATGATGAGATATGGGAGTATGGTATAGCCTGGCAACCAATGCTTTTTGATACCCATGAGGATATCATTCATAACACATGTGGAATTTAAAGAATTTCCAAATCATGCTTTCCAGAAGCATTTTCAGTAATGACACAGCCATGCCTATGGTAAGGCATTATAAAGGGCTTCCTATGAAAAGAGGATTCATTGGTTAATATTAACCAATAGAATTAGATCATTCAGGGTAGGATTTACCTTAAGCAAAAATTTAAAAATGGCTCTAGTGGCTGAAATTTTTGTTTTTCTCAACTAAACTACTTATGCCGTTGAAATAAAATAAGAAAAATAGTTTCTGAAAATCAGCAAAATTGGATTATTAGGAGTAGAAGTTTATCTGAAACCCACAATTTATAAATCTGGAATTGAAGCTTCCCAGACATGTAGCTTCTTTTCCTGACCTAGGATCAAACTATTTTTGAAAATAGTCTATACAGCCACACAGCCCCATTATGTGATATATGGGTAGGCAAACATAAGACCCTGAACACAATGAAGACAATAGGATACAAAAGCTATTCATGGAGTATCCTACATACAGTACACTGAGATGTACCAAATGTTATGGCCAATTGTCTTATGCAGATATCTGGATCTTCAACCATTCTGTAGATTGAGTTCTTTCTGGTTAGGTGTACAAATGACTCTTGGTTTTCCTAGATCTGCAGTTTGTGGTGTTACACTCCTGTCTCAGCAATTAAATGATAAAACTGCAGGCAAACATTATGAATGGGTTATCTCCAGTTTGGGAACATTATGTTATACAGCCATGCAGTCTTGTGTTCATTACCATTCGCATGAACATACTTAAAATCATCTCTGCCATGGTTAGTTGCTCAAATGTAATTGAACTGCAGCACAAGTGAATGTAAGAAACTGGTTAACCACCAAAGTATACTAATGATAAATGTAAACAAGTTTCCATGGCAACACACAGTCCTAGGATACAATGTACAACAGAAAATAGACTTTTATTGATAACATTACTCAATAGTTTGAAAAAGTTAATTTTTCTTTAAACAAGCTTAAGTTTTCCGATTAGAATTTATGAAATATGTTCTCACTAACTCTACTTACTTATACAACATGAAGCTTCAGGGGCAACCGTTGAATTATCAGCTGTTGATAATAAATTCCAATAGGATATATTACTTTTTTTGTCTATAGCTTCCTAAGTACAATTTATTTTACCTTAAGTTGTTTGACCATGTTTATGTTATTTTTCAACATTAGCCGATAAACCAGGCATTTATGGATACATGATTACAGGACTTTTATTATTTTTTTTTATATTTTGGTGTGAGGAACTTATCCCAAAAGTTTGTCCATGTATTTTTATTACATCTTGTATTTTGAAGAGGGAAATCAAAAAAATAATCAAACTGATATTTTGTTAAAATTTATTAACAAGTGCTAAAAAAATACTCCTTCTAATGAAATATGATTCCAATGATAAAAACATAAATCAAAACAATCTCAAAACTTATTTTGAAGTCTATTCAATACAACCATTGCTATTTATTAGTTTCCCATTACTTTGAAAATGAAAATAATTTTGTATTGCAGAAAATGAGTGAAAGTCACATGATGCAAAAGATGTGTGGCATGACCTCAATGCGTAATTCTTCAATGATATTTCCAGTTGTATGGGCATGAACAGGACAATGATCCATCCTATTTGAGAAGATTTGGTCTTTCTGGGCAATTTTTTTTTCAGTAGCCTGCATTAATAATTAGCATTAACCATACATTATTGTGACATCAAATGATTGTACAGGAGCCTTCTTTGCTGAAAAATATGAAATGCACAATTTATCATACATTTGGCTGGACTTTGGCTTTCTTGGGCCCAAGTTTTATGGATATTTTCATTATGGGTTGTAATGATAGAACCTGGTCTTATCACAAGTGAGGACTTAACATTTCAACAGGACAAATTATTGCATATTATATCTGCAAAGAGCATGGAAAACTGAATAAATCCAATTTTAGTTGAAAACGAGTTATTGGCATCCAGCGATTCTCCAGAGAAGTTTCAAATAGTGAAAAATTAAGTCTAATTCCAATTAGCTGCAGAGATATTGAACTGTGAAAAAACGTGTGGAATGCAATTTGCGGTAACATTGTAGGTAAATCGACTATGGTTATCTTTCACCCAGAATGTGGACAGGAAAAAAAACATGCAATTTCAGCTAATTGAACATTGTCTCCTTGTTTTTCATTTTGGTTGCGTAAAAACCCAGGTACGTGGATTTACCCAGTAATTGCAGGTGTTTCTCTCTGCCTAAGGAAATGAGGGAAGCAGTTAAGTTATTTAGTACTCTTTTTGCGATGAAAACCATTTTTGGCGATATTAATCTTAAGAGCAATACTGTTACCATTGATCAACAGTGTTTTCCATGAGTACTATAAAAATTTAAGAGTAGACAATATTCCCATTTCTGTCCCTGACTTGAAGGAACTAAATGAAGATACATGCAATGCAAACTACAACATGTAATAAAATTAATATATATAATATCTTGCTTTTGAAATTTTGTAATAGGAATTCAAATAAATACATGTTTAATGTTTGTGTTAAAAAGAGGCAAATCTTAGGAAACGTGTTAAATTAAACATATGTAAATCTATTTAGGTGCAATTTTTCAATTTTTTTCAATACAATTTAAAGTATGTTCTTAGATGACTGTGTAATTCAAAAAGAGTTGGCTATAACGAAATATGTGTGATTAAATATACTGTAATACTCCCCTGATTATAACTTCAATCATTTTCCAACAAAAATGAAAATAAATAGCTAATGTTTGACTCAAAGTGTACTGTATAACATGAACATAAATAGCTGTAAAACAGACAGGAAAAAAACAATTTAGAACAAAAACCACAGAGCTGAACTGTAAGCATTTCTATTTGAAAGACTTTGTTTAAAATGCCATATTCCCAGAAAACCATTTTTTAAACATTAATTCTTGATTTTGATACCATTTCCAAACTTTGTTCTCCTCCCCTGTAAAATTTGCTTTTGGAGACTGTGGCCGGAGCTTACTTTGTCTTAAGTGCTCGACCAGTTCAAACTCATTCATCCATTAACAATTAGTTTTAAATGATGGTACAGAGTTCGTATGAACTTCATCCAAATCTGCCTTAATCTGTTTTCCATTTTCTACAGCACATGTTCCACTGGTCACTTCAGATAGTTGTCAACAATCAACTGAATATCACATCTGCCTGATAATTTGTATAAAAACGTTACATAAATCATTCTTACAAACAATAGTGCCACTTATTTACTGCTATTTCATTGAAATTTACCAGACGTATCAAACAGCCCTTGTATGTAAGGACTGTTGTTACTGTATGTTACTTAAAGTTAGAAATGATCTATCCCAATGTTTCACAATAGTAACATCATTAACTTTCAAACATCTTTCACTGAAACCAAGAAAAATTGGAGTTATCCATTTTTGCTTAATTGTTGGGCATGATTGTCTGTTAGAACATCTATTATGATGAAATTAGTCAAGGACAGTCACTTCTCATTGTGTTAGGACGTGAATACTATCCTAAACAAAGAACATTTACTGAAATGCAGCCAACTTGATAGCAACAAACAAATGAAAAATAATTTAGAAGCTCTTTATTGGAAAGCTAAAGAAAAAAAAAATAAATATCAACATTCCCAATGGCCAGTACCAACGTAAAGGAAAGCCTAACCCCCCCCCCCCCAAAAAAAAAGAATTGCCTTTCTTTCTGTGAAGGAGAATTAATATTGTAAATTGTATTTAATGATCATTGGCCAAAGCGCTACTGTGCAACACTGGACCTATGTTCCTTTTTTTCTTGCCTATGTACACTTTTTCACAGTCTTTGCAATTAATCCATATGTGAGAATTTTCTTCTTTGGGTCTGGGGTCTGTTTTGTTTAAATTCAACATTTTGCCACACTGTACTTATTTTTAGGTGCTAAAGAGATGTTGTAATGTTTGAAGATTTTCTGAAATTTATTATTATTTTTTATTATTACTTGGAGGTATCATATTAAAGAAACACTGGAGAAATATTAAATACAAACAAATAGAAAAACCAGCTGTTGCAGCACATTTTTGAAACAAACACCATGAAGTTGAGAAGGATATCACTTTATTAAAAGCAGTGCAACACCCAAAGGAACTCAGCGTATGGGAAAAAATTTTTAAAAAAAAATATGAACATAGACTCATGATAATTGATAATTATAAATTAATTAATATGATTACAATTAATATGATTGGCTTCACTGTGCAAGTTCCAATTTACATTTAAATAGACTCATGAGTTTTGATGTCCCAGAAACAGACAAATTTGATATAAGTTCATCAATAGATGACCAGAGCACTCACAGTCACACCGCCAATTTAGATTGATCCGTAGTTGTTCCTGGTTGACAATGTGAGCTAGGTCTCATGAAATATGTCCCAGTTCTTTTTAAAAAAAAAAGTTTTAAGAGTGGAACATCAAGAGTGTTTTAATGTGTTGACATGATTTTAAGCATTTTTACTTTTAATATACCTAAGATTTTAAGATGTTTGAAAGTTTTTACATCTTCATATGGTTGTCTTATAATTTTTTGTTGCATATTTTGTTATTTTTGTTCAGCTATTAATCTTTTGATGAAATTGAATTCAGAGGGAAATTCCGGTTCAAAATAAGGTTTTATTTGCAGTGACTTCCTTTTTGCTAAATTATCAATAATCTCATTCTCCTTTAATCTCACATAGTTTGGGACCCATTGAAAAACTATTTCTGATCTGGATTGTACGATATAATTTTCTTATTTCATTTATAGTGTATGTTGGTGGGTAACTAATTCATTATACTTTGTTTGCTGCTTACTTATGATAACACTTCTTTTATTCATATTAGGTCTATCCAGCAGATTTTCTAAAGGCTCTAATGACCATTATTTTGGCATCAAAATTGTTAGCATACTGTTCCAAAGGTGCATATTGAGAGAATTCTTACAGTATATTCCAAGCCTGCTTCTCTGTATACACTATACACCATGTAGCAGTTGGATAATAGGTCTAGTAAATATAAAGATATCTTTTCTGTTGTTAATTACATTATAACTCCTATTTACATTTTTAGAGAGCCTGACACTTTTTACCTTAAGTCGAGTTTTCAGCAAAGTGTACACATTTTCCATAAATCTTTGTCTGTCTTATGGCACCAAAATACATTATTTAAATAAGAACAATAACATAAGCAGATACATATACTACATACTGGGCTGCAGTTACATAACTTTTTCTATGCCATAATTACTATAGTTCACAATTACAATTTCCTAGTATTGATACAATAACAAAACATACTCAAAATAAATATTTACACATTGAAAGCAACATAAGTTACTTTAATTGATATCATTGTATGATTCAGTTGAACTACACACTCTTAAATCTTCACTCACCCTTCATAAATGTATGGAACTGGTTTTGAGAAAATTTAGTTCCCATCTTCAGCCAGGCTAAAGTTCAACTTGCTTATATACACACTTTTACTGTACCTCATTGTTCAAAATAATCAAAAGTGTTAATTTGCTTTTTAGCACTGTTGCATTATAAGTTCAAAATGCCCGATTTCTAACAGTTTTCTCTTTAAAACCTCCAAGTAATGCCCACACTGGCAACAGCTCCAAAGAATGTGATGGTTTGTTTATTTCTATATCTCCATTATAATCATCACCATCTTCATCAATCTGCTTCATTAGAGAGAAAGAGTTTTCTTTTTGCCACATAATAAACTTTACCAAAGTCGCCCGACTTATCTGAAACAATGTGCATGAGCAAACTGAAGCCAAGTTGATAATTCCTGCTACAATTTAACATCAAACTGACGTTATGATGCTAAAGTGCAAATGAAACCAGCAAAATGGCATTCGTTTGAGCAACATTGTCATTCCTTGGCTTTACTGGATCTGCAACCTTCACTATATGAGAAAACTCACATCTGCGATAGTTGTGCTCACTTAAAATTCAGATATATATTTGACATTTTCTTACTCAATATGCACGTTTTGCACTATGCAAATTATTCAGGTATATATAGAATTAATTGCAAGGATTGTGACAAAATATACATAGGAAAAACAAAGAGAAATCTGGGGATAAGATTAAAAGAACACTTGAGAAATATTTGACACAAACAAGTAGAAAAATCAGCAGTGGCTGCACATTTTTGGAATGAGAATCATGAAATAGAGAAGGACATAACATTACTAAAAACAATTCAACATCCGAAAGAACTTAATATATGGGAAAAAATTTACATAAAAAAATATGAATACAAACTTATGAATTTTGATATACCGGAAGCAGACAATATATTGTTTAAGTTCATTAACAGACCACCAGAGCAAGCATAGTAACATACATACTTTGCTGAAATTGGCTCCTCAGTCGTCGTTTTGTTTGACAATGTGAGGAATGTCCCTCACGAAACATGTACCAAAATTACTTTTATAAGTGTGTTTGTGAAACTTAAAGAGAGTTTTAATGTGACGGCATGATTTTTAGTGTTTTACTTTAAATCAAAATAAGATTAACAAAAGTTTCACTGTGTGGATTCCCAAATTCCGTAAACATATGCAAATTATGCTAAATCGAGTATGAAATTACACTGCTTTAAGGTATAATTTCCAGAGCTTAAATTTCTTGCATTAAATAAGGGTTTATGCTAAATCAGGTCATGCAAAATCAGGGTTACTATATTGTTTTTCTGGAAAAGTCTGATTGAAAATGCTGTTTTATACAGATTTTAACAACCATGCATCACCGAGTTATCACTGCAGGAACCATTATAATGAAATAAAATAAATCACTTAAGACATAAAACTGCATTTTTTAAAACTTATTTAATGTGTTTTTACTACACAGGCATAGGCCTCATTACCATTTCTATTATTAAAAGTGGAAGATGAAAAACTATGTGATGACATAATTGCAAATGAAACTTTGTTTCATATCTTTGTCATTTACATTTCATAATACACGTATTAAATTTCTTTAAATTAAGGCAATTATGTACTTACTGTACATACTATGACATGTATATAATGTTGACTATCAATGGCACAACTCATGATCAAAGATAAGACATTGCATCAGGTGCTACAAGTGTTGGCCGATTGATATAAATAATGCTATGTTAATATTTCAAAACTAGTCATTTCAAGCAGAGAACCACCACATTGTGAAAAGGGACATAACAGATGCATCAAAGCATTAGCTCTGTGCCAAATTTCCACAATCCCAAATAGCTGCCAGTATCAAATAATCACTGAAGGTGAGACGTTTTATTTATGGAATTAAGATGTTAATGTAAGCAATAAAATATAGATGGAGAGTAAATCACTTATTCCAATAGTGTTGGTGCAAATGAGTTTAAATGCATACTCCTTCTAATACAATTCCATACTAAGCTCATTTCTCCGGAATGAACCACAATTCACATCTCCCTTACATAGGAACTAAAAATAATTACACACACTCTAGTTCTAGATTAAGGTACCTGCTGAAACTTCCACTGAATTTACTTCTGATACATGGGAGGTATATCCTTCCTCTGTTTTAACCTTTACAGCAAACGAATATATTATTCCCTCTTGTGCACCATCAAAAATGAATGGTGGCCCATCTGATAGGAACCGTTTAGCAGTGCTTTCATTTAGGCTTGGTCCTTCAGAAACAAAAACAACAAACTTGTACCTGAAAGAAAAAAAATGTAATGAACATGATTCAGATAAAGAGAATTGCTTTGTGAATTATTGTAAACCCATCATTTCATACACAACCATTATTCAAAATTATGCAAATACTCTCACTCTTAATTGATATCATTGTATGATTGAGTTGAACTACACACTCTTAAAGCTTCACTTATACTTTTCATAAATGTATGGAACCGGTTTCGAGAACATTTAGTTCCCATCTTCAGCCAGGCTAAAGTTCAACTGTCGGATCATTCGTTGAGCTGTGGGAATGTATATTCTGCTGTGGTGGCAGTGTGATAAACTTGTAGTTTATGTTTTCATCCCCGACAATGTCGAAGTTCATTATGCTGTCTTTGTATTTGTAGATGTAGATTTTCTCCCAGGTTGCTAATTCTGTAGGTCCTTGTACTGATTTTAATAATTTTGTTTTATTTATTATGTTGTGATTTTGTGTCCAAAAATGATATGCTACTGCTGATTTCTCTATTTGCTTGTACTTTATGTTCTTGAAATGTTCCTTTAACCGTGTGCCTATGTTTCTCTTTGTTTTCCCTATGTAGATTTTTTCACATTCTGCACAGTTTATTTTGTAAATACCTGATTTTTCTTCTTGTGGAATACTGTCATTAACATTATCTATCAGCAAATTTTGAACATTAAATCTATTAATCGGTGCCAACCTGATATTAAAATTTTTAAGAATATTCTGAAATTTTTTTGTGGCCCATGGATGATATTTGTTGCTGAAAGTGTTGTGGTTTCTTTGATATGTTTTTGTCTCTTGAATTTCTGCACCTTTTTATGTACTAGTTCTTTTTTAAAACCATTTTTAACTGCTATTTCTTCTATTTGTTTGTATTCTTTAAAATATTCTTCTTTGCTAATTTGTAGGTTAACTAGCCAGCGTGTTAAACTGTTAATTACTGCATGTTTGTGTGCTGTAGGGTTAAAACTGTCAGCTTTGATGTGATTATCTGCATTTGAAATTTCAAACTAGGAGCATAAATAATTCATATCAGTTAATAGAAAAAATTAAAGACATAAAATTGCACCCCTCGGACACTCTTATATCTTTCGATGTAGAATCTCTGTTTCCTAGCATACCAAAAGAAAAACTCCTGATTTATCTACATGATTGGCTAAAAACAAGTGGAATTAATGATGTACACATAAAAGAATACATCAAACTGACAGAAATTTGCATAAACCAAGCCTTTTTTACTTTTAAAGGAAAATTTTATAAACAACAAGCAGGACTTACAATGGGCAGGCTCTTATCTCCATTTCTAGCTAACCTCTTCATGAGTAGATTTGAAACACACATCAACACAGCGTTTCCATTCATATTTAAGGTGTGGTACAGATATGTGGATGATATATTTGCCATAGTTAACAAAAAACTCATTGACGATGCCTTAAAACTTTTAAATATTCAAGATAAAAACATATCATTTACATACGAAATAGAAACAGATAACATGCTGCCATTCCTGGATATTAAAATAATGAAATGTCAAGAAAAACTTAAATTTGGAATATACAGAAAGAATACACATGCAGATAATCACATCAAAGCTGACAGTTTTAACCCTACAGCACACAAACATGCAGTAATTAACAGTTTAACACACTGGCTAGTTAACCTACAAATTAGCAAAGAAGAATATTTTAAAGAATACAAACAAATAGAAGAAACAGCAGTTAAAAATGGTTTTAAAAAAGCACTAGTACATAAAAAGGTGCAGAAATTCAAGAGACAAAAACATATCAAAGAAACCACAAAACTTTCAGCAACAAAAGATAAACTTATTTTTAAAAAATTCACATATCATCCATGGGCCACAAAAAAATTTCAGAATATTCTTAAAGATTTTAATATCAGGTTGGCACTGATTAATAGATTTAATGTTCAAAATTTGCTGATAGATAATGTTAATGACAGTATTCCACAAGAAGAAAAATCAGGTATTTACAAAATAAACTGTGCAGAATGTGAAAAAAATCTACATAGGGAAAACAAAGAGAAACATAGGCACACGGTTAAAGGAACATCTCAGGAACATAAAGTACAAGCAAATAGAGAAATCAGCAGTAGCATATAATTTTTGGACACAAAATCACAACATAATAAATAAAACAAAATTATTAAAATCAGTACAAGGACCTACAGAATTAGCAACCTGGGAGAAAATCTACATCTACAAATACAAAGACAGCATAATGAACTTCGACATTGTCGGGGATGAAAACATAAACTACAAGTTTATCACACTGCCACCACAGCAGAATATACATTCCCACAGCTCAACGAATGATCCGACAGTTGAACTTTAGCCTGGCTGAAGATGGGAACTAAATGTTCTTGAAACCGGTTCCATACATTTATGAAAAGTAAGTGAAGCTTTAAGAGTGTGTAGTTCAACTCAATCATACAATGATATCAATTAATATGATTGGCTTCACTGTGCAAGTTCCAATTTACATTTAAGTAAACTCTCACTCTTCTTTGCCAATTTTCATTTTTGTGTAACAATGTTGGATTTAGCTGAAATAGAAACAAAATTTGGCTCTGTAGCAATAGTACTGAATATAAAGCTTGAATTTCTTTTGCAACAGCACTCTTAAGAGATAAATAATAATTCCAGTTAACAAGATTATTACCATTTCAACTTTAAAGCAAGCCCATGAATGCAGTGTAAATTGCTGCCTTGGTACCCAAAGGGGTTGATAAAACTTTTACTATTTATAACTCAGATTTCTGGTGATAGAAACTTACTCCAATACTCTATGCATAAAGCCAGCAATTTCTCAACACAATTACTGTGTCTTTATTAGTGTTTAGCTTTAAATTTCCAACAAATCTGATACATTAAAAATAGGCATGTTTCTACCTAATCAGCATATACATTGCCATCCACATTACTTTTCCAATTCCATGTTAATGGAATTTATCAAGAACCCTAATAATTTCCTTTACTGCAACAAAATAATACTGGGATACTGCAACAATACATTGGCAAGGAAAATGTTAAAATGTAATACTTTCTCTTTGAAATGTAATGATAAGCAAAAGCACAATGTTTAATACAACAAATTATTATACTATATTTCTGTGAAAATTCCTCGCTATTCAAAAGAACAATGTTTGTTAATGTTTTAAACATAACTTTTAGTAAAACATAACATCAATACTTGAATGTAGATTTTTCAATTGTTAGGCATTTTATTTATTATATTATCGTATATTTTAATGTTCTTAAAAAACAATTTTAGGTTTTAATGTCTTATAAGGTTTTATAATATTAAACTATATGACTCTCATTATTACGAAATGGAATAATTAGGTTAAAAGTATCACAGCTATTTAGCAAGGAATAAAATAGTTTAGAACCTAAAAATTAGTCTTAGTTATGACTATTCTGTTACTATAGATAGATTGTCCAAAAACTAAAAAGAAAATAATGGATAAAGACGTCTTAAAAGCTAAAGATTCATACTTTAATAAATGTAAGTGAACAAGACAAGAAAAACACACACACACACACACACAGAAATATACACACTATTAACTGAATAACACAAAATTCCTCTAAAGGCATAAAATACATAAAAGGCACAGAAACATTCCAATGTAAAAAGTTAACATTGAAGCTAAGACAAAACTAAAATATTAAAAACACATGATATTTTGAGCTGGGTTCTTTAACGAGCTAAGAGACGAGATAAACTCATATATGGTTTAAAATGGAATATCAAAAAATAAAAATATCAATTCAAATCAAAATACATTAAACAGAAAATAAGTAACTCTGCTAAAGGAGATTTAATGTTAAAAATCTCTTGAAAGACAATGTTGATGACAGTATTCCACAGAGAGGAAAAAGCAGGTATTAACCAAATAAGTTGTGTAAAATGTGGAAAAAAAAACTACATTGGAAAAACAAAGAGAAACATAGGCACATGGTTAAAAGAACATTTCAGGAACATAAAATACAAGCAGATGGAGAAATCAGCAGTCTCATTTCTGAACAGAAAACCACAACATAGTGAATAAAGCAAAATAGTGAAAACCAGTACAAGGACCTACAGAATTAGCAACGTGGGAGAAAATCTACATTTACAAATATGAAGACAGTTTAATGAACTTCTACACTTCCAGGGATGAAAACAAAGGTTCATGAGGCTCATCACACCTCCACCACAGCAGAATACATATTCCCACAGCCTAATGAATTATCCATCAGTTGATGGTTAGCTGATAATGCGAACAAAGGATTCATGAAACTAGTTGTACATATTATAAAGCCAATTATGTACATTTTCAAACTTTAGAAAATAAAAATATAACATTTTCAAAAAAAAATATAACAAGCTCAAAAATTGTCATTGAACCCACAGAAATATGAGAAGTAAACAGTATAAATTTTCTAGAAGTTATAATAAATAAAAGTTTAGCATGGGATCTACACATAGACATAATATGTAACAAAATATGCTCCAGGTTGTTCGCTATGAAGAGAATGGCCATTCTAGGTTATAAGACATGTTCTAAAAACAATATATTATGGACAAATGTATCTTCATATAGCAAACGACATCACAATCTAGCACATAGTGCAAAAAAACACAAATAGAACAAAAATCACATTATGATCTTAATATACAAATAGTCTTTGAAGAGATGAATAATACTAGTACTAGGATTAAAACAAACAGATTCTTGCAAGGAAGGCTTTAAAAAATTACACATTCTAACACTGTACTCATTATACATGTACAATATAATGACTATAATAAAAAAAACAATGATAAAATAAACAACCAAATATATAATCATTGCAAGAGAGGTTACAATAATTATCATGCATAGCCACATTCATTGGAACTTTACAAACCAACAGCTGCAGCTTGTGAGGTTTATGTCAAACTTCTATCATCAAGCATAAAAAACACCCAAAAGCAAATTCATTTAAAAAAGAACTGAAAAAAAACTTAATATAGCATTAGAGGAATATTTAAATTAATAAAAATGAGTACAGAAGTATTACTATAGCTTTAAAATTCTGCTAATATGTAAAAAAACAAGAACAGAAAGTAAAAAGGTGCAAAAACTTGCTTTCGTAAATTATTTACTTGTAAATGCCAACTGTAAGAAGCACTATTCATTATGAATTGCTTTATATACACACTATTATACCAACATCATGAGAATGAAAAATAATGATGATTAATTTTGTAAATAGACCATTTTACACAAAGCTTTAGGATAAATTTGTAGTTTGTAAATAAGGATTATGCTTGCCATAAGAGGAATGACCTTGAGGGAAGCCAAAAATAAAGTTCAAGACAGAATGATATGTTTTGCTTTCTGCAAAACCTCTACATCTCCAGGTAGTAGGGATATCAGCAAAGAAGATTTTAAAATAATTATTTTAATAAACTAGTGTTATATGAATTTTACAAAGAAAAAATGCACATCAATGTGCGCTAATTTGATATAAATGATTACTGATTCGATTGTTATTGGAGCAATAATAAATGTATCTAGCAGAGATGATTAACATTTGAATTTAGTATTTTAAAAGCAGAATGATCTGAAATGTACACAGTTTGAACATTCATCCAACAATCGAATCTCTTGCACAGCATTTTTAACCTTTTAACCTTTCCAACAATGCATAAGATTCATTACTACTTTATAATGAGCAGTGAAAAGAGGAGCTGTCTGAGAAATGAATATAACAGGTAGTGTTTGGTGTTTAATAGTTAAAGTTCGGAATCTGAAGAAAACTTACGCTTGCGTCATTACATTTTAATTCGCTCAAAAAGAGAAAAATATTTTGTGCAGTGTAAGAAAATTGTTTTATTTTTATTATTATGATTATTATTATAGATTTGAAGAGGTCAGAAAAAAATAAACATCTGTCTGGTGTTTATTATTGCAAAAACAAGAAGAAAGAAATTGACAAGTTGTTGATTTGGTTTATTTATGGACACTCTTTAACATCTCTGGTCATCAGCATCCCATTCAAATCAGGGAGTGAAACTGCCAACAAATTTTACTCCAAGGCCTCTTCTTCAGTTCTGAGGTTCTTTTTCATGCCATAAATGTACGACACAGGATCCATGGCTTTACTTCCCTTCTGAAGGAAGCCATACTTAGAATTTTTATGTCCAAAAAAATTCATCAATCCTGGCCGAGTTTGAACCCGTGATCTTGGGTTTAGAAGGCAAGTATGGTTACCAAAACACCACCAGGACCAACGAAAGTGACAAGGAAAAGAAACAATTATGAGGATCCATGCTGAAATTCATGAAGTTTGATAAAGATGATCTAATTGTATCAAAATGAATTGTTTCAAACTTTTTGCAGACAATAGGAATGAAATTGTAATGGAAAGAAAATGGGGAGTCTGTTTGAAATTGTATCAGCAGAAAGGGTCAAAGCTGAATCAAGTTGTGGGGTTAATTTACCAGTTAATGATAACTGCTGGATTGATGGCAGAATATCATTTAAGAGATTTTAGTAGCTGGCCAACTATTGTTAATAATCATTAATTAGAACACAAAATCAGAAGGGCCCACCCTCTAATAGTTAAAAATATAAACTTTTCTAAAGAGTCAATGGAAAATCAATCACAATTTTTTTTTTGATTTGTTTATTTAAGGATGCTCTTTAACATCTCAGGTCATCAGCATCCCATTCTATTCAGGGCATGAAACTGCCGACAAATTTTGCTCAGAGGCCTCTTCTTTCAGGCTTGAGGTTATTTATTGTGCCGTAATGTACGACACGGGACCCACAGCTTTACTTCCCTTCCGAAGGAAGCCATACTTACGATTTTTACACCCGAAAAATCCATCAATCCTGGCCAGGTTCGAACCCGCAACCTTGGGTTTAGAAGGCAAGTATGGTTACCACTACACCACCAGGACTGACTCAATCATAATGCCAGACTCTTACCTAATGGTGAAAAATTTCAAAGAACTTGGTTAATTTATTCCAAAAAATCCAATTGTGAGTTTTGCTGCTGTTACAAGTTGTTTGCTTTGAAGAAAAACAAATTAACAGATAGCTGAGGGTTTTCAGATTGGTGACTTTAGCCACTCAGTTGACATGGCATGAAATGAGTGCAGACGACATGCAAAACTGTAAAAAGTGGTATAAATTAAAAACACACAATGGTATAACTAACAAAGAAAATGGTATTTTGAATCTGAAAAAAGAAGATGGCAGGCCATCACTGAAAGAATCATTGCAGTTGTACAGCTTCCAGAGTGTAAACGATATATTATGTGAAATAAATAATTACAATATTTTTAAAGGCTATACAAAATTGGTGAAATTTGATCACATTATTTCATAGTGTCAATGACATAACATATTTTTAAACTGCTACATGTTTATGCCTCATTACTTATGCCATGGTTTTCAAAATGAAATATCTGCTTTAGCAAGTGGTGTTATATAAAAATTACAAAAATTTTAAAGAAAGCAAAATATTTTTCTCCAATTCTTAAATGATGCCGGTCACACTGAACAAGTCAGTTCTGGTGATATAGTGGTAACCACACTTGCCTCTTTAGACTTAAGATTGTGAATTCAACCCCAGTCAGGGTTGATGAATATTTTTGGGGATAAAAATCCTAAATATGGCTTCCTTCAGAAGGGAAATAAAGCTTTAGATAATGTTGTAGATTTACAGCAAATAAAAAGAAATTCAAGCATGAAAGAAGAGGCCTCTGAGCAGATTTATCAGCTGTTTCATACCCTGAAATGAATGGGACACTCCTGATGACCTGAGATGTTAAACAGTGCCCTTAAAAAATCAAATAAATAAAAACATAAACAAATATAATTTGTAGTACAAATTGTAAATACTGACATTTTTGATCATGCAATTTAAGAATTACGTCTTGTATATTATACTGTTTTAGACACTTCCGGAGAAAGTTTGTGTAATTATCTTTTAAGTAAACATATTCAAAAAATATACGTGGACAAAGGTATGGTAATTTTACAACCATAAAAATCAGTAATCTTTGCTAGGACTGAAGCTGGAAACCTTACGTCCAGAGGAGAGTGCATTAACTGCAGAGGGCAGCTCATAACTATATAATGTAAGAATTACACATGTTTCTAGAGTTGAATTGCACAATTAAAAACAAACCTCTTCACAAATTATTTTGTGCAATGGAAAAAAAAAAAGGTTAACATTTTTTAAAGGATGGCAGTTACAGCATAAATTAATGAGAAACATAATCATAAACAAACATTAATCTGTCAGAGTAAGCTGTTATTCTCCTGGAATGGCTATTAAGTGATTATAAATTATTTGGAAACTTACTTAAGATTAGCCATGACTGCTGGCAGACCTCTGTCTTTCCAAACGACAACGTAACTTCCATTTTTCTCTGGATACACCCTTAACTGATGAGGTGCTGGTATGGGTGGTGCAAAATACATGAGAGGTTTAGAAGGTATTGATGCATTTCCAGTTGTTTGTACTGTAATTCTATATTCTCCTCCATAGTGAGAAACAAAACTATGGTTAAGCTCTGTTTTGGCTGTTGCAACAAGAGTAACTGAAGCACTTAAGTTCAGAGTCACTTCCTCAATAGATATCTGCAAAACATGAAAGAATACAAATTCCATTCTTACTAGCCAACTTTTGTCAGGCCAATGTAGAAAGGAATGATGCATCAAATCAATTAACATAAGCTGTGCTCTAACAAAAAAAAAAAAAAACCTAAGTTTAGGATATATTACCACTCCATTGTCAACAGCTTCATAACTACAATATCAAATATATTATTTATTATGAGTAAGGGAAGTGAGAAAACCTAACAATTATAGAGGAATTGCTCTGCTATTCAACTTTGGAAAATTGCTTACAAGAATTTTAGCTGAGAGAATTCAGGATTGGACTGAACAAAATTAAACTCCTTATTAGGCTGGTTTTAGGAAGGGAAAATGGACAGGGGATAGTATATTTACAATTAAAACATTGGTAAATAAATATGTACTAAAGAAAAGGGGCAGATTAAGTGCTAAATTTCTTGATTTGAAAAAAGGTTATGATAGGGTGGTTATAGAAATGCTTTGATATAAATTAAATAATAAAGGCTTAAATGTTAATATTATTAAAATTCCTCAGGAGCTATGTATGACCAAAATAGATTTTGTGTTAAATGTGGTGTTGGAGAGGTAACTGATGTAATAAGGCAAAAGAGATGCCCTGTGCAAGGTTGTAAGTTAAGACTGGCATTGTTTTGTTATTATCTGAAAAAGACTTATATTTATATATATTTAATTTGCAATTAAAAATGTGGATATTTCAGGGCTACATTTTATGCTGCTTATCTTGTGATGTGCTCAATATTAGTGATTGATTTAAAGTTAGCTACAGACGAAATTGAGAGACACTGTGGAGAATGGAGATTGAAGATGAATCAGGATAAAACTAAAATTATGGTGCTTAAGAAGGGCAATAAACTGTGTAAAGATGAAAATTCATCAACAGAAATTTAGGTTGTTAACGAACTTTCATACTTGGAAATTAAGTTGAGTGATAATGGAGGTTGGGAAAGGTATTTGCTAAAGGGAGAATGGCAATGACAGCAATAAGTAGAAGTTTATATTTAGCACAGGTATGAGCATTAAGTGGTTTGAAAAATTTATTTTGCTTTGGTTTAGTTGCAATGGATTGATGGAGTGGAATCTGGGAAATTCACGATGGATGGCACACTATGAACTTAATTCAAAGAGTTTTTTGAAATGTCCCAATTCCAATGTGAATTCCGAAGGAATGTAGTAGCTATTGCAGTGTACCCATGAAAAGATTTTTGAAACTTTTTTTTTTAAATCTCCATCAATGTTACTTACTAGGTGCCCCCCCCCCAAAAAAAAAAGAAAGAAAAAAGAAAAGAAAGAAAAAAGAAAGAAAAAGAAAGAAAGAAAATATGTATACATACAGTGGCAAAAAAAGCGAAACACTACATTTTTAAACATATTTTCAAATAAAAAGCTGCGTTTAATGAAAGAAGACAAATATTAAAACAAAATTTCCTTAACAACATTTATCATCCAAATAATGCATAAGGAGTCTTTTAAGCACAAATTTTACCCCATTATTGATTTTAATGCAGAAAAATCTTCAAACATGGTCAAACATCACAATAAACAGAACTTTTTAACATGCTGGAAATTGACACTTTTAATTGCTCTATGGTTCTCTAGTTGTTTGTATAAGATAACTATGGTCTCAGTAACAGGTTTTGCCATGTCTAGTCCTAATTATAGCTGCAATTTGGTAAGGCATGCCCCAATTTCTCTTGTGGTATCAGTTCTCATCCGCTTGAAGTGCATCCTGAAGATTAACCAGTGAGTCAGGGAATCAACCCTTAGCATGCTTCCTGAGCATGTCTCAGGCATATTTTCTCCGATTCAGGTTGTGACTAAGATCTGGCCATACCATATGTTCAATCCCAACCACATCCAGGAACTAAAAAACACACCGAGCCTGTGTGGAAAGCGTTATCGCGCATAAGGAGAATGTTGTCGCCCATAACGGGTGCAAAAGGTACTACATCATCAGCACAAATCTCCTCGATGTACCTCTCTTTGATGTACCGATGAGTACCAGTGACCCATTCTTGATGAACATCAATTCAGTTCTTGCTTCAATGCTCATTCCTGCCCAAACCAATATTAAAAAAGTGTCCTTGAAAAGAAAGTGCTGGACACACAACGTTCTCCTGGCCTTCTCCATACTCCCTCCCTCCCATGTGATGCCCTGAAATAGAATTTGCTCTCATCCGTGCTTCATTCCTGCATAGTTCAGTTTTCATGTGTGCGAGCAAACTACATCTGAGACATATGGCGTTCCTTGGTCAGCAATGATCCTTTTGCAAGTCTTCTAGACTGGAAATTCACTTCATACAGTCTTCCTCTAATTGTCCTTTCACTGATGTTAACACGCTGTACTTGCTGCAAATTATTCCTGGCGTGCCGATCGCAAAGAACTTGAGTAAAAGAAAGCTATCATTGCAAACAGAAGTGCTCCTGCTATGGCCAGTACAGGACACCCTGATGTGGATACCATCCTCTGTGAACCTCTGAACAGTCCTGCGCACGTTAGAATGAGAAGTGCCAATGTCAGCAGTATAACATGGACTTTGTCCATCCTCCACTAATGCCACCATCCTTGCTGCATCTTCAGCTCTTAGAGCCATTTCAAAATGTTAAAACTGACTAAGACTGATTGCTAGACAAGCCTGAATGCTTTAAAGTATCACATGGCACAACGATGAACAGCAACAATTTGAAACATTAAAACATCACTTTGTGGTGATTGTTGTAAAAACAGCCTTATGCACAAAATTAATGGTAAGTTAGTCACAATTGGAAAAAAAAAAAAGGTTCCACGGAATTGACTAAAGCTTTTTATATCCATTGACTAACAATTAGACATGTTGCATTTCTTAATGTCACAAGGTTACACAAGACTTGAATCCAAGCTTAAGTGTTATAAAAAAAATACGGAGACTAGTTTGCTGTTTCGCTTTTTCTGCCACTGAGTGTATATTGCAGTTGTACCTACGAAAAGATCATTGAAAAATTTCTTCAAAGCTCCATCGATTCTGCTTACTAGGCACCAAAAATTTTATATATATATAGTCATTGGAATTAAAATAATAATAATTAAAAATCCCAAATTAAAAAGCATGAAATGAAGGAGAAATCATCAGAGAGAAAAACAAAAAATTTACATTTACTGAAAGAAAGTAGCAATACCAAGATGGCAAATTTATGAAAGGCCTGAATAAAATTTCTACCATCCCATTTTTTTTTAATGCATTCTAAACACTTACCACATAACCTATCTTGTCTTCCATTCTGGGACATGATGATTTCCATTTTATCCACACCAAGCTTTCATTGTGGGCATCAACCTGTGCAGTGACATCCTTAGGTGATGCATCAGCATTGAACTTTGTTATGATGGTAATTGGATGTATAGAAAGTGGTCCTATACCATATGGTCCTATAACTCCAACATCGAATATGTATGACTCACAGGCTTCTAGTTTTGATACATTAGCACTCAGCTGCGTGGTGTTACATTTGTGCCCTGCAAAATTACACAACAACTGGCATTTTTTCCCACTTATTTTTATGCTTTAAACAATTGCTAATTAAAAAAGCAAATGATAAAGTTAGTGATATAAAATTTAAGTACATTACCTTTGGTCAATTCAGATCACTGTGCCACAAAAAATGGAATGTGTATAGTGAAAATGAAGAGAATATTTAGCATATAAATTAAAAATTTTAATTCTGAATAAAAATTAACTCTTAATAATGCTGCAATTTTTACCCCAATTCTTATCAATAATAACAATGGCCTAGAACCCCAATACAAGAAGTTACTTTTGAAAAATAAATAAAATGTTATATGTTGGAAAATAAAATGTTTGACTAAAGCAGTGATTTTAAAAAATAAACACTAACAGTTAATGAGAGATACAGATAATCTTTCTTAACCAAACTTGATAAAATAAAACGCATGATATATAGCAGCCATATCATATTTATGCACTAGTAGGGCTTGATGATGTTTTAAGTCACCTATAGATTAAAAAAAACCACCATCCATACTTAAATTTCAACAAAGCCTTCCTCATGTTAAATTCTCAGCAAATAATGGTCGTTGCATATGAATATTCTAATGAAGGCTTAGGCAACTTCATCTCCACTCACTGCATTCTTCACATTCAAATATGAGTACTTGGAAGCACAGAGCTGTGTTGAAGAGTGAATACTGGTAGGCTATTTAACATGAGCAATAGAAACTTTTTGAAGCTGCATTTAATTAAAAGTGTTTGTTTCAAAATTCTTGATGTGAGAGCGGCAACTTGCTAGTTTTATAACAATGTCCAATAATGAAAAATCAAAGTGACAAAATTGATGGCCCATGAAGAAAAATCTTTCATGGGCAAAGGACAGGAATATGTTGTATGTCAATAAAGAACAAGTGTGGATGACCAGAAACAAAAATAATGATAATTATAAACAATGTAATACAGTTTTTTTCACACTAACTCCATTCACTTACATAAAAATCTTACATAATTGATAAATCAGCAATAGCAGCGCACTTTTGGAATAAAGATCATGAAATTAAACCAGAGATAAAACTACTGAAACAACTTCATAATGCAATAGAACTTTCCACTTGGAAAAACATTTTCATTACAAAAAATAAGGATAATTTGATGAATTTCGATTTCCCTCCAATGGATGAACTCAGCAAATTCCTAATAGAACCAACAGATGCCGCCACAAGAACATCAAGAGACCCAACCGCCACATATAACAACAGTTTATCTACAGGCTGAAGATGGGAGGGATCACTCCTGAAACACATGTCCAGATTTTTGTGTAAGTGAATGGAGTTAGTGTGAAAAAAACTGTATTAGATTGTTTATATATATATATATATATATATATACCACTCCATTGTCAACAGCTTCATAAGTACATTTAATTGAATGATAATTATATTTTTCACTTGAACACTAGTCTACAAAACACCATGCTACAATGAGTCTGTGAAAATATTTTAGGCAATGTAGAATATAAATTTTAGAGTTGTCTCTGGTGACATCTAATAAATTTTGAAGTTTGTATTTTTCCCCCTGGGATAACTTCAATTACTAAAGGCAGTAGAAGGATATACAGAACTGAACATGAGGGAAAAAAATTCACATCCAAAAATACAAAAATCAGCTAATAAACTTCCAGTATCCTGGGGGAAGAAAAAACTTCCAAGTTCATCAGGTGTCCACCAGAGTCAAACCATATAACATTCTCCAAAGATTATAGCAATCCTTCTCACAGTAATCAAGCTGATATTCCAGACGAAGATATTCTGCAAAATATTTTCTATTAAAATAGTAAGTTGTGAAGCTGCACAAACAATTTAGTTTGACTAACCACAGCATATAAATATTTGATTCACCTCTTTGTGGCAGTTCTGGTTAGTAATCTGTATATCTTTGGTTTGGTGGGCTCTTAAGCTGTGTGATTGACAGGCTATTCATGTAAACTGATATTTTCTTTCCTTTTAGAAAGCTAAATGCAATAAAACTGCATAAATCTGCTTTAATGGCTTTTCTTTTGGAAATTAGATTTAGGTGACCATTTACTTTTACAAACTACTGAAAGGAAGTAGCAACATTGTATGTTGTTTGTTTACATGTTGTCCTTTGTTAAAATACCAAATTTGGAAATTTTAATCATTGGAAAAGGAGGATGAATGATTCGAATAATAGCAGTTCTTGGAAGTGGATACTTTAGTTTCATTCAGTTGCATCTACCCATTCAATGACAAGCTCATTCTTCAGAGGCTCTACATTATCAGTTCACTTTCAAAGCTTATGTGCAATTGCTAGGGACTAGTGGATTTAGTATGATATATATGATCACATGACTTTAGTTACAAATATGGCTTATGAACCATCGTATGGTTACAGTTTCAGATTTAAATTAGATACCTATGGAAAGATGACTTGTAAAAAATGTGGAGAATAACATTCATTTATGGTGGAAGTCCCAATAGTTTTCAATATCATTTTCAAATAGGATAATTTTATAGGTGAATCAACTTCTATTTAAGTACTGCTTCCAGTTCATCTTCAATGGACATTGGGGCAAATGATAGTGAAGCCTTTATTGTCTATTAAAGAAACTGAAATAATGAACAAACTCATGAAGTAGATTGTGCAGTGTCAATATTGTCTTGGATTGAGGTCTTGAAGTGGTTTTATGGAAGGCTTTTGGTTCTCACACTTATCAACTTTCTTTTAGAGATACAATGGGAGAAAGGGAAAAGAGAGAGAAATGTTAGGATATTCAAAAATAAATTATTAGAAAACTTTTGCATGTGAAGGAGAAAGCTCCTGTAATTTTTCCAGGTTGGCTCTGGCCACATTTATAATTGTGCAAAAATCATTACATAAAATGTTCAAATCACCTTCAAACAGAGAGTGCCTGACCACAATTAACATTCTGCTGATGCAATAATGGGTGATGCATGCTAATTTCCACTATGCTCTTTCCATGCTGTCAATAGGAAACAGTGTTCTCATTCACATGCAGTGAAGCATTAAAGTGTGCAGTTCAACTGAATCATACAATAATATCAATTATATCTCTCATTTATTAAGATCATTGTGATTGAGTTGAATAAACACTCTTTTGCTCCACATGTTTAAATATGTAGGAGCGGTTTCACGAACCCTTTATTCACATTGTCAACCCCTAGTCGAATTAGGGACTGATGATGTAAACGATGGGTTTGTGAAACCAGTCCTACATATTTAAACAAGTGGAGCAAAAGAATGTTAGTTCAACTCAATCACACAATGATCTTAATATATGATTAGCTTCACTGTGCAATGTTCCAATTAACAATTTAGTTAATATCTCTCATTGTTTCTTCAAATCTCAAAAATGAAATAGCAGCCCTCATTTTATAAATTAAGCATGTCAATTTTTTTTATTTGTTTATTTAAGGATGCTCTTTAACATCTCAGGTCATCAGCATCCCATTCCATTCAGGGCATGAAACGGCTGACAAATTTTGCTCAGAAGCCTCTTCTTTCAGGCTTGAGGTTCTTTATCGTGCCGTAAATGTATGACACAGGACCCACAGCTTTACTTCCCTTCCGAAGGAAGCCATACTTATGATTTTTACGCCCGAAAAAATCCATCGATCCTGGCCAGGCTCGAACCCGCGACCTTGGGTTTAGAAGGCAAGTATGGTTACCGCTACATCACCAGGACCAACACATGCATGTCAAAGAGAAGCACAATGTCATTACTTACATAGCATAATATAAAAATGTAATTTGTGAATTTGCTTGAAAGAAAATAGTTGGCTGTTTATACTTTCAGTGCAAGAAATATTCTTGGAGATAAGAGAGCAATGTATGATAATTTGCTCATATTCTACTCTACAATTAAGTTTAAATAAGGCTGTTAAAGATGATTCTGTTGAAAATTTACTTTCAAAATGCAGGAATATAGTGAACATTTCAAAAATAGCCCATATTTTAAAAACCATCTTGATTAAAAACTAAAAGAATTATGCCTTGAGTCATGTCAATTGAAATTATACACATATTAAATAGAATACCAGAAATTTCATATTTAAAAGTCTTGTGAAAGCTAACACAGATGTGTAAAGTACATGCTTTTATAATATTACATCTTTGACAACTGAATGCATTGTTAGCAATAGCATGCTTAAGATTATCTTTTAGTTTTTATCAATCCTGGTTATATACTCAGATTTAAAAGGTTTTTGTAGAAGATTTAATAAAGTGTGTAAATCAGTGGAATAATTTAGAAATATACCAGGAATTCAATTCTAGATTTAAATAACTGAGATGCAATGAAAAAAGGGACAGATATCTGTGTGGAGAAATATTTCGGAAAGAAATGTGGACAGTGCACAAATTTCAATACAATTATGCAGCAAGAAGAGAAAGCAAGTTTTGAGAGTTATGAAGACAAACAAGATTTTCGTCTGCCCTTATTCAACACTACTTATGGCAGAGATTGCAGTCTACAAGTCATTGATGAAACAAGAGGATGACTTTCCAGATCCTCAGTAATTGTGGAAAACATATTCCATTCAACCAGGGCTCGCAGTCATCCCCTCCTCCAAAAGTTTACAGTTCCTGGAGCACAAACTAGAAACTTTTGTTTTTGTATTATTGCTTATTAGTTCTTTATAATTAGTGTTAATTGAATTCTAATTATTAGTTTCTATACTTGGCAATAAAATTAAATATCGTAAAAGACTGTGTTTTCTCTTATAGCATGTTACATTAAAATTGTTACAAACATTAAAGGTTGCTTTTCTTCAGAATTAGTGACTCTCTTTAAAACAGATTAAAATGTGATTAACTGGTCAATTAACTGATTAAAGATATTTGGATAACTGATGAAAATTTTAAATTGACAACTATAATAAACATATATTAAATTACACAATAAATATTTCAATAAAAGGCAAAATCATAAAAATATATCTAGTGTATTCTTAACCATATAATTTTTTCATTAGATTTACATATGTTAAATCATTGCTACATTATGGAAAAAAAATCAGGTTTAAAAAGAGGATCCTATTTTGAAACAAAATTCTATTACATATTACAAAATATTTATAGATGTTGCTAGAGAAACAATTCAGAAACACCCATGACCTCACCAGACAGCCCTAAACTTACCAAGCAGTCAAGTTCAACAATGGTTCCCAATACACCCTGAATTTTAAAAAAAAGTATATGTGCCAATATTCACATATATTTAATTTTGAGTATATCAGTGCTTTGTAGTCATCAGCTTCCAAACATGTGTTTCATGAATAAAGTGTATGCTTACTATGCATGCAGACTTTCAGCTAATGGAATTAAAATTAATCAAATGTCTGAAGTTTACCATTTAGATGCACACCTTACTTTAATAGTACAAAGTTCCATATAAATATTACAAATTACTGCTTTTTTCTTCATTAATGTCATAATGCAGCAGAAATCTAGGCTTTTTGATGTAAGCATATTTACATTTGTTAGTCTTTTCTCTGTCATGTTGCAGCAGAAATTTATGCTTTTTGATGTACGCATATTTATATTTTTTACTATCACTTACAGCTTACATTAATAGCTTAGGTCAGTTGCTACAATAAAGAATGCCAGTCCTGGTGATCTAGTGGTAAACATACTTGTCTCGTAGACCCAAGATCACAGGTCCAATCCCAGCCAGGGTCGATGGATTTTTTTTAAGGCATAGAAATTCTAAGTATGGCTTCTTGAGAAGGTAAGTCATAGATTTAGGCATGTAAAAGAACCTCAAGCCTGGAAGAAGAGGTCTCTGAGCAAAATTTATTGGCAGTTTCATGCCCTGAATTGAATAACATGCTGATGGCCAAAGACGTTAAAGAGCATCTATAAATAAACCAAATAAATAAAATAATAAAGAATTAATTTCTATAATGCACAAGCTTGAACTAAAACATTTATGTTTGACTTTGGGTTGAGTAAAATCCCTGGTTAAAATACAAACAGATTAACAAGTGCAAGTTTAACCAAACAAAAATTAAGCATTTTTTGATGTCCAGGTTAAAAGCATAAACGTAAATGTGAACACGAAGTGCTTTCTCCATTCAAGTACATGCCAGAGGATTGATAACGAAATTATAAGTAAACATTTTTTTTTGTAAGCATTTAACATCCCAGGCCAATGCTGTAAATTAAAAAAACATTATTAATGATGCATACCAACCCCGAGTCCAATGATGCTTAAGTATGGCATTCACCAATTCAAAGTTACGGGAAACTTTAGACGAAACCCCATTCTTGCAACTTGTCTGATTTGAGGAATGAACCTGGAGCGCAGCTAACAAGAGGGCACTTATAATGAAACCATAATGATGGTTACCAGTTATTTATTTTACAGACACCATCCCTGTTTACAAGCTATAGTTCTGTACTTCATGAAAACTGTAAACATTTACTGTCATTTGCTTTACTTTTTATAACATACAGTATATTGAAAATGTACAGAGTTAAACATGCACACATTTTATATTAGTTTTGTTTTGTTTATTGAGCAGTTCTTGACATGACTCAGGAAAAGCATTTGCATTTGAAATGTATATTTATATCTTTACCAATGGTCAATACTGAATAATAAGCATTCAGTTACTTATTGATATGTGCTTTTTACTGGTTATTAACTTTTCTAGCTTTCTATCCTCTTAATTAGCTAGTGAGTTGATTTAATACTCTTATGCTCCACTTACCATTGAATTATACACAACATGTTTCACAGGCTTTGGCCTGCATCAGCTGTGAGTCGACTGCCATAACACTGGAGAAACATCAGGTACAATCAGATAGATAAATCAGCAGTTGCACACCATTTTGTAGGGATAAACATGATAAAAATGGAAGTCAAATTTTTGAAATTCATAGATAGACCCTTGGAGCTGGGAATATGGGAAAACATTTTTATAATGAACTTCCAGATCCCAACAGAAGATAAATTAATCCAAAAGTTCATAACATGTCCACGAGAGGAAGAGTATTGAATTGACTCACTAGACAATTAAGAATATATTAAATAACTACAAATTTGGATTTCCTGAAATTTCATTTCAGAATTTTCCTTCTCCACTGTGTCCTAGGATAATGATTGACAGGACTTCTTGTCATCACACTTTCTCTAGCTGAAGAGAACAGAAAATGAAACAGAGATATATATATATATATATATATATATATATATATAATTTAAAAAAAAATGCGCATGCACACAAAAGAAGTTGAAATGCACATTTTTTATTGCATATCTGGATTTTATCCTTTGCATTCTTTGATCATCCTAAGGCTTGGCTTGGTAACATACATAATGGCATAATATTCTTAACCAGTTTGTGAATCTCTGGTTTTGAACTATTTGGTTCTCATCATCATGACGAAGTCATGGAATGGTAATTTTATCAAAATATCTTCTGACCTTTGTCTTCTAACTTAGCTTTTTCCAAAAGAATATATTAATTGCTGCACTGTATTAGTTCAGACATGAAATTAATTTTAAATTTCTATCCTCTCTTTGAATAATTTGCTTTCTCGTGGCTTCAAGATAGTGCGAATGGCAATTTATTCTGTGAAACCCATTTTGTCTACGATACTTAAGGTTACAAAAATATTGTGCACAAAAAATGCAAAGAAAATTCAAATCCAAGTTTTGGTAGTGACTGAGCCAAATGGAGAAATACATTAACAATTTGAGAACTTCATGATCAATGAGGATAAACATAAGATGAATTGCATCACACTGTTTGTCAGAAATTTCACCATGGAAGTCCTTTAGACATCTATCATGATTCCCCTCCTCCAGAAACCATTACATTGTACTGTGACAAAATAGCTGCAAATGAAACCCAATTAAGTATCAACTTTGCATTTCTCTTCTCTTCATAATTCAGGTAAGACCTCTTATACTGTGAATTGTTGCACAAAAGTTCATAATGACAGGTTTTATTACTAGTAAAGCAGACCTGTCTCAATAGGTTCCACTCATCTCATAATAGAATACTGCATTGTATCTTTGTTTATAAATACTTCTTAGTGAACTGGATGCCAACTCAAACTCCATATTAAATTAATGTTTGTCTTTCTTAGTAGGTGGTCAGTTGTCATGTATTGAGGATGTGGGGACTGTGGTTAATTGCAAGTGAAAACAAAAATGCTATGGATATACACATTACGAGAGACATCAGCAAATCCAAGAAAAAAAATTAGTTACTGGTACCTTCTGTAAAAGTCCCAAAATCTGCTGAATGTGTATGAATATGTGCTTAAAACTGAGAGTGACACAATTAATTAAACAGCAAAAAATGTTAAAACTAAGTAGAAAAACTTTGAGTACGATTATAAAGTAAGAAGAATCAAAACACTGCAGAAGCAGATAAAAGTAAAACAAGGCAAGAAATTTGGAAAAAGTGGCTTAGCTCACCAGATATGTAAGTTTAACCCAAGTGGGCGAACCCCTAAAGATTTCAAAATTAGTAAAATGTCTTGTGGAAGTAAGTGAATTTCCATACAAATGTGTGAACTTATTTCACCAGGATTTAGGCTCAAAACCTTAAATAATACAACATGCATCATGGAAAGTGTAAGAACAGTCACGTAGAGATATATATACATAAAATAAGCAATTGCACTCCAAAGATTATTATGTATGGATGAAATGTGTATTACATGCATGATGTAGCAAATATGAGATCACCATCCTGAAGACCAAGGTTTTGTCATAAGATTAGCCAAAAGCAATGATGCAGACAACTTAATATGATTAAAATGCAAATTGGAACTTGCGCAGATAAGCCAATCACATAATTGATATATGAAGCAATAAGAGTGTGTAGTTCAACTAAATCATATAATTTATATCAACTAATTTGAGTTTCATTCTTCCCAATTATAAACATGTACACACTTCAATTACTAAAACATTAGCTCCCCATTTGTATCTTTTTATCTTCTCCTCCTCCTTTGATTTCTTGTTGATTAACAAAAATGCGCAGAATAAAACTATAAGCACTGGCTTTCAGATGGCTTATGTCTCTCAAAAGCCAGAAATATACACTCTGAATGATGTGTATATGTGTATGTATAATAGCATCCAAAAGAGTTTGGGTTCGACGATTTTGAGGTATTTTACATGTATTTGCAGAAGAGGATAGAATTAATTTATTTAAAATAGTCTTTATAACATGCTAGCAATTTGATACAATTCTACTATGATGAAAAGATTTGCATCTTGTGCATTTAAAACATATCATAAATGGTACATTATTTTAATGTTACAGTTACAAGTGAATACTACATTAGACTATTGTATATCTTTGCATGGATATACTATCTGAAGAAGAAACACAACTTTTTTTTTTTAAGCAAGACTGTAAATTAGAAACATTTCAAATGCAAATACTCAAGCTCTGCTACAGAAATTTATAATTTATCCTGGATCTGACCATGACAACCGGATTTAACATCCTATTCTTAACTCGGAGGTAACTTAAAAATAAAAAATTCATATTAAGAAATTATAAGCACTATAAAAAAATTCAAAAGCATATTCAACAAAAAAATTCTTATAAAGAAAAACATTATGCAGAAGCACCAGGTATACACTGAAGCAGTCTCTCACATCATATATAATCATGAGATTACTATATAAATGTAAGTCAGATAAAAAAAACTCCCTGCAGAGATAAAAGAGAAATTCAAAAGTATTCTTACCTGAATAAAGATCAGTCATGTTCAACCCATAATATATGCCATACAACCATTTCTCTTTACTATAGGTGCTACTTATTGGCACACTCCACCTCAATTGCACAATATTGCCATGTTGTTTCAATACATTTCCCACAAGGCCATCAACTGGAGGTAGAGCTTCACCTTCTGTTTTTACTGTGACAGCAGATGGTTGTCCTACAAACTTCTTCTTAAAAGCTGACACTTCTATAATATATCTGGTACCAGGAGCAAGGTTTGTCACTGAAAAAATTTGTTCAGAAACATAAAAGAAACAATCTAACACAAGTTACCTAAGAAACTCAATACAAGAAAAGCTTATAATGATTACCATTAACTTTGTTCTTTTTGGTAATTTGTGTTTCAAAAGGAGGCCAATTTTTTGATACTATACGGTAGCCATCAACATTAGATACAGGTTTCCAGGACAGTCTTATGCTTGAATTGTCTTTGTAATCATTCACTAAACCTTGAACAGGTGCTAAGAATGCATCTCCATCAAAAGATAACACTGCTGCCTCAGAGTTGGCACTTTCATGCATTCCATTCTCTGCCTTAACCTGCAATGAAATGAATACTTTCAGTATAAACAGGACATATAAGACAAAATTAAACATCAACAAATTACAGTAACTTTTCATACCCACCAAAATTGATAGGAAGGAATATAGGTATACAATAGAAGAAAAAAGTAATTTAGGAACAAAGAATAAACACATCTCTAAAACCTGCAATCTGTTCTTTAGTCTTTCCACCAGTATCAATGCCAAATTTTGCTCAGGAAAGATCAGTATTTTTAATAGCATTTAATGTCTGTTTTTACTACTTTAGCATATTGACTGGACAATGATGAAACATGGGATGAAATTATAAATTTGGAAAGGAATTTTAGGGAATTAACATCCCAGGCCTAAGTTTAAAGTATTTCCTTGGCATTTTCAATTGAGAGTACTGAGGAAATCTCCAACAGACAGAAAAATTGCAGGATTTGAATTGCATACCTCCTGTTAAATAGTCCATGCCTCAGTGACTAGCCTAATCTTACTCATATTGATAAGAATGGATAGTTTAAAAACTATTATTAGTGCTTTACTGATGCCCTAAACTCAACTTACCCAAAATGAATAGTTTTTGTTTGGTTCATAACTTGCTTCCATGATAAATAATTTTATTGAGCCAGGCAACTTCTTCTGAATTGGTGGAATTGGAGGAGCCATGAATACGATGTAGTGTTTGAGTTCTCCATTAGGCGATTTAGGTGGGTTCCAACTCAAAAGGACTTGGTCTGAACTAAGCTGTACTGCTGTTACATTCCATGGTGTTGTAGGCACTATAAAAAAAAATTTCATTGCACTGCTCACTCAATTGCAATAAATTTTCCAAATTTAGTTTCAGTGTCAATAACAATTCATTTAAATCTTTTCTGCTTTACTAAAGTGTTTTAGTAAATGAATCTCTTCTGAGTCAAAATATTTAGAACACTCTTTATGGTTTCACTTGCATCAGATTTACTCAGGACATGTTTCCTGGAAAATTTGTCCACATCAGCTGTTAAACGACTGTTGGATCATTTATAGAACTTGGGTAAGTGCATGATAGGTGGGTAGATACATGAATATCTGGGTTGACTCTTGTGGTCTTGTGATAAACTTGAATAAAGTGCTGTCTGCTTCCGGAATGTCAAAATTCATAAGGTTTTGCTCATGTTTTTCTATATAAATTCTTTCTCATATGTTTAGTTCATTTGGTTGAACAGTTTTTAATAACTTAATGCCTTTTTCCATTTCATAGTTTTCATTCCAAAAATGTGCTGCATGGCTGAATTATCTTTTTGTTTGTAACGGGTGTTTCTCCAATGTTCCCTAAACCTAATGTTGAACAGCATTCAACAGCATGACACACAGATTAATAAATATACCAATGAACAAAGAAGAATACAAGAGTGAATATCCACATAATAGAAGCAGCTAAATCCAATGGGTTTAATAAACAAATGATTAATTAAAAAATAAAGAATTAAACAACTTGAATAATTTATCCAGAGAAGAAACATTTAAAAAGGTCACTTACCACCAGTCAGCCAATAAGAAATTTCAAAAAATGTTCAAGCAGTACAATATTATCTTAGCACGTCAAAACTGATACAGCATAAAAAATTTATTGAAATGAAACAAAACAGATTTCAGGCCCAAAAATAAAAAATCTGGTATTTACCATATTAATTATAAGGATTCTGAAAAAATCTACATAGGAAAGACAAAGGGCTTAAAGGAACATTGGAGAAACATCCGTTACAAACAAATGGATAATTGGCTGTGGTAGCACATTTTTGGAATGAAAAAATTGAAATAGAAAAAGGCATCAATTTATTAAAAACTGTTCAACAACCAAAGGAACTAAACATATGATAAAGGATTTATATAAAAAAAAATGAGCAAAGCCTTATGAATTTTGACATCCCAGAAGCAGACAGCCTTTAATTCAAGTTTATCACAAGACCACCAGAGTCAACCCAGATACATATACACAACTTCTACAAATGATGTAACAGTCATTTATCAGCTGATGACGTGGACAATTATTCCATGAAATATGTCCCGAGTAAATCTCATGTAAGTGAAACCATAAAGAGTATTCTAAATATTTGACACAGAACAGATTATTAATGCATGTTTCACTGTGTTCAATTCCAAATTGAATTGTTTCTTGTCCACTGGGTCTAACATGGTTTTCTCATCTGTTTCATGGCAGCTGATAGATTAGCTGTCAAAATGGTAACTTACAGCAAAGCAGATGTGATATTTATGTAATTGATTCAAGGTCTTGCAATTACAACTACAATTATAATGAAAATAAGCACATTACTTGTAAGAGGAGATAAAAATGATGTTTTGCTACACCCAATATTTCTGGAACTTTATAGAACATTATCATTCACACGCATCACTTCATCTTTGAAAAAGTCATTTTAATCTTACAAATTGCATATAGATGATTCTGATAATCTGGTAAATTTCTATGTTGTGGTATATTAAGATAGAATAATTAATATAAGTTTAATGTTCTTTATACTGATTCAGCATAGATTCATCTTCATTTCAAGGCAAAATAACAGGTACAGCAGTACAGAAAAAATACATTTTATATACAAAACCCCCTTGGATGATGAGAAAATCGGTATATGGAATTATTCTTCATCAGTAAATATCATAGATCAATTACTCTATTATCGACACTTCATAACAATCAACTACAGACATTTACTGGTTATCAGGAATCATATATCTGCAATTTGTGGACAGCAGTCACCTTGTATGCTTTCAAGTTTAAATGTCCTTAATTTTGGAAGACGACTGATACTTGTGAATAACAATTTTCTAAAAAGATGGTGGAAGTATGAGGATGTAGCAATACAACATTTCCAACATCCCGTCATAAGTTGCATGCATATTTTTATTATAATTATAGCTGTAATTATGAGAATTTGAATCAATTGGTCAGATATTATATTTGCTTTGGCAGGAGTTACCACTCTTGACTGTCGACCTGCCTGCTGCTGTAACATAGGGCACAAAACCATGAAAGATGTGGTATTTCTGCATTTTCTTCATTCCACTGCTACTTTACATAAAATAACTCAGTGCCAAAGCTGTCGCTTTGTTAACCATATTTTCCTCTCCTCTTTCATTTATACAAACTATTTCATACAACATTATCATTTTAAGAAAAAGATGCTACCTTATTAAAGGATTTTTTTTTAGGAATTAAAGTTTCATGAAATGGGTTATATGAGTTGTGGAAAATTTTGTAAGAATCAACCACCTTTCTATCAGTATGCAAAAATTCACACAAAGGTTTTTGTAACATGTACTATTTGCAATAAATGTAAGTATATTACCTCCCTTGAATAGCATTATAGTTGGAATTTAAAAATATAGGAATTAGTATCCTAAACAGGAGAATGCAAAACGCATCTTATTTTTATGTAAGTAAGTGGAGTTTAGTGTAAAAAATGAATACCTAAGTTTAGGAAATATTGCCACTCCATTGTCAACAGTTCATAAGTACAATATTTATATAAAAGGAATTAGTAGTTTGTTGAGAATGTGGCTGCTGATAAAATAATGGTATAGGTACAGAAAGGGAAATATTTATTTTAGTACCTTGGGTTGGGTTGGAGCCCGTGCCCTGAATTCCAGTAGGCTGCTGATGGACTGGGGACTGATTCAATTGGGGTAGAAATTTTGTACTTTAATTATTTAGAATTTAGGTAAAGATATTTGTATAAAATTTATCATTGTATTAATAATTGTTATAATTGTGAGGGATTACAGTTAAAATGGCTTGGGTCAGATAGGTGGAGGTCCCTTTGTAGTTTATACTTATATTTTTCTTAGCACTTCAATAAATTTCAAATTATCTTCCTTAACCAGAAATTATTCTTCAAACTACATCTCCAAAGCAATAAAACAATTTAGTTTCCTTAATATTATCACTTTCCTTAACCAGAAATTACTCTTTAAATTGCATTTCCAGTAATAACAGCAATTTAGTTTCCTTATTTTCTTTGAGCAACACATTAATTGGATTACAATTACAAAAAATGAGGCGCACAATTGCAATACTCTGGAAAAAATGTTTATAAATTTTACATCAGTTTATACCAGTGTATATTATATACTAAGTGGAATTTCTTTGATTGCCTACAGAGTATGCTTCTTCCAGTTGGTCTTCTGTGATGACGAAAGCGAATGTTCTTGAAACATGTCCAATTAAAAAAACCAAGCAAATGAAGTGTAAATGACCTCAAACCACTCTATATCAATATTATTTTACTACTTCAATGTTAATAGCTTAAAGAACATAAGTTATAATTATGTTAATTTTAAATTTTCCATATGCTAACTAGGAAATAATTGCAGTCTGGTTTGAATTACAATGGTTTCAAATCTGAAAACTAAATACAGAATAGCAAATTTATTCACTGAACATTATGAAGAAAATACAACTACAAACTTAAAAAAGCTATAACAATCATACAAATTTTTCTTCATTTTCAGTAGTATATGCACAGCTTTTATACAATACTGTCACATTCATCTTTCTCACGTTGAAAAACTTCTTCCTGATCTTTAATAAACTAAAGTTTTGATTTATATTGTACTTAGGAATCTATAGACAATGGTGTGGTAATATATCCTATCAATTTATTAAATATGTTCACATTAACTCCATATTTAAACAACATTAGGATATGATTTGGGAGCAATCATTCTCATCATCCCATTTACCAACCAACAGCTGATGAAAGGAATGACTGTCCCCGGAAACATGACCTAATGTTGTGTAATTGGAGTTAGTGCAAACATATTTAATAAATTCTAACAGGATAAAAAATTTTAATCTTTACACAGAATTTCAGCTATTTGGCTCTTGCCAATCTGATTTAAAATTCTCTTCTATAATTTTGGACACATCTCTTACTGTAGGTGCTTTCACTGGAATCCCCAGTTTGGTGTACTTAACCTTAAATACTGCTCCAATTTTGCCATTAATGTCCCTATATGTTTTCCATTTGAGTTTTTCTTGGTTAAGACTTTAGTAACAATGTCTATAGTATCCACAATAAACAGAACAATTATAGAACTAATAAAATTTAATGCAAGAATAATTGTTAAGTTGTAATTATGAGCCAACAGCAACTGATAGCAAGTTAGAGGAAACAGGAATGCTGTAATGAAATCTTAAGTTTGATTGGCTGAAACTAAATTGGTAATTTTTAAACTAACAATAGCAATTTTTGTTCAGAGTTTTCAAGGATTATAATAAACAATGAACTGAAGTATCATCAACATCCAATTCACCATTGAAAAGCAACTTTATTTCATTTTTCCTCTAGATGATCAAGGCAACCTTTGAATCTAAGCATTTAAATGTAGTTTAATCAAAAAATGCCAAGTTTACTATTCTAACCAAGCAATACTAACCTCCTTCACCTGTTCTGATAGCAACAAACTTTACTGGTGGATACACCTGATCTTTGCCTGATTGTCTTACAAAAACTGTCATGTTGTAAAGAGTATATGGTTTAAGTTTTGTGAAGACGTGTTCTGTCTGCTTCACCCAAATACTAGCATTGGTCCAATTGGCCGGCATGTTAGGCTGCACTTCTGTAAAAGCTGGCAAGTATTCCAACTCAACTTTGGAAGAGTTCAACCACCAGTAAAGATGTAAACTGGTTTCGTTTGAAGTGTGTTCATCCACTCCCATTTGTGTTACCTATAAAAAAACAAAAAAAGACTAAGCTAATTAAATATGAAGAAAATGCAAGATTATTAAACATGGATAATGAGGTCATGTATGCAGGCTAGAAGCAGCAAGATGAGAGTATGAATAAACAAAGATGGCCATTGATATAGGCCAGTTACTGAGAATTACTGCCAAGATTTGTGTACACCTTATGGATTAAACATAATTTATTTTATCAGGGTTAGCTAACCTTGCTTTGGAGGAAGGTCCTTGCCCTTATAGGATGCCATTCTTAATCATAAAATCTCTCACATACTTATAAAGGAAAAATAAACTTACAAAATGGTTTCCTATTCTTGTATTAAACATAATTTTATGAAACACAGCAGAAAGTACCAACAATTTGCTCTATATCTGCTAAAATCAAGCTTCCACATGTCACTTGAAAAGATACTACTGCACACTGAGGATTTTCTCATCATAAATTAGAAATTAATTAACATTTAAATACAGAAAAATCCACGGTGTTCCAATATTTTTCACTCAATTTCACCAAACTTAAAGACTAGTTTTAGACTATCCCTATCCTCAACTACCACATTCTGTTAGGAGGCAATGGGTGCTGGGAATTTTCTATTATTGCTTAGCAAGCAACCGGTTCCTGTCTCTTGTTTATTACTAGCTGTGGAGAGTGGCCAGCATCATGAAGGTCTGACTTAAGTGAAATATATTCATAATCTTGTGAAAAGATGTGTGTGTTCATGGTGTTTGTGTAAATGATGAAGTATAATTTAGGACAATGTATATTTATTTATTATAAAATATCCATATCAACCTGCTCCTAGAAAATCTATGATCTACAAGTTAGTGAGTAATGTTCGTTCTTCAGGGTAGGTTTTAAGCTTGAAGATGAAAAAGACAATGGCGACACTTAATAGAGAAGTTGGATGAATTTGGTACTACGTTAGAAACCAGTTCCACAAAGTTTGAATTGATTCAAGCAACAAGTCGACATATCACAAATGACTGCACACTTGGCTATCAAATTTCTGAAATTAAAACTGTATAAAACTTGTTTGAGGCAAAAGCTTACACTTCCTGATAGTGAAGCAAGAATAAATATTGCACATTGTTTCAGCAATTCCTTCATGGTAGATTGGTTGATCAGAGTTTGGTGTTTTATAGTGATGTGTAGTTCCAGCTGTCCAGATATGTGAATTTTCAAAACACTGGTAATGGAACTCTGTAAACCTGCATGCATTGTTGAAAGACATGATCCAAATATTAGAATATGGTGTATAGTATCTGAAATACACATCATTGGTTCTATGTTCTTTGAAAGCACATTAAATTCAGAGTGATACAATAAATACTGATCCTGTTTTTTATGACAAGAGAAATGTGCATATAATGCAGGATAATGCCACCTCTCAACCACTCAATGGCAGATAATGAATCTATATTTGAAGACAGGATAATAAGCAGGGGGTGGCCTCCGCAATCCTCCGATTTAAATCCTTACAATTTTTATTTTGGGGAAAAATAAAAAGATACTGTATACAAAAATAATCCTTTCACCGTTGAACTTGAGAAAGTGAAAACATTTCACATGAAGAACTCTGCCGTGTTTGAAAGGATTGAAGTTTTTATGCGAGCAAGGTCAACATTTTCAGCACCTACTCTAAGAAGAGATAAATTATGCTGTACGGTTTTTATCCATAAATTTGGCTTTAAATTTTTTATTTTGCTCATCTCTTCTCTCTGGTTGTTACAGTCTAAAACTGTACTTACAGCCCACCCCAACTAATATAAATATAATATGTCTGTTACAAACATAATCATAATATTTTATGTATATAAGTTAATAATGTAGATACCTTGTATGTATATTAGGGCATATCGAAATAATACATTTTTGAATTAATAACGGTAACAGGAATAAAAAGTTGCATTATGATGTTATAAGATAGCAGGAGGGGGCGAGTATAAAATGATTTTCACTGAAGTGCAACAGCTTTAATGTTACAAAAATTATAAGCATGCCATGCATGTTTCATTTGTTTAAATAAACACATAAGGGAGTTGCAGATTGCTGAATCAGGTGTTCACGACTTAGAATTACTGAGCTTTTACATTCTCCCGCATGAGTTACATAGTATACAACCAAGGGGTAGGGAAGCGCATATCTTGACACATTCCTCCCATCAGTTTCAGTATATTTTGAGCTAACTTTAGAGAAGGTGCTGTGATAAGTTGCAAGTAAAATAATATAACCATTAACCACAAAGTTAAGTATAAAAACAAGACTTAAATCATGTATGAAATATGATGAAATCTCCGAACCTACAGAACATCTGAACTTCAGAACCCTTCTAACATACAAAGAGGTAATGCATTATTTATTCACATGTACTGTTTTTTTAAGGTGAAGGAAGCAAAGAACCAGCAAAGAGTGAAATCTCATCTGTGATTGCTAAGAAAGTGGAGGATGTTTGGAAACTTGATTACAGTTCCCAAAATGATCACGGGTTATCATATGAAATTAAATAATATTTTGAAGAGTAAAGGAAGGGGCAATATTAATTTAGGGAAGATGGTGTCAGATTCTAACATACTTTCTGATGTGCAAATGCACATCATTTGCAGCCTGTGCTTATAACAAAATTAGTAAAGTTCCTGTTAAAGAGAGAGAATTTTTAAATGGCCATATAACTAGCAGAAAAATGGTGACAGGTGGCTTGGATATTGTTACCTCACCAAATTAGAGAAGACAGAAAATATAAAGTACATCGTTTCAGTCAAATAGAAAGACCAAACACGAATGTGATGACAATATATGAATACTACTTCTTCAGGGACAAATTTAGACACTGACAATGACACAGATTTTAAATTGTACAGTGTTTCAGAGACACAAGTTAAAACACCAAGTTTGCAGAAACAAATGAGAGTATCAATGCTACAGCTTGCAAAAATTTAAGACAAGACAAATGTTTTGGTATGCAAAGTTGCTGCTATTGTCGGTGCTGTGATGGAAGATTTTGTATTGTGTCAGAATAATATCCCAATAAGGATATAGACAAAAGCTAAGTACAGGGAAGTGCTAAAAAAAGTGTTAGAAAAGTGTCAGAAGAAAGTGTTAAACCATTAGATGTATACTTCGATGAAAGAAAAGACCAGACTCTAAAAATGATAAAGAAAGATGACAAAATCTACCATGAAACTAAGGCAGAATAGCTCCATATCATAGAAAAACCTGGAAGCACATATCTTGATCATGCTCATTAACTGCCCAAGCAACTGCAAAAACAGTCATACTAAGAAAAATTGGGGAAGGTGATATCTTTTTATCTTATATTTTTATTACAATAGAATAGAACGTTTCTTTCACTCAGTCTTTACAAAAAATTTAACAAATACTTTTACATTTTTACCACTGTTCTCAGAGTGCACATTTCTGCAACCCTACACATTCAACATCCTGGTTCTATATGTATTAGTTCCTACCCTCCCCAGTTCCATCCCTATCTTCATATATACGAGGTAAGTCCATAAATTTGCGGCCTAACCATTTTCTAGGTATGATAAAGACAAAAACTTTATTTCAATTTTCAATATAGTTAGCCATTATTGCAATACACTTCTGATTTCTTTGAATTAACATTTCAATCCCCTCTTCAAAAGTCAGAAATCTGGTCTGCAAAATGGTCATGAACCACATCCATCACTTCTTCGTTAAATCTCATGGAGGACCTTGAGATTTAACGAAGAAGAAATAATCACTGGGAGCTAGATCTGAACTGTAGGGTGGATGGTCGATCTCCTTGAAGCCACATTTCTTCACAGCTTCCTTTGCAACAAGAGCTGGTGCACAGACACATTGTCTTGAAGAAGACGCACACCACCACTCAGCTTTCCTCACTTTTTCTCTTTGATGGAAGCATGTAGTCTGTGAGGTAGGCCAGCATAGTACTCCCCATTTACTGTGGTGTTCCTCTCCTTGAAGTCAATGAACAATATTCCTTCACAGTCTCAAAAGATTATGGCAATTATCTTCTTGGTTGACTGACTGACCTTGGCCTTTAGAGGTGGTGCTTTGCCAGGTTTAAGCCACTCCATTGATTCTTTTTTTTGGACAGAGATCATAGTAGAGGACTATGGTTTCATTTCCTGTAATGATGGTTTGCAGAACTTCTCTCTCGCTAACAAGGTAGAGCTCCAAAAATGCTTGACAACATATGACTTGCTGCTGCTTTTGGACTGAGGAAAGAAGTCTAGGCACTCATGTTACTAACCTTATTCATGTTTAAATGTTCATGAATAATTTGAAGGACTGTTGTTTTAGAAAGGCCCAACCTTGCTGCTATTTCTGTAACTTTGACTCGCCAATCTTCTATAATTTCTCCTTCCACATATTTTCAGGAATGAGCATCTCCAGGGCAGATTTGCACGCTCTTCATCTTCAATGCTTTTTCAACCCATTCGAAAAAGTTTGGCCCATTCTTTAATGGTAGAATATTAGGGGGTATGTTTCCCCATATACATCATCCAATCGCTGTTTAATTTAATTTGGGTAAGTCCTTTTATGAGGAACTTAATAATAGTTTGATACTCTATTTTGAACATGTCACAATCTTCTACACATAGCTTTTTTTATGCAACTATATCTGAATAACTGAACACAACAGAGTGGAAGTTACAGCTGCAATTATTTACTTAACAGATAAGGTGTTACACTAGATAAGGATTTTGTGAAGGCAATAATCCTTATCGGGAGGCTGCAAACTTATGGACCTATCTTCGTACATTCTTCCTTAACATTAATCACTCTTTTCATGAAATGCAGTCGTCAAAGGAGCTGACAATGCAAACGAAGAGTTCACAAACCTGGTTCTACATACTTAAACACGTTGAGCAAAAGAGTGTTAGTTCGACTCAATCACACAATGATTTCAACTCTGTCATTGTCTCAAAATATAAAAAATATTCATATCCATGCTAGGATTACTCCTCGAATACCACAAGACTACCAGTATTACAAACTAAAATGATATTATATGAATCTTCTGCCCTAATTCCATATTTAATATTCCTTTTATTAAATAAAATAATTCTCAGTTATCACTTATTCCCATTTTCACTTTCAATTCCTCATACATAAAAAGGACTTCTGTTCATTGCTTGTCTTGCAAGCAACTACAAGCAAATAAACCACAGCTTTGTGTTACAATATTGGAAATAAAGTTGTTAAATTAAATAATGAGAACCTATACCTGGTAAACTGCAGTTTTGTTGTTGCAATTGCTTTCATCTGTGCCATCATAGCAATCTTGATGGTTGTCACAAACCTGAGCCATTGGTAGACAACTTGAACCATCACAAGGAAAAAAACCTGCTGCACAGCTTGGTGTTGCTGGTGCTGAAATACAAAGAATTTTATGCTCTCATCTGATCTTATTTTATAATCTGTAAATAAAAGTAACAATGAAGCAGCAAATGTATAAAGGTTTTTAGTTGGAAGATCTGCCATTTAGATATTCAAAGGGCTAACAGCAGATGATAACATTAATGAAAACAATGGAAAGAAGAACTGACAAAATGAAAGTTCCTTACGTAAATGTGAGTTGTAAAAGAACAACAAAATTGAGTAAAAATGAGGATTTGTACGTAATGCACAGAGAAATGAGATGTATACAGAATAGTATAATTTAAACATTTTCCTCTTTTACATACTTGGTTGAGCTTTACATGTAATTTCATCTGAGCTATCAGGACAATTTGGAACTCCATTGCATACTTCACTCATTGGAATGCAAGACCCATCAACTCGACATCTGAATTGGTCTGCATCACATGCTCGTCGTGAATCCTTACAGTTCTCTTCATCTTCCCCATCAGTGCAATCATTTACGCCATCACATACCCACAATGAAAGTATGCAGTCTCCTGAAAACAACATGAAATGTTCAAATTAATATCTCTGAAGCGTTATAAATATTGATACACAATAACTCTTCCATTATATAACGAATATTTTATCCTTACATATTACCCCACATTTTCAACAACTTAATCATGAAAATGCTAAAAGAGTCTAATATGTGAATATTCCATAAAAAAGAGTAGTAATTCCATTATTACTTATTTCACTTGAAGTATTATTTTAATTGTACTTGAAGATTTATATCCCTTTATACAGTATGTACACGCAAGCAATTTGAACAATGAAAAGCTAATGCTGGCATTTTAAAGACCAGCATTCTGTTGAAGATGTTCTCCTCTAAGCTAGTTATTGAACCAAAACTCAGGAGTCAAGTTGATCATACTATTGGCTTTTTTCCCCACTGATAAATATACAGCAGTGGAAGAAGATAATGCTATCCCTTTGTTAGAATGCTAACATACCAGCAATCATGATTTTTCCAAATATTTAGATAAAGAAAATTGTCCTTGAAAACAATACTTTTCTTTCACTCTCCTCTCTCCCAAAAATAAATATGAATTGTCCATTATTCAATCAAACACTTTTTTAAAATGTATGACCAAAAACCTATGGGAATTTAAAATGCAACAGTCTTATTCCAAGTAAATATACCAAGTAAAAACAAATTCTTGAAGATATTTCAAAACTTAGTGCATTTCTCTCTTTCAGTACTCATTCATGAAACAGGTATATTGTGAATGTTCCAATACACGGCATGCCTACACACTCTTTGAATGTACAAAGTTTCTGCATGCCTAATTTTCCATACAATCCATGACAAACCAACTCAACGAAATCACCCCCCCTGAATTTTATGAGGAGCGAGGAGATAATGCCCGGAATTTTTTAATCGAAATGGAAGACTATTTTCGAATAAAAAGTATCCCAGAAGAAATGAAAATTATTTTTGTTCGACGAAACTTAAGAGGACAGGCAGCAAATTGGTATAGGTTGGCATTATCTGACTGTACCACATATGACCAATTTAAGGTACTTTTAATGAACAGATACTGGGGACAATCACAACAGAACTTCATTCGATTGGAGCTATCTAACAGCAAATACGACCCAAGAGCTGGAGTAAGAATGGTTGATTACTTTTTATCTATGAGAAAAAAAAATGTAAATTACTTGAACCTCCCATGTCAGACAGAGAACTGATGATGATGGTGACGAACCATTTCCCGGAGAGCATACGTAACCACCTGATTGTTGCGAAGCCGAGCACCTTCGCCGAAATGACAGAATTGCTTACAGCTTTCGACCTGCAAAGGAGTGGACGCCAAGACCAAAGGCGAGATGAAATGAGAACTCACTCAGCATCACGGCGGAGATAACTGACCACGCGGCGAAAGAATGAATTACCAAGGGACGGGGGCATCGTCCCACAGAAATCGGGAGAATAGGCAGAACCAACCGCCAAGAAGACCACAGATTAACGCAATCTGGACATTTCACCTAGGACGCAGCAACCGCGAGTACGCACCAAGATCACGCCCCTATCAGGATTTCAGGGATTCTGAGGCCTTCCATAGGAGACGAAAAAGGACTCCAGGACGTGGCAGCCATCTACGAGATCGCCCCGTGATCCATGGAGGAATTGGGTTAACTACTCAGACAGACCAGCGCGACCACAGGAGGAAAGCGACCATGAAAGACCACGTTCGCCAAACATCACTAATCAACGAGATTAACGCAAAATCCTCAAGTAATGCGAAGACAACAGGAAAACGCTCATCCCAGCTTGCCTCGGGCCGACTAGCGGGGGAAAATGGACAAGGCATTCTAATTGACGACCAAGCGGAACGCCGACAGGGCCCGGTTAATGCACTTGAAAAAGTGTCGACTATACCACACAAAATTACACAGAAGGAAGTATACGAAACTCCAAAAATAAAGATCAGTATCCAGGATATGCAGACACTTGCTCTGGTGGACACAGGTGCTTCAAATAACGTATGCAGTAAGATTTTCTTTGAAAAACTCTTAGCCAACAAAATAAAGTTGATGTACTTGCCTATTTGCGGCACCTATTGTTCTGTTGCAGTGGGGAAAAGGAAAGAGCAAGTGAAGTATCAAGTAATGCTCCCAGTAAAATGAGCATTTCATCCTCCCTTGACTAAACAAGCATTGCATTAAGAAAACATGTTCTGACTGACACAATAAGTTTGAGTATTGTTATATTTCTGATTTAATGCTATTTTCTTTTACATTCCAAACTTTAAGTTGTACTAATTTCACGAGTGATTTAATTTATGAATGTTCTACATATGAGGGTAGGTGCATCAGTTTCTGGCCTAACCATTTTCTAGGTATGACAAACACAAAAATGCTATTTCACTATTCAATATAGTTACCCTTTATTGCAATACACTTCTCACATTTTTGAATTAAAATTTCAATCTCCTCTTGTATGCAAAATGGGCATAAACAGCATCCATCACTTATTCATCACACTTAAATTTCCTTCCTTGAACGTCTTTCTTAATTTTGAGAAGAGGTAATAGTCACTGGGAGTTAGATCTGGGCTGTAGGATGGATGGTCGATCTCCTTGAAGCCACATTTCTTCACAGCTTCCTTTGCAACAAGAGCTGTGTGCACAGGCACATTGTCGTGAAGAAAAGGCACACCACCACTCATTTTTTCTTGCCTTTTCTCTTTGATGGAAGCACGTAGTCTGTGCAGTAGACCAGCATAGCACTCCCCATTTACTGTGGTGTTCCTCTCCTTGAAGTCAATGAAGGGCATTCCTTCACAGTCCCAAAAGATTGTAGTCATGATCATCTTGGTTGACTGATTGACATTGGCCTTTAGAGGTGGTGCTTAGCCAGCTTTAAGGCACTCCATTGATTCTCTTTTGAACAAGAGATCACAGTAGAGGGCCATAGTTTCATCTCCTGTAAAATGGTTTGCAAAACTTATCTCTCATTGCCAAGGCAGAGCTCCAAAAATGCCTGATAACAGATGACTCGTTGCTGCCTTTGGATTGAGGAAAGGAGTCTAGGCACCATTCTTACTAATTTTATTCATGTTTAAATGTTTAATTCAAAAGATGTTTCAAGTTTTAGAAAGGCCCAATCTTGCTGCTATTTCTGTAACTTTGAGCCACCAGTCTTCCATAATTTCTCCTTCCATAAGAGCGATGTTTTCAGGAGTAAGCATCTCCAAGGGCAGACCTGCAAGCTCTTCATCTTCAATGCTTTCTCAACCCATTCTTTTATGGTAGAATATGAGGGGGATGCTTCTCCATATACACCGTCCAATCAAGTTTAATCTCATTTGTGAAGAATTTAATAACACCTTGATACTCCATTATGAACAAGCCACAATCTTCTACACATAGCCTTCTTTATGCAACTATATCTGAATAACTGAACACAGCAGACTGGAAGTTACAGTTGCTAATTAACAGAGAAGGTATGACACCCAATAAGGATTTTGTGAAGAAGATTATACTTATTGGCGAGGCCGGAAACTTATGGACCTACCCTCGTATGCACCAGTCTCCTGGAGTGGTAAATGTAGAGGTATTCAGAAATAGAAAATATTATTTTTTATTATATGTACAGAGAATAACTTCATGGGAAATCCTTTCCCAGATTTATTTGCTTCTCCTTCAAAATCACTTCATTGGTCTCTCATTTTCTATTACTGTTTTGTACTTGCAAGCTATGAAATTCTCATACTCACTAAAATTTGGCACTCTTGGAGAACTTTTGATTTATTTTCAATGTTACAACAAAAACAAATAAATAAAATAAAAAACAAAAAATAATTTATATATATATATATATATATATACATATATAAATTAAAAATAATTAACAATTATAAAAAGATGACCTCCTAAATAATATTATAATGTTGACCAGGACTGCAAAAATAGCATAAGATCTTGTAGGCAATGACTCATGAGAGATATTATATACAAGGGTATGTGGATGACATAGCACTGTTTATTTTTAGGAAATTTCCCAACAGTCTGACATGATGAATTGTGGGCTGAGGAAAATTCACAGCTAGTGCGAGCAGGAGGGTCCCTCTATTTATCTTATCAAAACATTTGTTATTTATTTTACTATGAATGAATGCATTATTTCTGCAAAATTTCCTTACATTAACTTTTACAAATTGTGCTGTTCTTAGAATGCTTGTAATTTTAGGATCTTATACATTAACATTATGGTTGTAAATCTAAATAGACCCTAATTTCCACTATCTAGCCCTTTCAATATTGTCTCATAAATATCATCCTTTAATTTAATCACTTTCTTCCATCACTTCTCTCATACCTTCCCTATACAGTTACCAAATTTTCTCAAAAAACCCTTACTGCCATTTCCAAAAATTTTTAATATCAATATCAAAGTTACTAATCCATAAGTTATCCCATTTCTAATTCATACTTCTTCTCTATACATTTTTGTTTCTGGACATTCAATTATATTATATAAAATCTTATCTATTTTCCACATAATGGGCACTTCCTTTTTCACTTTTGATCCAATTAGCTCCATTATTCCTGCTCTATCCCAAGCAAACCCCTTCCCTCCCCTCCTATTGCAGTTATTGTCTAATTGACTCTGCTCTTTTTCTACTCTTGTGTTAAAATCTCTTTCAATCGCGAATTCATCATCTAAGTACTTATTTTCTAATTATTATACATGTATTGCTCTAATTTCACTTTACACTTGTAATTCTTTTGTCTGTCCCTGATCTTTTGCACCATCTAAGTACTTATTTTCTAATTTTTCCACATATGGCACTCTAATTTCACTTTGCCCTTATAACCCTTTTGTCTGTTCCTGATCTTTTGGCATCTTCTATTTCAGAAATACTCCCCAAAGGCGATGGTACCATGCCCCAACCTCCTGTCCCCCAGGCTACTTACTATCCAGCTGGAAACCCCCTTTTAATGCTCCCCACCATAGCATCTTCCTCACTCAAGCTATTTTGGTGGACTCTCTCTCCTCATTGGTGATGCCATTTTCCTTTTACTAACAAGAGAGATATTAAAGGCCTATGAAATCTTAAACTAGACAAATCAATCCTGGATATTCTGAGTCAAGTCAAACCTCTAGGGCTCACACTGGATAAGAAACTGACCTGGAATAATCACAATGACAATATTTTCCTTAGAGCTAGGTGGTCTCTTGTAACAACCAAATGCACTATAGGAACAACCTGGGGTCTAAAACCATGCATTAGTCACTGGCTATATTATGCAGTGGTACCAGATAATATTATAAACTACTATATTAGATAAGCTTATCAAGTTTATACAGATTAGCATGTCTATGCATTACAGAGCCTTCATAAATACTCCAACCATTACTTTGAAGACTGCTGGGCCTCCCTCCCATGGGCATTTATTAACAAGTGGTTATATTTACTGCATATGCTTGGTGCAAACAGGAAATTGGAGAAGTAACTGTGTAATAACTGAACATACCTCCAGTTTAAATTTTCTACTTATTTCAGTACTGAATAAGTCTGACTTAATCAATACTCAATAATGTTCTCTCCCTCTTTTTAAGGTAGTTCTCAGGTCTCGAGAAGACTAGGTGGAAGGAATAATGCCTGAAAAAGGAAGCGACCATCTTGTATGGTTAACTGATGGATCCCACATAAGAACATTAGGCACAGGCATTTATGACCTATTTCAAGGGCAAATATTAGTACAAGCCTTGGGATGTACTGCACAGTCTTCCAGTCAGAAGTATTTGCTATCCTGAACTGTGCTTTAACATGACTTGAGAAAAGTTACCGTAGTAAACAAACTCTTATCTTCTCAGATAACCAAATGCCTTAAAAGCACTCTTCCAACCAGGTAAAATCTAAACTAGTATGGGAATGACTAAATGCCCTGAAAGCCCTGGCATCTCGCACAGGGTTAAACTGTGGTGGGTGCCAGAGCATCAGGACATCTATGGAAATGAGAAAGCAGACCAGCTGACAAAAAAGGGTACTCAAAACACCCTATGTCAGCCTTGAACCCTTGGAATCAGTGCATGCACTGCCAAGACTGAGGTAAAAACATGGATTAGGGTAAACACCAACTTAGGTGGCAAACTTACCTTGGACAAAAAAAAGCTAGAAGATTGGTCCTAAGTCCAAGCAACACTCTGTCCTCATCTATTCTTAAACTGGACAGAAGAGGAATAAGGAAACTAAATGCTTTAATTACTGAACATGACCACTTCAGAAAACGTCCAAGTAAAATGGGACTCTACAAAGATGAACCTGTTTGTAGAACATGCAAACACAATGAGGAGAGACTGCCTCACATGTCCTATTTGTTTGCCCATTCCTGGTAAGAAAGAGATTTACTCTTTCTATAACCAGGGAAGATCTTGGAACATTGGAACTAAGATACTGCAACTTGTTCAGTGAACAATGAAAGCATCTTTTCCTATGCCAATAAGCCTTTTAAATTGATGTGCTGGGGGTCAATAAATTAAATAAAAACTCCTATTATATTACCTTATCTTAATGAAAGAGTGTATAAAATGCTTTCTACTGTGGAGCATAAAACAAAATTTGTTCATTGATTCCAAATGCAATTATAAGTAAACAAGATTCAAACTTTTTACTAACTTGCTCTAGCAACTGGATGACATTTTCAATTAGCACATATTGGGAAGGAATAGAAAGTCCTTAATGCATTAAAATATTACAGCAATAGAATGAGACTTACATACATATTTAAACCTTAACTGCAAAGACAAGAAATCATAATACATGGAGGTCTAGCTCACATCAGGAATGAAAAGACTGATCAACTACCAAAGACAGGAATGGCAGCCACTACAATTAACAAACAGATACATGTTCAGTGCATTCTCTCTCTCTCTCTCTCTCTCTCTCTCTCTCTTTATGATACCTGCACACTTAGAGAGCGATATATAGAGAGCGATGGTGCTATGTGCACCATCCTTGATCAATGTTTGAAGAAATGCCGATTTGACAGCGTTCAATTTAATTTTTCAGTGCATCAACAATGATCAAAGTTAAACAAGGTAAATACTGTACTTACGAAGCTGTTGACAATGGAATAGCAATATAACCTAAACTTAGGTATTCATTTTTTACACTAAACTCCATTCACTTACACAAAAGTAAGATGCATTTCGGAAGAATCTCTCCCATCTTCAGTTGCTCACTGAACCACCATTACTCGAAACGATGGCTGGACAAACGGATGTTCCTGTGGTGGCCTCTATTGGTTGAAGTAGGAAGTTGCTGAGTTCATCCATAGGAGGAAACTCGAAATTCATTAGGTTTTCCTTATTTTTTTAATATAAAAAATAGAGAATTACTGTTTTATTTAATTACTTTTTAATTAATTTTTTAATATAAAAATTCTCTATTTTTATATAAAAAATAGAAAATTACTGTTTTATTTAATTACTTTTTTTAACTAATTTTTTAATATAAAAAATAGAGAAAACCTAATGAATTTCGAGTTTCCTCCTATGGATGAACTCAGCAACTTCCTACTTCAACCAATAGAGGCCACCACAGGAACATCCGTTTGTCCAGCCATCGTTTCGAGTAACGGTGGTTCAGTGAGCAACTGAAGATGGGAGAGATTCTCCCGAAACACGCCTTACTTTTGTGTAAGTGAATGGAGTTTAGTGTAAAAAATGAATACCTAAGTTTAGGTTAAACAAGGTAGTTGATTATGGTCAAAATTAACCAAGGGTGCTGGACCAATCCACTCCATTGATTGCAGTCAAGTTACACAAAATGGCTGCCCATTTAGATTTTCTTGAAAGTATTATGGACCAGATAATATACCTGGATTACTTAAATCTAGACCAACATCATAACCGGATCATTAATGATGTGACCCTTTTGAAGAGTATGGGGATAGGAACTTTGAAGAAAGATTTTGAGATTTCCGCTATCAATAGATACAGTATGGTGGCTGGTAAATAAAATAACAGAGGTTAGAATTTCCTTCTAACTGCATTCATCCTGTTTCACCCATGAATAGAATTTTACACTTCATGATTCATGTTGTTTTAATAAATGGCAATTTATTTATTTACTTGGTAATTAGAACTTGTCAGGTATCATGCAGAAGTGCATGGTCAAATCATTCCATGCCTTCTTCTTTTTCCTTTAAATAAAATGAATTCGTTTTCCAGTTTATTGGAATATGAGATAGCTACTTCCAACAGAATGTCTATCTTATGCTGAGAAAAATTTGGGGACCTTCATTTGTTTACCAATTTTTGTTTACCTACATAATAATAATAAAAAAAAACATATAGACAAAGAGATTGTAATAGCACTATAACCTCTTTGGCTATTTAGTTAGATGCTTTCCTTTGAGTAATTATCATAGAATTGTGATCGTTCAGCAACCTAGCACCCAGTCAGCTAATAGAGGTTCATTGAACCAGAACTAACTATGATGCACTGTAACTACAATTTCTTTAAGGCCAAAGTTTGATCACGTTTCAATTACTCTCGATCAGCACGTATTTTATCAAGAATGGCGCACATGGCCATTAATCAAGTTCTGTCAGAAACTAGGGGATATCTAAGCAGAAACCATCCTAAAGATTAAGCAGTTTCAGAATTGAAGCATGCAAGTTCTCCAAGGCTGAAAAAAACATGAAAGATTCAGAGCAAAGTGAAGGTGATGCTGGTTGCTTTTTTCAACTACCAGGACACTATGCATTTGTTATATAGTGTTTATAAAGGCAGTTTTTACTGCTGAGGCATCACAATTGGTTGACACTGGTGAAACAAGAGATAAAATGATAAATTGGGAACATTTTATTAAGTAAGGTAACACTCCATGCCTAAATTTAGGGTGCCTCCCTGGCATTTGCCATTTATGATTATGAAGACTGGGAAAAAATCTCAGTCTGGCTCATGACTCTGTGCCTTAATGACCTCGGTCACCCGTAGCAGTGACTATGAATAATGAGTAGGCACTAGAATGTCAGACCATCAATTAGGAGTAATTCTGAGAAGTCCTTCATTGTGTTCATGATGCATGATGTTCAATGTAAGAGACTGGAGCTGTAGGCCGCAAAGAACTGCAAGCTGCATGGCATTGCTGTAGCTCATTCACACATCTGGTCCAGGATTTCCTGGCCAAGCACACCATTACGTAAGTTTGCTGGCTCCCTATGACTCTTTGTGATTTCTGTTTGTTCCAGAGGATAAAGAAAATGCTAAAAGAATTCTGTTTTGAGAGTTGCAAGGACATACCAATCTGGCAAGATACTATTTGTATACACCTCATATACAAGCAAGTATCAAAACTAAATAGAAGAACAGGTGTAGCTTGTTTAAATTGGAGAATGATCAATGAACCTAAATGGAATTTGTATCTCTAAAACTGGTCTGTGCACATTGTGCATTACTGTCACCATAACTGACACAAAACATTTATTCTAATCCAGAAATTTGATCCAGACAGCCAATGAAAGAACTATGTTGCATTATATTGGGAAGTTAAGACAGAAAATTACTTAAGTCAGCTTCTTGGCCATTGGACAACACTGCTTCCAACACTGCATATTGACTAGTTTAATTTAGGTTCTAAAATAAAACTATATCTGTCATTTGAAAAGTTTTCAATCTGAGAAAGAAAAGTTTTTTTTTTACCCTTTTAAATTTTTCAACACAATTTACCTTATAATTCAACCAGACCAATGACATTCTACTACTTCATACCAATTCCATAATATTACACTAACTCTGCAAAATATACATCTGTCCAAGCTATAGCCTCTGAGGTAAATCTTTGTCCAGCTAGTCATTTCTTTAGTTTTTGGAAGAGAAAGCTGACAAATCTGGTGAGTATGGTGCATGTGGGACCAATTTGAAGTCCAATTCATGCAATTTTGCAAATGTATTTGACATGTGCATTGTAGTGGTGAAAAAGAACTTATTTCTTTGACAAATATAGATGTTTGGCCTTAACAGAATCCTTCAAGGGCTCCATCAGTGCTTCATAGCACTCATTGATGGTTAGATAAAAGGTCAAGGGTTAGATACACTGGCCAGGATCAATGTATTTTTTGGGGCATTAAGATAATAAGTATGGCTTCCTAAGGAAGGAATGTAAAGCCGCAGGCCTTGGGTCTTAGATTTACAAAATGTAAAATAACCTCAAGCTTGAAAGAATAGGCCTATGAGCAAAATTTATTTACTCTTTCACACTCTGAACTGAATCGGATGCTGATGACTTGAGGAAATAAACAGCATCCGTAAATAAACCAAATTAGCAATCCTTGCCATTTTCAAGATAGTCTATGAGCACAACACCCTGAGCATCCCTGAAAACAATTACCATCACCATTCATGCAGATGGAGGTACATGGCTTTCTTTGGAGCACTTTCATCCTCTTGTGGTCATTTTTTGACTGCTGCTTCCTCTCTGGTATGTAATGGTTTTTTTAATATTGTTTAATAGCTGTTTACACTATGAGATATCACATAATGTGGACAATGAGATGATCAATTAGGAGAAGAAGAGCTCTACACTTAAGTTTAAGGTATCTCTCTAACACTTGTCATTGATTATTTAAAAAACCTGGAAGGCACTTCATCAGGGAGGATGATCCTGGCAGGAATCCAACTTCATTTATGAGTCTGGGGCTTAAAAATCTCCACCCATGTCGGTGGCACACATTGGTTAACTTCACCGGTTATAAACAGAAGCCCTGTTGCATTTAAACATGTTCTATAATAAGCATTCATTGCTCTTGGTTGACATTAATAAATATAGCATCCATTGCAATGAGCTTTTTAAAAGCAAATTTGAATTTTTATGTTTTTCTTGATCATTCTGGTTATCAGAAATCCTGAATATTCAATATCAAAAATAGAACCTCGTTTAAATTAAGCACTACATTACTGTACTGCAGAAAAAACAGTAAACAGTCTTTCACAATGAAATTACATTCCTTTTTTACATTGATATTTGTTAAACCTTACAAAATAAAATATTTTATAGTTGCAAGTCATTAAATTTTTTAGAAAATACCTTAACTTTTTACTTTCCTCAGCAACCACACAAATGAAAATTTACAACACACCATCTAAATCATATTTGAAAATGTTATTACTATGGATACTACCAGCACCATTTCTGTGTCAGACTGAGAAATTCTTGAACGGCCCTCATATAAAACTGCACTTTCTAATATGAAATGTTGAATCTGAACACTTATGATAAAAATATAACTTTTTACTTAATAGTTTGTGTTTTTAAGTATATAGGAATATGTTATTATACTAAGTCCTGATGTGAATTAAATTAAGGTAACCATGCAACATTAAAGTCATTTTTTATCTGTTAATTTATTGAGGTATCATAAAGACCAACATTAATATGTTCTTAATTATCTAGTGAATCGATTTGATAATCTTATGCTCCACTTATTCATTAATGATTAAGAACATATTAGTCACTTCACTGTATTGGTTCCGACAGGAAATTAAATTCATTTAAGAGCTTTGGAAAAATAAGATATTTTTAAAAAATTTTGTAGGAACTCACACATTGAAGCTTGTTAAATGTAAATTATAATTAATCTGTCTTATGCTTCACTTACTTACTTTTAAATACGGTGGGACTGGTTTCGAAGAGACATCCTCTCCATCTTCAACCAACTTGACGACTGGTACAAGAAACCAACATCTATGAGGACCTGTGGCTCCGTCCTAGTGGTGTTTTTTTCTTTATAAACTGGAAATTGGTATTATGTTCTCCTATAATGTCGAAATTCATAAGATGATCCTTATGTTTATGAATGTAAATCTTATCCCATGTGTCCAATTCTGTACGTCCGTGTGCTTCTTTGAATTGAACTTTAGCCTTGCTGAAGATGGGAACTGAATGTTCTTGAAACCGGTTCCATACATTTATGAAAAATAAGTGAAGCTTTAAGAGTGTGTATAGTTCAACTGAATCATACAATGATATCAATATGATTAGCTTCACTGTGCAAGTTCCATATTACATTTTAATTCTATAAGTAACTTTATTTCTCTTTTTATTTCATGGTTATCTTTCCAAAAATGGTGTGCCACTGCTGACCTATCAATCTGTTTCTACTTAACTTTACTGAACACGCAACACAGTTAAAGGAGCATTTCAGGAACATTAAGAACAAACAGATTGATAGGTCAGCAGTGGCACACCATTTTTGGAAAGATAATCACGACATAAAAAGAGAAGTAAAGTTACTTAAAGAAGCACAGGAACGTACAGAATTGGACTCATGCGATAAGATTTACATTCATAAACATAGGGATCATCTTATGAATTTTGAAATTATAGGAGAATGTAATACAATTTCCAGTTTATAAAGAAAAAAAACACCACCAGGACGGAGCCAAAGGTCCTCATAGATGTTGGTTTCTCGTACCAGTCGTCAAGTTGGTTGAAGATGGAGAGGATGTCTCTTTGAAACCAGTCCCACCGTATTTAAAAGTAAGTGAAGCATAAGAGTGTGTTATATGACAGATTAATTATAATTTACGAAATTAAATGTTATGTCAACATTAATATCTATGGACTTGTACCCTTGAAGCTAATAAAATTGAAGCATTAAAATAATATTGATATCTACATTCACATATGACCTCCTTAAAATCTGGCTACTTTAATAACATAGTCTGTTGCAGTTACTATCAGAAGCAAGCAGTTTGATTTTTAAATCATTCGTGTAATGCAAAAAATTATTCATTCAACCAATAAGATATAGCCTTCTCTATTTGATAGTTTACCATTAAAGCAACGGAACTGGTTTTCATGGCAAGTTGGTGGTGTTGATGGTGTGGTAGGAGATAGAGTAGTTTCTTGTGGTTTAATATCACCACACCCAAATTCATCAGAGTTGTCACCACAATCATCTACACCATCACATTTCCACCAGTATGGTACACACTTCCGGTTGTTGCACAAAAACATCCATGAGTTGCAGGTATTCTGAGAAAAAGAGAAAATTGGTTGTGTCTTGAGCACTTCAGATGAATTAATTCAAAGATTTCCCTCAATTTTAATGAGATGAATGGTTTTGTTTCATCTTCAATGAGGGTTTAAAGTACACTGTAAATTTTCAATAATTAAATAACTAGAAATGTTAATTCGAACTTGTACAGTGAAGCTAATCATATAATTAAGATCATTGTATGATTTACTCAAACTACACACTCATATTGCTCCACTTACTTGTTTATAATATGTAGTATTAGTTTCACGAATCCTTTGTTCACATCATTAGCTAACCATTGACTAATGATGTGAAAAAACGGTTCTTGAAACCAGTACTACATATTATAAACAAGTAAGTGGAGAAATAAGAGTGTGTAGTTTGAGTCAATCATACAATGATTGTAATTATTCCTAATTTATTTATTATACTGCAACCTAGTATGAAATATACTTTATTTACATGCCAATTTACATGCCATTTACATGCCAATTATGTCAATCCTAGATAGGTTTTAATGGTTATTTATATTTTGCACAAATTTAAATTGCATAAAACAAATGAAATGATATTTACTGCAAAGTAATGTGATACACTTGTCTCTAAACAAAATTGAATCATCAAATTACTCCAAAATAATTTCTAGAATTGTGAATTTTCAATCAAAGCAAAAAATGAATAACTCCAAATAGTTAGTATGGAACAATTTACTATTTAAAAGCTTAAGATTACCTAAATCCATATGCTCATACCTTAAGAGAACAAAACCAATATACAACCAATATATAGAAATAACTGAAGTCCTGTTACCAGTTTTATATAAAAAAAATCTCAAACCACTTTCTTATTAAATGTTTCCCATATCCAACAAAATTTTGCAAAAGCAACAAATTTCAGATTACCGTTGGTAATGTTGGTGGTGTTGGAGCTGGAGTAGTAGTATTCTGGGTACAGTTTACTTCATCTGAGCCTTTAAGTCCACCATCTAGATCCTGACAGTCATTGTCACCATCACATTTCCATGACAGATATATACATCTTTTATTTTGGCACTGAAATTAAAGAACATTTTAAAAATGGTAAATATACATATTTATTAAAAACTTAAAATAAATAAATGTATCACAGACACAAAACAAACTTGTTTCCTCTATCCAGTTCCATGTTCCAATACATGCCAAATGCTACCCTTCCTCTATTTGCTTTTGCTTATGTTCCTTTTACTGTAACAACAGAGTCCTTTTACCATTACTTACAAAAGAAAAAAAATAATTTTCTGAATACCATATTCACTAGACTCAAGGCACTCAACTCTTGTGTCTTCCTGGTACTGATGTCAACCTGGATGTCAAAGGAAAATGGAGAGGAAGATTCTAGGTTTAACACTAAGAGACAAGATCTCCAGACTGCAGGAATCAGAATCCAAAAACTTCATGGACAAAGCTGCAGTGATAAAATGGAAATGGGACAGGCATATGGCAAGGCAACAGCAGGACAGATGGGTGCAGATCACCAATATGGGACCTCTATGCAGACCAGAGGACTCCAGGACGACCGAGAAGATGGTCAAATACATTCAACATTCATCTCAGAGTTCATTGGTCAAGCATCGCCAGCAATAGAAATGTGTGGAGTAAGTGGCAAGGATTCAAAAAGGGCAAGAAATTATAAAACAGTATAAATTTATTCAGTAGAATCTCTAACTTACATGGATTAGCTCACAGTGAGAGTCACAAAAAATGAGCTTTTCCCTCTAGCAGGAACCCCTAGCCCTTTATGTGACACAGTGGGCTATTTCATTTCATTTCATATTCACTTAAATAGCTCATCTTTTGCTTATAATTACATATAATTTCAAATAATTTCTGATGTCTAAATAAATATAATCATAGTAATAGATTCATAGAAAACATTGTTATTCATTTCACTTGAATTCCACACATGACTAGAAATCAGGGAAATTATCAACAGTATTATCAATAAACAATTGCCACCGACTCAAACACAGAATAGTCCTGTCAAAGATAATTTTGGTACTGTTACTGTAAGAGAGCGATAGCATATTGCACATACAAAATGCAAATACTTGGGTAGATTAAAAGCAAAACTACTTAAAATCATATCAACACATTTAAACACTCTTGACATTCCACTTTTTTTTAAAAAAAACTGGGACATTTTGTATAAATTCATCAATAGACCACCAGAGCACTCACAGTCACTTATACTACCAATTTAGATTGATCCATTAGTCGTTCATGATTGACATTGTGAGCAAGGTCACACAAAATGTCCAAGTTTTTTTTAAAAAAAAGTGGAATGTCAAGAGTGTTTTAATGTGTTGACATGATTTTAATAGTTTTACCTTTAATCTACCTAAGATTTTAAGATCGTTTCACTGTGTTGATTCTTACATTCATCATTAATGCAAATACATCTTTAGCCTGGAGTGATTTTTTTTTCTTTAACTGATGTTACTGGGAAACCTTCTTTAAGATAAGGCTTACTATTTGCCACAGAGAAGTACAAACTGATGAACAAAATAATCAATATTACTAACAAGAGAGCAGTTTATATGTATGAGGTAGCTAAGAGGGGATTATGACATGAATATATGCTCAATGTAAGGGGAAAATGAGGAAGCTCTGCATTGTGTTTTCAAGTACAAGAAAATAAAGGTATGGAGGGATGAGTTGAGATTTAATAAATGGGATAATTTGGGGAGAGAAACTAGTAAAAGGAGTGTTTAATAACAAGAGAAGAGAAATTATTTAGCTTGCAGAAAATATTTAGGAAAGGTGCATGAGAAATAGTATAGAAATATCAGATAGTGAAAGGAGGCTGAAATGAGTAGGGAAGGGAATGAGATTAGTTATTCAGTATTAGTTAATCGAACCCAGCCAGGACCGATGGATTTTTTTCGGGCGTAAAAATCCTAAGTATGGCTTCCTTCGGAAGGGAAGTAAAGCCGTGGGTCCCGTGTTGTACATTTGCGGCACGAAAAAGAACCTCAAGCCTGAAAGAGAGGCCTCTGAGCAAAATTTGTCGGCCGTTTCACGCCCTGAGTTGAATGGGACTGGGACGCTGATGACCTGAGATGTTAAAGGGCATCCATAAATAAAATAAAAAAAAAAAAAAAAAAAAAGCATTAGTTAAATCAGATTCTTATACACCAATAACCGGAGTGTTTGTGTGTATAAGGTCCAAAGGAATAAGCAATTCTCAAAGATAGAAACATAGCCGAACGGGTTTAATTGGAAAAGGAAGGTTTATTAGCATATGAAATATAGCTTAATATTGTATTGAATGTATACCTTATTTATAATATTGTTTTTTTTTTTTTTAAGCCTGGTTCCCTGGATATTCTAGTAGGTAGCTGCTGAAGAACCTGGGATTGGTTTTTTGATTTGTTTATTTAAGGATGCTCTTTAACATCTCAGGTCATCAGCATCCCATTCTATTTAGGGCGTGAAACGGCCGACAAATTTTGCTCAGAGGCCTCTTTTTTCAGGCTTGAGGTTCTTTATCGTGCCATAAATGTACGACACGGGACCCACGGCTTTACTTCTCTTCCGAAGGAAGCCATACTTATGATTTTTATGCCCGAAAAAATCCATCGATCCTGGCCGGGTTCGAACCCGCAACCTTGGGTTTAGTAGGCAAGTATGGTTACCACTACACCACCAGGACCAACGACTGGGGGGTGATCTAATCCAATTGGAATACATTTTCACCGAAATTAGTGCCTTATGGAATTGCCGATCCTATTTGCTATATTTAAATTTAATGGTTTTTCTTTTGTGTTCATTTGTTATAAAATTTTGTATGTTGATGTATGAGAAATAAAAATTCAATTTAATTCAAATTAATGTACGAAGTATGCTTGTATGAGTTGCCATACTGTATGTATTTAAATGTAACTTTGTGGTGTTGAAGTATTTCTAGACATAAATTAACATTATACTACATATGCTGGGATAATTACATACTGTTCTTTGCTCAGTATTGCACGATAGGTAAATACAAGCTCATAATATAACTTGCTGTGCCAATCTCCTCATATATATCATGGACCCAAAAAATTTCTTGTCAAAGAAAAAACATAAGAGGGAGAGATATACAAATATATATATATATATTGAATTTCTCAATATGAATGGCATGAAACCAAAATAAAAAAAAACATAAGAGGGAGAGATATATAAATATATTGAATTTCTCAATATGAATGACATGAAACCAAAATAAAAATGATCACATGCTATTTGCTAATAATGTAGCATAGCAGCAGCACAACAGGAAATTCATTTTCACAAGTTGTACATAAAACTATTTAATGCATACTTACCGGGAATTGCCATTTTTCACAAGTTCTGTTATTACAATCTTTTTCATCCGACCCATCTGAGCAATCTCTCTCATTATCACACCGCCATGAACTTGGTATGCATTGCAGGCTTTCCAAACACTGGAACTCACCAGCTGCAAAACAACACAACCCTCTTCATGAAATGGCACTTTAATGTTAATCAAATGGAAATGTACAATTTTCCAACTGCTATGGGAAAACGGAAATTGAAGTAAGGGTTGGCAATATTGTTTAATCAAAGAGGTATTAATATACGTTGAGATAAGCAGCAATACCAGAATTAGAGAAAAGTTCCATTTTTCAAACAACAATTTTGTTACAAAATGATGCACCAATGAACTATAGATTAGATGCACTTGAAGTTTATATGAAATGTTAACAAGAGTATAAGTCATGAAGCAGAAACTTGATTATCTGCCTATCAATTAACCAATCTTGAATTATTGAGGGTCTTTCTGATTTTATTTTCTCCCTTAATCCCTAAAATACAACTAAATGTTGATTTATGTCTTTTAATATAAGAGTCTAAAGAGTCTAATATAAGAGAGTCTAGAAAGAGAAGGTAAATATGGGATCTGCCAATGTTGCGGGACTTTAAGTTGAAGCTAGTAGTATTATGTTCACCTTAAGACAAAATAATGGTCCGACTCCTGAAACCTGAATATTCTAAGTCCACTTCAGAACAAGGTGCTTGTTCACTAAACTCTCATTGGCTAATCGGCTGTAGTATGATAGATAAGCATTGATGAGTATTTGTTTGTGTATTTTATTTATTACAGCATACTCCACTACATAGAACAATACTACAAGTCCAAATGAACTAATACATTTACAAATAATTTTGTTGGTCTCTTTTGAGTAGGATATTTAGAACCCTCTCTATGGTTTCACATATATGAGCTTTACTCTGGACATATGTTTCCTGGAGTTTTTCCACATCATGATGTGAATGAAAGTGATGATGTGGAAAAAGTTCCACAAAACATATGTCCTGAGTAAATCTCACATAAGTGAAACTATAAAGAGTATTCTAAATATCCTACTCAGAAGGGATCATTAATGGGTGTTTCACTGTGTTTGATTCCGAATTGAATTAATATTTAAATAATTTTGTGCTTATATTCTAAGTGACTGATTAAAATATTGATAGTGGAAAACATTATAACTATAATATATATTATATATAGTACAACTATTGGGGTAACATTAGTTATTCTATTCTTAATTTTATAAAATTAAAATTGTTAATTAGTTAATTTATTCCTGGCTTTATTGTTACAGTTTACTAAATTAAAAGGTGGGTGAGCATGTGTGCATGTGTTGCACATGACAATTACTAAAACATGGCAAATAAAAACAAATTCACCCTATTTTGAATCCAGCTTTACCAAATGCCACCAATGTGACCTGAAGTTGGATTGTAACTCTGGAAGCAGATTAACCACACATTCCATTACAAAGTCAATTTTGCTAAACATTGATTTTTGCTAAACAGTATAATAAAATCATGGAGGAAACTGTATTCCAATACTAAAGTCAAATTGTAAAGGTTTGAAAAGACATATGGCAGGAAAGAATATTAATGGCAGACATTTTGAAGGAAATACAAATTCATTGGTGCAGACAAAGAAAACAATAGCTCAATACAGGCTTGGCACTTCTTGGGCATGAAATATATTTTCAACATTGCATGTGAAGCTACAAGGGTGAGTGTCAAGATGACAGCTGGGGGAAGAGATAGTGTCAAGATTAGCTTGTTTTACTAAAAAATGTACTTGAATCAGGAAAAATCTCTATTGCAATATTTGGAGCAAGATGAGGCACTACATGACCAGATATTTTATTTTGCGGAATTACAAAAAAGATCAGAAAAATAAATTCTGCCAGTAAAATTCAGAAAAACTGAAAGACTTTTTTAAAAAAAAAAAAACATTAAAATAAGGTAAGCACAAACAGAATAAATAACCAATAGTTTTTGATTAACCATTTCTACCTTCTCCTTGAAACGGAGAATCTACGATTCAAACCCCAGGAGCCCATAATTAATATTAATTTTAAATACCAATAGTTTTTGATTAACCATTTCTACCTTCTCCTTGAAACAGAGAATCTACGATTCAAACCCCAGGAGCCCATAATTAATATTCATTTTAAATATTGGATTCATAACCTTATTTTTATATATGTTTGTAAATCATATGCTTTCCTACAAGTGTGCTTAAAACTTATTTGTTGGCGTGTATGTACACACATTTAAATGTAACGATCATTTTCAGGACACATACACAGCCCTAAAAATTATGAACAGACCAATTAGAGATAGAAGCAACATAAAGTTAAGAAAAATGACAAGTGGCAAGCGCCTAAAAATGTTAATAATGCTGTCTGGAACAAAACGCGAGACCAGCAGATGTACCACACATCAATGCTAAATTAACAAATTTAACACACTCAGTTAAGCATCTCCATGGAAAGCAGTTCGCGTAATCAGCAGTAAGAGATATATAGCCGATTACCGGAAGATGCAAGTTTGAGTTTAGTTTGCATACATAATTACCTGATTTGAATTTAAATGCAAGTATAACTAAAGAGAAATTTAACACGTCTTGGAGCTGCGCAAAAGCATTACCAAATAAATATGTGGGAGTCTTAAAGTTAAACTAAAGAAACTAAGTACTGTTATACCTTTCAGCAGATTTAGAAACCTGTCGTAATTGTCAGTTTTGCTAGAGAAGATATACATTCACAATCATGTCTGTCTTGTGATTCATTCTACTTACTGTAACATTCCAACAATAATTCCTAGAATTGTACTTATTCAGGACAACAATAAACCTCACATATTATTCAGCAACCAATGTGATATTTAATTAGTTTTCATTCTTCAACCTTTCGCCCTAGATAATAAATTTGAAAATATACAGCTAACAAAACAACAACAGAATCTACCATGAACCAGGAAGACGACATCTGTTTCCGAAGGTGGAGTGGAGATACAGCACTGCGCATTAGTTCTCATTGTCAGTAAACTTAACTTAAATCGAGAAGTAATTCACATTATTACCAATTACCATGTCATACATTGTCATTACAATATGGTACCAACTTTACCTCAAAATTACACTACATATGGCACACCAACATTTTATTATATAATATACCAGCGAACCCCAATCACACTGCATTTGTTATTACAACATAGAACCCCCAATCCCACTGCATCCTTTACAATAGATAATCAAGATTCTACAACAGTACAATTGATTGGTTAGATCTCACATTGTATAATTTCTCAATGTACGGGAAAATGAAGGTCAATTAGGCTGCAAAACAGAATTCCTAGTGTAATTACGGGCAATGATAAGAACCAATTTGAAAAGGTTTTTGGAACCAGTGCTAAATTCCATAATGAAATGTGTAATCAAATATACAAATAACAATGATAACAACTTTCAACAATTCTAAGAAACAGCATTAACATATAATTCAAAATAACTAAGTTTTGGATTAAAGAACTAACGATAGCTTTATGCTGCACTATATCATGCATTTCATTTAACTTATTTATATCACATCCCTTAACAAACAAAATTGAGAGCAACTTTTATCTGACTAGTCATACATAGTATAACAAATTCACATAATTCAACAATACACTAAGTTACTTTAAAGAGGCTGTTTATCATGGGTCATAAGTGCACTTATTGCTGTAGTTGGGCCCCTCAGAGTTGATGTACTTTGAACACACAATATCTTAAACCTTGAGTTGCTTAATACTGTAGCCTGAATAGCATAGATTACCACTGATAAAGCTTAGAACTGCACATTCCTACTGCCAGTGCTACCTGCTACTGTAAACTCACGAAGTTTTGCTTTTTCTGTGTAGCTATATTAGCATTGGTAAACATTAAGTAATCCTCCTTTATTAGCTTCCCCCCACCTGGTTTTTCCATTTCTGCAATTTTGCTTCTTACACCTCTTCTAGTTTAATTTTCTGTGTTCATCTGAAACAATGTCTGCTATAGTGCATCCTTCTTACAGTTGGCAGCCTTTAAAGGTTCTGTTACATAACTGCTTACCATTCCCAGATTTCTCTGTGAGGGCTCGGTAACCTGGCCATCAAAAAAACTTATCACTAATAATGAAAAAAAATGCTAAAATTCAAACTGAATAACAATTCTGAATGGATGAATAAAACTCTTATCAATGAAACTGTTTTGAGTTGTTTTCCTGGTTTCATCAGTTAATGACAGACTCTAGGTCCTTTATTATCTTTACATTCTTATTTAACAATGTACTTCTGATGAAGGAGGTGTAGTTCTCATACAGAATACTTTGCACCAAACCTTTAGCAACAATGTAACCTTTGTAATATTTTCATTGGTTTAGACAATGGTTCCTGTAGAAAATGAATAGCACATCTTTGGTGGTTAACTTGTCATTTCTTAATGAAGTTTTTCTGCAATAATGCATCTGAGACCTAAGATGTTGCAGCCTCCATTATGTTGCTACTGCCACAGGTTCACCACAGATCGCAATGCAAGAGGCTGTGAGACAGTTCTGAGACTCCCCAAGTTATTGCAGGACTTGTATCTGGTAGAAAAAGGAAGACTTCACCCCAAAGGCAATTTCTTGTCATAGTATTGTCTTAAGGGGCAGCTTTACTATAGCACTTTAAGCTCAGACTTGAATGAAACATATGCTGAGTTTCAATGTTTACTGAGAAGATTTAAAAGAGAGAGAGAGAGAGAGAGAGAGAGACAAGAAACAAACAAACACAGGAACAGAAATGCTCAGACAACATTGAACAACCTGTCTTCAGCTCACTCATCAACCTGCAAAATGAACCTTGATGTTCTTTGATGAGTGCAAGTTCAACCTGAGATTGTTAGATGATAGGTGGAATTTGAAGATGGCCTGGAGAGCTACATGTGGCATGCACAATGTCCCAAAAGACATCATTTGGGGTAGGCTCAGTTATGAAGGTTGCATCTCTTAACGACGTTAGTGTATGTTATTAACAATAGCCCCTACATACATTATTACATCTATGAGATCCTTGCTAGCCACGTCACGTCATTTGTTACATATATTGGAGATCACATCAAATACCCATATAACAATGCTGCATGAATGTTGTTTGTTGCAATACCTCGACACTATAGAGATAGCTTAGCTTAACTCGCCAGCATACTTCAATCTAAACCCCACGGAACATTCATGCAATAGGTTGGTTAGACTTACCCAAGACCTTATAAGATCTAAGATGCTTCTCCTGGAAGAATGAGGCAATATAATCAGTGAGATATTGGAGCTTTAATTGAAACCTTGCCTAGGAGCTACAATTAAGGCCTGAGGAGACAAACCAAATATTGAACTCATCTTCCATATTAGTATAAATCAGTTTAACATTATTCTATGCAGTGTTAATAGCGAGAGTGGAAGGAAAGCTAGAGTTCTAGTTAATGTTTCCACATAAAGTGTAATTGCATTAAATTTAGTATAAAACTGAGATCACTCTATGTGCCACAAACTCCTATAAGTATTATGTTTAAAATGATTACCATTGCAGCAGCATTAATGTTTGGTTTGTATGAACGATTTTATTTCAACAAAAAAATTTACATTTTTCCGTCTCTTCCTTGGTAACTAGTTTCTATCTTCTTATATTACCTGAATTAAAAATTATACCTTTTCAATACATTTTCCTTTAATTTTACTTATTTAACTAATTGCTGAACCCTTGCCTTCTGGTCATCAGCAGTTTCCTGCTGGAATATCCAGAAGACTTGGGTTCAGGTATTCTATTGACATTAAAATTTATTGCAAATATATCCCTACAGACTACATCTATATACAAAGTACTTGGTTTCTATAACTTAGATTTGAACTTGTGATTTTTATCCTTTATCACTAGTGAACAACTTTTTATGAATGCCTAGCACACAATTAAACCATATGAACTTTTCATAGTTAAGCCAAGCCTGTAATTAAAATTTCAAAATCTTTCCATTATAAGGAACATTCTGAAATTTTGCATACATATTATAGAAATGAGTGTGTTACTAAATAAAAATGTTCACCAATTTACTACGGTATTAATTTTTTTTTTTATAAATTTATAATAAATACTTAAGCTGCTCTGTACATGAAATATTTCGTATTTTACAATGCAACTTTTACTCTGAATACCTAATACATAAACCGCCACGGGTGGCCGAGGTCGTTAAGGCACGGACTCGTGAGCGGGAGGTCTGCGGTTCGAATCCCGCCAGGACCGTCCTCCCTGACTGGGGTTTTTTCCAGGTTTTCCTCAGTCTTCATAACTGGCAAATGCCGGGGAGGTACCTAAACTTAGGCCTGGAACACTTCCTTCCTTAAAAAAAAAAAAATATCCTTTCCCAATTCATCATTTCATCTCATGTATCATCAGTGTCCACCGCCTGTGGTGCCTCAGTAGTAAAAACGGGCGTTAAACACTACTCAAAAAAAAAAAAACCTAATACATAAATTGCCCATTATTTTTTTTATTTGGTTTATTTATGGACACTCTTTAATCTCTCAGGTCATCAGCATCCCATTCAAATCAGGGCCTGAAACAGCCGACAAATTTTGCTTAAAGGCCTCTTTCTTCAGGCTTGAGGTTCTTTATTGTCATAAATGCATGACACAGGACCTACGACTTTAACTTCCCTTCTGAAGGAAACCATACTTTGGATTTTTATGACAGAAAAAATCCATCCATCGTGGCAAGGGATTTAACCCACAATTTGGGTTTAGGAGGCAACTGTGATTACCACTACACGACCTTAAATTGCCCAATAATTTTTTTTTTTCCTGTTTCATTACAAAAATTTTAACATTTTTTATTGTTAATATTTACTTTTTCATTGTTAATATTTAGTGTTTAGTGTTAGTGTTTAAAAATCAGCATTTCAATGAATATAATTTTTTTTATAAAAGAAACTATTTATATACTTTTTAACATATATTATAAATATTTTGGCAATTTGGTGAAAAATTGCATTAGAGTTTTATGTAATAAGGAAGAAATTTCAAAGGTGACAATCACTAGTACTTTTAAATATTCATGCTACAACCAATGGAAGTTGCAAATAAATTACCTTAATTATACTGTATTGATAAATCCTAAATTCTACAACATGCACATTTAACAATATCTGTTGTGCAGCTTTATATTAATCATATATATATATATATATATAATAATATAATAGTAGAAAAGAATAAAACACTAAGAAAAAGTCACACTTGAGATCGCTATATTTCGAACTTGTGGAGTCCTTCTATGGCAAGAAGACAAGTGAATATGATGTTATATATATTATATACGCTAATTAAAACATAAAAATATTACTGCATAAGTAATGTTCAGATCTTTTCCTTTTCATAGTTTCATCTATACTAGATACACACAGCTTACAAATGCACGAAAATATCAGAGAAAAAGTGATGTAATATAGATGTTTATTATGAATCCTGTCCTCATCACCCCAGAAAAACTAAGCACCTTTTATTAAAGGTAAAACAGCCCTAACTTACGTTTACATGTTGGAGTTAAAGGAGTAGCAGTGCAATTGTTTTCATCAGACTTGTCCCTGCAATCATCTTCACCATCACAAACCCAGCGCCTTGAGATACAACGTCCATTGGTGCATCTGAATTGGTCCACAGTACAATTCTGAACCTCTAAAAAATAAAATATCCTAATTATCTAAAAATATATAACACAAACTAATATTATCCAAGACTTTTTATGCTTAGAACTGATGTAAATAATGAAAACTTCTTGCAATTATGAAGTAACCTAAGTTTCTGGTCTGATTAACATTTTTAAATGATAAATACATGAACTTTCTCATTTTTTTTCAATATAAACCCCATTCCTTTGAATAAAATTTTAATTTCAATAAATAATAAATTAATGACTTTCAAAAAAAACTACACAGTTTTCATCTGCTTTCCACATCACCATTATTAAATTTCTTATCCCAAAGCTATCTTCAGTTAGTGTCATTGGTAGATATGGGCTGTCCCTGGATTATGATTATTTGTTGCCTTGCATTGCATATGGAAGTTCCTATCGCACAATTTGAGATGGTGTATCATGGTCATTCATTGACTTTTGATTGCAACTGCTCGCTCACTCTGCAGTCAGTACTAAGAATTGCATGGTGAGCTCACAGCTTCTGATGAACTTTTTGCTGCTCATATTGCTTTTTCATGTGTTAAATAAAGAAGTGAAATATGTTAAGCAGGAATAATGTAAATAGATATATTATAACAGTTACAGTTTTTGCTTTGCAAAAGAGAATTCAATAGAAACTTTCAAGGAAGAGAAGCATATTACATATTACACAAGCTAGTAATATCTTTTTTAAGTACTAAAAAGCTTTCTGCATAACTCTTTTGGGCAAATTTTATGCCAATTATTATTTTTAACAGCTTGTTATAATTAGACTCCACTTCTTAACAAATTGTTATAATTGACTTGCATGATGGAACGCATCTGAAATAAATAAAATTACTTAGTAACATAACCTGTAAGGAACCATTACAAATTAAATTTCTTCACCTAATTTCGCACATTCATGGAATTAATTCAATAAGATACACTACTCCAGTAGGTGCTGTAGCAGAAGTCTGTCAATAATTTGGATCTTTTTACAGATTTGTAGTATTTATTCCAAATATTATGGAGAATAATGTTGTATGTTCAGTATTTCAAAATTCAAAGTAGTTTAGTAAAACAATATGAAATAACTAACATGATGCAATGGAGTAATTTGTGCACAGGTAGATCAATTCACTTTATTTCATTATTGTTGTTGTCTTTTTCTTTATACAATCCCTGACCATATTAGATGCACCTTTAATTTTAAATATGAGATTATGAGAACCAAATTAACACTTATTACCCTACAATGGAGAATACACTTCTTTCAACATTAATAAAGAATTTAAAATAAAATATACAAACTTATGGCAATAATAAGGATGTATTTATTAAATGTTGTCAAGTATAACATTTATCGACTCTTCTGAGTCTCTCTTTTGCATCTATGGATGATACCAGATTATGATTATCTTCTGAATAAGCAGAATTTTCATAGAAATCACATCCTTCCCTACTTTCTTCTTCATCAGCTGCCAAACATTTTCAATGGGATTCAATCTGCTGAATTTCCCAGCCAGGGCAAGAATGGGACATTTTTTCCTTGCAGCAAAACCAATCATAGATTTTGCATAAAAAAAATGCTCTCCATTTGGGAACCATTCTCTTGGTTGAGGTAGCAACCTGCTCTTATTGTACTGGACCTGGTGCATTGTCTCTTGAACAACATACAGACATCCAGGGCATTTGCCACTACAGACCAAATTATTACTTTAGCGGGATGTTTTACAGTCTGTACAACACAACACAACTTATTTAAATGTGATCCTTAAAAAACTCATATTAAAAAACTTTTAAATAAAATTCTTGAACATTCTCTTAAAAACATCTGCTGACAAATGTGAAAATATATTTACCAGAAACACTTGGAAAAAGTATTCTACCAAGAGGCCTTTATCTCTTTTACTGTTAATTTCTAGTCTTCTAATTCTAGCAGTTGCTTGTAAGCTGCAGAAGTAAATTGTCTTGTTGGATCTTACTTTCTTTTGCAAAGAGAGTCTGAATTCAATGGCTCATTTTCAATAATTTGAGAATATTAAAATATGGTCAATTCTGAATTGCTTACAATATGTTTGCAAAGTTTGCATCTCCACACAAATGAATTTAAAGGAATAAATGTCCACTACATCTGGTTTTCTTTCTTATTATCATTGCATTTCCTTCACAAACTGACACCAATCTTCCATTAACTTGCCATTCGCATAAATTACAACATTCAGTTCTGCTTTCAATATATGAACTGTTACAATGCTATCCACAGTTTCTTGATAATCAAAGTTTAAGAGTAATGTTGCACATTATTGTTCAAAAATTGGGTATGATTTAAAATGAAGCAAACAGATTTTTGAATGTAATTTGTTTTGAGTCAAATAGAGGTTTTCAATTTTTTTTGTAAATTGAAGAATATAACATATTTTTTGCTCAGAATACTGAACAATGACACACAGGGGACTCCTAAAATGGCAATGGTAGCAACAAATTGGTATTTTTAAAAAATAGATATAACTTTTATTTTTAATTAGCTAGTTAATCGATTTAATACTTTTGTGCTCCACTTACCATTGAATTATACAGAATATGTTTCACAGGCTTTTGCCCACATTATCAGCTGTGAGTCGACTGCTGGTTTCGTTGTTGGTGTAACACTCATGGATATTTTATGAACTTTTGAATTAATCTGTCTTCTGTTGGGATCTGGAAGTTCATAACCTTATCTTCATATTTTTTGTAACAATTTTTTCCCATATTCCCAGCTCCAAGGGTCTGTCCATCTATCTAAGAATTTCAGTAATTTGACTTCCATTTCTATATTATGTTTATCTCTCCAAAAGTAATGTGCAACCACTAATTTAACTATCTGACAGTACCTGATGTTTCTCCAGTGTTCCTTTAGCCTAATTCCAATGCGGCTTTTTGTTTTGCCACTTTCTTGCATTCCAACAGTTGATTTTGTACATTCCTGACTTCTTCAGGTATTCTATCATCATCGGAGTTGAGCATATTATTTAGCATGAATTTGTTCACCAGGGATAAAGTAATCTCAAACTCTACTCAATTTCTGGATTTTTTAAGTGGCCGAATGATGATGAGTAAATTTCTTTTTTACCTGACAATGTTGTAACATGTTTTACCCTCTTTTCTTGTTCGAATTTCTGGATTTTCTTGTCTACAATTTCTTGGTCATATCCATTGCTTTTTGCTGCTTGTATCAAGTGAGAGTATTCTTGGCTGTATAGAAACTCATTCATGTGTGCTGTGGAATGGAAGCCTCCAATCACATTGATGGACAGCAAGTCCACCCAACCAACAAGGAATCCATCAGTCAACTCACAGCTGATGATGGGGGTAAAAGCCTGTGAAACATGTTCTGCATAATTCAATGGTAAGTGGAGCATAAGAGTATAAAATCCACTCGCTAGCTAATTAAGAATAAATTAATTGTTTCATTGCATTAGTTCTGACACAAAATTAATTTTAGATGTAACTTGTTTTGCATTTGAGCCCTTAATATATAATTAAGAGGCAAATATATGTGTTATTATCATAATGCATAGAAATTCTGAAAATGCTACCCAATATATCAACTAGAGATGGGTTCTCCATACTCTGAATATACTATACCCTTATATTAGCTTGATACTTATTCAATATTGTTAAATACAACAATTTTTTATTAATAATTAAAAGCAGCACATTTTATAGTTACAAGAAATGTATATTGATTGATACATTGTGGGTAATTTTTATACACTTCACTTACATGTTTTTAAAATCAGGACATATTTCAAGAACCGTCGTTCCCATCGTCAGCTGTTGAACCACTGTTCTGGTTGGTCCTCTGCAGGTTATTGCATTTTTGTGTGGTGGCCTCTAGTGGTTGTGAAATGAATCTGGAGAGGTACTCCTCTGGCGGAAGGTCAAAATTCATTGCTGTTTTTCGGTATTTTAAGATGAAAATATTCTCGCATGCTGACAAGTCATAAGGACTGTTTAATTCTTTCAAAAGTTTTATTTCTGAGTTCATTTCATGGTTATGGCTCCAATAATGATGTGCTACTGCTGACTTTTCCGTTTGTTTCAACTTAATGTTCCTAAAATGTTCCTTCTTGCAGGTTATCAAATTTCTTTTAGTTTTTCCTATATATTTTAGTTCACATTCCGAGCATTCTATTGAATATATTCCTGATTTCTTTACTGCTGGTAACTGGTCTTTTAGTTTTGATCCTAGGAGGTATTTAATGTTGTATCTATTGATAGGAGCTAACGTTATGTTAAATTTTTTAAAAATATTTTTGAATTTGTAGTGTACTTTTGGATTGTAAGTAAATTTACAATATTTTGGTTTTTCTTTGATTACCTCCAGAGTTGAAGCTTCTTACCTTACTTACCTTAACCTACAAATAAAAAAGAGAAACATCACAGCAGACATCACATTCTTAAAACTTTGCCTACTACACAATGTTGTTCCAACTTTCGTAAGGATAATGGTAAAAGGTGTTAACAATCCACATTGTAAAGCAGCGGAGAAAAAAGTCATACAAGTGGAAAAAAGCTCACAGTACAAAAAACTCAGTGAAATAGATTTAAAAGTTTATGTTTTACATTTGGAACTTTCCAATCTCTTAAGACTCCAGTATGTGGAAAAATCTACAAGATAATCTACACAAGAAAGAAAATTTTATTATGAAGACCAAAAATAGAAAAGTCAAAAACAAATTGTACAATTTATGTTGCCAACAAACCAAACCAAAATCTAGGACAAAACCTTTGGAAAATAATGTAATAAACCTCTCACATTCAACTTTACATAAAGAAGAATTACAATTCCTCAACCAAGGATTAAACACTTGTGTAGATTTTTCCAAAAGTACAGAAGATTATGTAGCAGACATTGAAATTGCATGCCAACCACTAAACGAAACAGATAAAAACATAATAAAAAAGAATTGCAGCGAAGTTTTAGAAAAACTAACCGATAGTAAACAATACCATTACATAAGTAGCTACAAAAGCATCATCAATAATTTAAAGTCAAAACCAGTAGTCTACACAATAGCAGATAAAGGAAACACTATAGCAATCCTAGACAAAGAAGATTATGTCAATAGAGTGGAAAACCTATTAAAAGGACCAGACTACATCACAATAAAAAAGAATTCCCTCAGCTCACAAATAAATAATTTCAAAAAAATCATAAAAGAAATCAAAATACTATCAGATGTCCAAAAACGAAAAATTACTGTTGACAATCCTACACTTCCCAGACTCTATGTGCTCCCAAAAATTCATAAAGCAGACAACAGTATGAGACCAATAGTAAACCAGATTAATTCTCCCACTTATAAATTAGCAAAATGGCTCAATCAACAATTCAATGCACTTCCAAAATTCAACAGTCATAACATTAAAACCTCGTACGAGTTGGTAGCCAAAAATCAAACATACGTCAATTTCTGTGGATTATAATTTAGTTTCCTTTGACGTGAAATCTTTATTTCCTAGCATTCCTACAGAAAAACTTTTAACTATTTTAAAAAAATGGCTTACTGACATTGGGTTACATACTGTAGAAATAGAAGATCTTACCAAATTAACCAATCTGTGCATCCAACAAAATACCTTTAGTTTCAATGGCAACATATACCAACAGATTACAGGCCTAGCGATGGGAAACCCACTATTCCCCATATTAGCAGAACTATATATGGGATCTCTTGAATCACAGATCACAAAAGCTTTTCCTTGGATTTTCAAAATGTGGCATAGATACGTAGATGACATAGTTGCAATAGTACCCAAGAAACATATTCATGACTCTCTCAAATTACTCAACTTGCAAGAAAGATCCATAACATTCACAATAGAAATGGAAAAAGATGGATGGCTTCCATTTCTAGATCTAAAAATCATCAAGAAAGATAATAAATTACAATTTGGAATATTTAGAAAACCCACACACACAGATAACTACATAAAAAAGAACAGTTTCAATCCAGTACCACACCAATATGCAGTGTTCAACACTTTAGCTTTCAGATTGGTCAACATTTGCCTCAGTGACGCAGAATATAAGATAGAGTATGAACACATTATAAACACAACTATAAACAATGGTTTAAGCATCCCCTCGATAATAAAAAGGATCAATAAATACAAATTAGTAAAATCCATAAAAGAAGCTTCGACTCTGGAGGTAATCAAAGAAAAACCAAGATATTGTAAATTCACTTACAATGCAAAAGTACACTACAAATTCAAAAATATTTTCAAAAAATTTAACATAATGTTAGCTCCTATCAATAGATACAACATTAAATACCTCCTAGCATCAAAACTAAAAGACCAGTTACCAGAAGTAAAGAAATCAGGAATATATTCAATAGAATGCTCGGAATGTGAACTAAAATATATAGGAAAAACTAAAAGAAATTTGATAACCTGCAAGAAGGAACAATTTTAGGAACATTAAGTTGAAACAAACGGAAAAGTCAGCAGTAGCACATCATTATTGGAGCCATAACCATGAAATGAACCCAGAAATAAAACTTTTGAAAGAATTAAACAATCCTTATGACTTGTCAGCATGCGAGAATATTTTCATCTTAAAGTACCGAAAAACAGCAATGAATTTTGACCTTCCGCCAGAGGACTACCTCTCCAGATTCATTTCACAACCACTAGAGGCCACCACACAAAAATGCAATAACCTGCAGAGGACCAACCAGAACAGTGGTTCAACAGCTGACGATGAGAACAACGGTTCTTGAAATATGTCCTGATTTTAAAAACATGTAAGTGAAGTGTATAAAAATTACCCACAGTGTATCAATCAATATACAAGACCTTCACTGTAAATAGCTTCAATAATTTAACAAATACGTTACAAGAAATGTGTTTCATTAATGAGCATCTAAATATTAGGTAGCAGAAACCAAGAAATTGGGTACACTTATAAGTTCACTGCTAATCCCCATAATAAAAGCCAGCTTTGCTCTTCCTTATTTTTCTGCAGATAGTTTTGCAAACGTATGTCTCATCTGCAAATTTAAATATTAGGTGAAAGGACAATAAAATAAGCTGAATTAGTTTGAAGTAATTTTTTTGGAATGTACTACTGCATAATAATTACTAATGAATGAATCTTTTCTTGACATAAAACAATCTTTAAACATTTTGAAAACTCTAAAGTTTCAGGTGTACATTTCTTAGAAAATTAGCTTTGCAAATTATTTAATTTTCCAATTTATTTTCCTGAGCAATTCTTTTTCAAATGTTATTAACCAAGCCATATATGTAATTCTCATACATTTAATCAGATTTTAATTTTATACAGAAAAATAACTTCCAAAGCTACAAATACATAGCAAGTGTGTGAAAGAGTAGTTGCAACCTAAAATATGAACTTGTGGGTTTAGCTGTGGACAACCATCATTAAACTAATTGTAATCTAGCCTAATATTCAACCTTTGATTTTCAACACTGATTTCATTTTCTTTATTTGCTTTCTAAAGAATGGTGTAATGCAGTGCATTTGTCTTAAAAAAATGTTTACAAGTTCTAATTTCAGAGAACAACGTAATTCTGTAATGTGAAACGCAAAGTTAGAAAAATGGGCAGTAATGATATAAATACCATCTATGATATATGGATTTTGCTTAATGTGTTGAAACTGGCTTTCATGATTGACAATTTCTCTTCTCTGAATATCTGAATGATTTACTACTCTGTATGGATGGTTAAAGGTGCCCATGTATGTTTCCAGTACTTACGGCAGTCTCGCTCATCTTCTCCATCTGCACAGTCTCTATCAAAATCACAGCGCCAATAAGGAGGAATGCATTTGCCATCGTTACATTGCACCATAGTACCAGGGCATGTTATTCGTGCACACTGCTGTTCATCTGATCCATCTGAACAATCATTTTCACCATCGCATTTCCACAATTTAGGAATGCACATTCCATTGTTGCATGTGAAATGCTCTGAAGAGCATGTATTATTTGCTGTTAACATAATAAGATAATGAATTAAAAAAAATACACATCACACTATAAGATAATGGATTTAAAAAAAAGACAAAGGAAATAGTAACAGAAACAAGGTCATAAAAATTAAGAGGTTAAAAATCGCCTTGATTTTTCCTTTAATCCCTCATCGTTCCTTATTGTACTGATGTTAAGCTTTAGAATGCTGCATAATACTCAACAGTTTTTTGGCTTACACCCACTACCTATAGCAGTGCATGCTGGGCCAGGTCAGCTAGTCCATCTGTCTAATAACAAACTGAATGATAGTTATATGTGAACGTTAGTTGCTGTATGAGTTATACAAGTGCATTATTTCTGTCTTTGTGTTGTTGTAACTTATTCTGTGATTAAGAAATCAGTATAGCTCTGTCTCTGTGTTATAGTATCAGTGCAATATATTAATAAAGTAAATTTTTGGATGATTCAGTCAAACTAAACACTGTTATTGCTCCACTTACTAGTTTGGTTAGCTAATGATGTGGACAAAGGATTCATGAAACTGGTTAGTTTGACTCAATCATACAATGATCTCAATTATATAATTAGCTGTACTGTACAAGTTCCATTAACATTTCTAGAAGTACATTATACCGAATTCTATTGAAACATCACTAGAATAGAAAAAATATAATCAACAGGAATGATGCCATACTATAGGGAAATTTAAAGAAAATACTAAGGCAGAAATCATAATTATGGAGTAGATCTATTGCAAGTGAATACAAATTTCATTAAAACATGTCAGAAATGAGTGACCGCTGATAGACACTATTTTGATTTTCTTCTTTTATACAATATAGCACAATATTTATAAGAAAATCACTCAAATTTCACTAAATTTTTTCCACTTACTTGGAAATGTTCCTAAGGCTATTGCCTTCATCATCAGCATTGTTCTCAGCTTCCTAGTATGGTATTAAGATGTTGCTCTGTGGTTTTTATGAAATCAGTGATGAGGTCATCGTTGTTTAGGAGATCAAAATTAATAAAATTTTCTTTCTTTTTGTTTATGCACATATTTTCCCACACTGTTAATTCTATGGGTTTTTGAAGAGCTTTTAAAAGTTTTGGTTCCTTTTGCCAAAATGATCTGCTATTGCAGATTTTTCTATGTATTTATATTTTACATTTCTCATGCGTTCCTTCCTGGATATAAAAATTATAAAAAATGGCAATAGACTGGAATTTGAAATCTTCAGAAAAGATACCCATACAGATAATTATATAACAAACAGCCGCAATCCAAAACAATATAAAATTGCCATAATCAACAGCCTCACATTCAGATTAACAAACCTACCAATAACGAGACAGAATTCAAATCGGAATATCATAAAATCATTAATGCACAGAAAAATGGCTACACAAGAGATATCAACAAGGAAAATTCAAAAAGCAAAAAGAAATAAAAGACATCACTACACTAAAAGGTTCAAAAGAGATTATATATTATAAGAAATTCACATTTCACCCCTGGGCAGACCAAAAATTCCAGAAGATTTTTAAGAGGCAAACATCTTTTTTGCTTCAATAAAAAAATGCAGTTTTAAAAACCTTCTACAACCAACACATTAGACAAAATTCCACCAGGCATTTATGAAACCAGTTGCAAAGACTACAACATGAAATATATAAACAAAGCAAAAAGAAACATTACCATACAGTTTAAGGAACATATGATAAATGTAAAATATAAATGCATTTAAACCATCATGTGCAGATCATTTCTGGGAAAAGAACCACAAATTCCAAAAGGAACCAAAACTCTTCAAAAACCCATAGAATTAACAGTGTGGGAAAATATATTCATAAACAAAAACAAAGAAACTTTGATTAATTTTGATCTCCCAAACAATAGTAACCTCATCACTAAGTCCATAAAATCCACAAAGCAACATCTTAATACCATGCTGGGAAGCTGACAGTGGAATCATGCTGATGGTGAAGGGAACAGCCTTGGAAAGATCTCTAAAAAGTGAAAAAAATTTAGTGAATTTGAGTGATTTCCTCATAAATTACTATATTATACTATATTTTCCTGTGAAAATTCCCACTATTCAAAACTCCTTTTATACATCTTATTTTGATTTAAAGTAAAACACTAAAAATCATGTCGTCACATTAAAACTCTCTTTAAGTTTCACAAACACACTTATAAAAGTAATTTTGGTACATGTTTCGTGAAGTACATTCCTCACATTGTCAACCAAAATGACGACTGAGGAGCCAATTTCAGCAAAGTATGTATGTTACTATGCTTGCTCTGGTGGTCTGTTAATGAACTTAAACAATATGTTGTCTGCTTCCGGTATATCAAAATTCATAAGTTTGTATTCATATTTTTTTATGTAAATTTTTTCCCATATATTAAGTTCTTTCGGATGTTGAATTGTTTTTAGTAATGTTATGTCCTTCTCTATTTCATGATTCTCATTCCAAAAATGTGCAGCCACTGCTGATTTTTCTACTTGTTTGTGTCTAATATTTCTCCAGTGTTCCTTTAATCTTATCCCCAGATTTCTCTTTGTTTTTCCTATGTATATTTTGTCACAATCCTTGCAATTAATTCTATATATACCTGAATGTTCTTCTTTCTTCTTTTTTTGTTTAATTTTATTTAGATTTAATAGTTTACCAACACTATATCTGTTTATTGGTGCTAGAGTAATGTTGTACTTTTTGAAAATTTTTTGGAATTTATGGTTAACATAAGGGTGATATGTGAATTTTTGATAGGTATTTTCTTTAAGTGAAGAACTGAGTGTGGTGATTAGTTTAATTTCCTTTTTATTTTTAAATCTTTTTATTTTTTTATCTACCATTTGTTTGTTAAATCCATTTATTTCTGCTGTGTGTATTATATGTGCATATTCTTTCCTGTATTCTTCTTTACTGAGTGGTGTATTAACTAGCCTATATGTCATACTATTGAATGCTGCTTCCTTGTGGGGTCTGGGGTTGAAACCTTTTGCTTTTATGTAATTGTCGGTATGTGTGTCCTTTCTGTATATACCAAATTCTATATTTTTATTCCTTTTTATTATCCTTAGGTCCAGAAAAGGTAAAGTATTATTAACCTCGGTTTCCATAGTGAATTTTATGGTTTTTTCTTGCAAATTCAACAGTTTCAATGAATCTTCTATGAATCTATCTTCTACAATGGCAAACACATCATCAACATATCTGTACCATGTTTTGAATATGTATGGGAAGGCTTTCATTATATGTGTTTCAAAATAGCTCATGAACAGATCAGCCAAAAAAGGAGATAGTGGACTACCCATCATTAAACCTGATTTTTGTTTATAAAACTTTCCTTCAAATGTGAAGTAGGTTTGGTTTAAACATAGTTCTGTGAGTTTTACATATTCTTTTGTGTGTGTTTCTGCAATGTTGATAGATAATAGCCATTTTTTTAACAAATTCAGGGTTTTCTCTTTTGGAATGCTTGGAAACAATGCTTTTACATCAAAGGAAACCATGATATCATTTGAGTTTAGTTTATTATCTTTGATTTTGTTTATAAGATCGAATGAGTTTTTTATACTTAGACTTGGGAATTTGGGAAATGTATTAAATCGTGTAGTTAACCATTTGGCTAGGAGGTAACATGGGGTATTGATATTGTTAATTATTGGTCTCATGTCTTTTCCTGGCTTGTGTATTTTTGGTAATCCTATTATTTTAGCTATTGATGGATTAGGTATTTTGATTTTGTAAACATCTGAATTTGTGAGTAAGCTATTTCCTTTTAATATGTCTTCTATTGATTTCTTGCATTTGTGTAGGGGATTTTTTTCCACTTCAATGAACTCTTTATTGTTTAGTAACTCTAGCATTCTATGTTGGTAATCTTCTTTGTCTAGGATTACAATTTGGTTTCCCTTATCTGCTTTTGTATATATGACTTCTTTTTTATTTAATGATTTTATGGTTTTTTGGTATGATTTGGGGATTTGGCTATGATTTTTAATTTCTTGTAATATTCCTGAAGACATTTTCCTAATATAATTTTTATCTATGGTGTTTAATTTCTCAATAGTTAATTCGATATCTGTAATATATCCTTTTATACAGCTTAATATATCCTTATATATCCTTATATATTATATAGATATAATATATATAGATGTAATATATCCTTTTATACAGCTTAGTACTCATCTTGAAATAAAACTAATATTGTGTGCATGCTATTATTGATCAAAATTGTGCAAGTAGAAATGTCAGGGGAACTTAGTTCATTGATGAAGTTAGCAACTGGTGCAACCTAGTCTTGTGTGCTAGTGATCTGCTATGTATGCAAGACAAAAATGACTGTCTTTAGTAATCAATTAATGCAATGGAACACTCATTCCTATAAATGGAAAGAAAAATGAAATGAATGGTCAGAAAAGTGTACCTATTTCTTCCAAAAAATTGTGTGAATCTAAGGTTCAGTTTCCAGTAATTGATTAAACATTTATTTAAACTCAAGAGGCTCCATGACTGTTAAAGCATTTGGCGTAATTTTCCATTGATGTGGCAATAATAATGCATTCACAATGCTTGCATTATAATTTTTATGTGAATGCAAGCATCGTACACACGTTATCTCTAAATGTTAAGTGTAAGATTCAGTAACAGGAAGTTGAGAGAATTAAGGGGAATTACTAAGGAGTATGGATGGTTGCGAGGTGAGGAAAAGGTGCTTAACCAAACCAAGATAAAAGGACAAAATCTGAGAGATATCAGCCATGAGAGAGTAGCTGAGAAGCCAGACAGAAAACAGGGTGTGCCCATCATCCCTCAATTCGAGCTGTGAACAAAGAACATTTTCACTATGGAATTATGTGTATGTAATTAGCTGATTTTTCAACTTAATAAAATATTGTATTGTATCATTATATATATTGTGCTGCACATGTGTGTTTTGTTGTGATCCTGGTAGATGTAGGTTCCCCCTATTCCTTTTTTTAATTATGTAATGTTTTATGTAGGAAGTTTTAGGTGGGAAACTGAATCATACATTCTCCAACCCAGGTTCTTTAGCCAGTATGATGTAGATTTAGGAGTTAGTTAACAGGGGGTGCAACAACATTCAGTGCAAAGAAAGTCAATATAAGAAGGAAAGCAGAATGATAATAAACAATGAATGTGAGAAATTAAAAATATAAGAATCTGCATAAATTAAACTGTAGTAGAACAGAGAAAAATGAAAATGTTCACGTTTTAAGTTTGTAACAAGAGACTCACATTACCACTGGGGAAAAAAAAAAATCCAAAATACATTTCTCAATTCTGGCATGCCAAACTTTATACTTTTCACTCAACATTCATCACAGACCCTAAAAACATCATGAATTAAAAGCTTAAATACTGTAAACATTTTTTATGATAGTGAAAAGAAGTAAGAAAATAAAACAGTGAAATAATGTTAACTTTATTATTCTAGTTACTAGATATTGTAAATGATGATAGTTATTACTAATGTAAGTATTTCTGAAGGTCGTGGGCCTGGTAGTTATGTGGATGAAAATATAGCCATATGAATTTCCATCCCATTAGTAGACATCCTAAATTTCTAGAATATAACATCCTAAGTTTCTTGGGTATGTAAGGTAAAATTTCTCGAGTGAAAAAGTAAGGCTCTGAAAGTCATTTAGAACTGAAAGAGCTGCAAAACTTTCATATATAAACTCTTTAATTGTAAATTAATAAAACTAACAAATAAAACCAAAATGTACATTTATTCACTATTCTATTACAGAAAATGATGAAAATACTTACAAATCTTACCCTACATTTCCTAAACAATGCTTACATTATTAATTACAGTCTGGCCGCTCAGTCTCCGGCCCTGATATTTCGTGAGAGTAAAGAGAGGGGTAGATGTCAGCACTGCCAACTTTAGGCGTGAATACATCTAAATTCTAGAGTAAATAAAGCTATTTTGATACGTTTTAATTGATAAATATTTAAACCTGCTTTGGTTGGGTATTCTGTAATGTTTTTAATAACAATAGTTTCTGCTACAAAATTCAAGCTCCACTACATGCTAAAGAATTAATTCACGGTTTGCATTGCTGGGGATGACACCAGCATCATAGTCTGCTAGCACTAATCACCATTCCTCTTGTGCTGCATTTTGCACTATGTTGGCAACGTGTGCCCAGTTGTTTGTTGTGTTGGTTCAAGTGAAGCTGGTTTATTTGTGCACGAGAGATTTATAGTGTTATTCTTGTTATAGTTCTTATATTTATTGTTGTTATAGTTATAGCAATATGGCTACAATAAGTGTTAATGCATAACATATGCACGTGCAGTAGAGGTGCAGAACTAGCAACACAGGTTCTCTCGGTTACAAGAAAACGTCAGAGCTAGATTGTATATGCTCGGGACTCATTTACATTATTTTGGAGACACAAGGATGCATTGTTGAATAACTCATTGCCAGGGGAATGAAGAAAATTGAAAAGAATGGCCCAGTTGTTTATCAGTCACTCAACAACTTCCAACCATCATGTGGGACAGGAATGGGGGACATACTAGCCCTGAAACCTCTCTCCTGCTGGAATTGTACAAGGCATAAAGTTTCTTTCTGGCATGCAGAAGAGTATGCATCATGATGGCTACAAACTTAGGAAAGTCAAACCACCCTTTAATGCACTACCAACAAAATTAACTTTGTGTGTGCAGCACTGGATGTGGATAGCATCATCTGGAAGAGTGAAGTCATGTACATTGCAGAGTCAAAGTTCACCTCTACGTCTTGCAAAGTATCTGTAGTGGCTGGAGTCCAGCATTATCCATTTACTGCCTCTACTGAAATAATACTGCTCCTGGGACCTGGTAGGTTCCACTATGGAAAGCAGGGCAAAATATATATATAGTCTTGTCGGGCATAACAGCAACTGTGTCATTTAAAATGGCAATAACTTGTTCTTTCATAGATGAGTCAAAGTTCACCTTCATGTCTTGCAAAGTATCTGTAATGGCTCCAGCCCAGCATTATCCATTTACTGTCTCTATTGAAGTAATACTGCTTCTGGGACCTGGAAGGTTCCACTATGGAAAGTAGGGCAATATATATAGTCTTGTCAGGCATAACAGCAACTTTGTCATTTAGAATGGCAATAACCTTTTCTTTCATAGATTTGCCAAGAGAGGCAAATATTCCCTCCAAAGAATATTGCTTCCAGGCAGGTCTCGACTATGTTGTTCTTCACCCGAACCTTGAATGCTGGATGATCTGCCTTCTTTAATAGAATATTGGTGGAAATGTGAACTGATGAAATCAACTATAGCAGCCAAATATAGTCAGAAATTTAAAAAATTCTGCATTTATGGTTTTATAAATAAAAATGCCCATATACTTATTTTCAGGCCTTAAACTGACCAAACTGGAAAGAATTTAAAACGAATGTCTTTTGGCACATTGCGTAGTTTATCGCCACATGTGCCATTGGAACTTTTACTTGCAGAAAGCTTGAGTTTTCCAGACATATCTTCGCATTTTTCGCACACTCAATAGCCTTGAACAATTTCCTCTTGATGCTTTCGCATATTTGTTGCACCCACATGGCCTCAGCTTGCAATGCATTTTTAATGCCAATGGAATTTGCCTATGCAACCTGCTTATTGCAGAAATTGCACAGCAGTAAATCTCTAAACTGCTTCATTCCATCTTGGGAGAACTGCTTTATTCAACAGTATGATCGACGATACTTTGCAAAAATGTGCACTAATCTGCATTCCCTTGATGCTGGAATCAGAAATAAACTAGAGCAAATAAGATTGAAGTGTTGCTTCTGCACATTTGGATGTTCCTGCATGTCTTCATTATACAATAAGATAATTGTAATGGGAGTGCAGTATTCATTCAGCACTTACATTCAGTTGTGATGGATATTTTCATTACATCACCAACAATAGTTTGTATGGTTATTTGCATTTAGCATGAAAGGAGAGCAGCAAAAGTGATGTGTCAGCCAAGAGAGAATGCTTTATTTTACTATAGATGCTATTCAATTTCTCAAGGAAACATAGAAATTATTTCTATGTAGTTATTATGTTAAAACCTACATAAATGTGCTACAATTGGCTTAAAACCATGTGTCTCACTATTTTTCAAATTTTTTAAATTGTTTCAAGTCAAGAAATTTGAGTGCTCCCGTCCAATAGTATTAGATTGATATATGTATTATTCATATTTTTTTCAAGTTTGTATGATTTGGGAAGGAACTATGTACATAAACCAAGTTAGGTGGAATGTATGAGGTGCATCAAGAAAGTAAGTCCCAATCGCGTCTAGAGATGGCGTCACTAGTAGGATAGGAATGCGCATGTGCAGGAGTAGAGAGGAAGTATGTGGGAATAATGCAGTAAAGTTTCAGCCTTGTGACGGCTGTGGTTACTGCGCTGTGCTAGGAGAAAATGGCTGCTCTGATATTGTCTCCCGCCAACTGTGAGGTTCGTGCAGTCGTGCATTTTTGCACGCTCAAAAGCAAAGTCCTGCAGAGATCCATCGCCAAATGTGTCAAGTGTACGGACACAACATTATGTGCGACAGTATGGTAAGACGATGGTGCAGGCAATTCACTGAAGGACGAACCAATATTCACGACGACGACCGTAGTGGCCGACCGTCCCTGGTGTCGGCAGAAGCGTTGGAAAGCGTGCGGCAAGCTATTGAGCAGAACCGGCGCTTCACAATTTCAGAACTCTCTTGTCAATTCCCCCAGATGTCTTGCTCGCTTATGCATGAAATTGTCTCCCGGTGGCTTGGTTTTAAAAAAGTGTGTGCAAGATGTGTGCCTAGGCAACTGACAGATGAACACAAAACCAAACGTCTGGCCGCAGCATTGACATTCCTACAGCGGTACGCAGAGAAGGGTGACGAGTTTCTCGACAGTATTGTCACTGGGGATGAAACATGGGTGTCGCATGCCACACCAGAGACAAAACAACAGTCAATGCATTGGCGGCATAGTGGTTCACCTGTGAAGACCAAATTCAAGCAGACAACCTCTGTTAAAAAAATCATGTGCACCATCTTCTGAGATCGGCGTGGTGTCCTCTTATACAAGTTGTTACCACAAGGGGAGACCGTAAATGCTGATTGGTATTGTCAGACATTGCATAAACTGAGGAGAGCAATCCAAAACAAGAGACGTGGGATGTTGACAAGAGGCATTACGCTATTGCATGACAATGCAAGACCTCATACAGCCAACACCACACGAAATGTGTTGAATAAGTTTGGATGGGAGATCTTCGACCATCCACCCTACAGCCCTGACCTCGCTCTAAGTGATTTTCATCTCTTCCATCTCATGAAGCATTTTCTGGCAGGAAAACGTTTCCACAATGACCCTGAGGTGCAGAATGAACTGATTTCATGGCTCCAAACATTGGTGGCAGACTCCTATGACTTGGGCATACAATTGATGGTGCACCATTACAATAAATGCCTCAACAATGGTGGTGACTATGTTGAAAAGTAGCCAGTGAATCTATGTAATTATTCCAATAAATATTTCTTACTTAGTGATGTTTTTGTTCTCTTTATCGGTCATCGGGACTTACTTTCTGGATGCACCTCATATATTATGCTGAGCACTTAATAAATAAATGAATGTATAAAATACATCTAAAATGAGGGAATCATCTGAATTGGTTACAATATACCTCATCAACCAATTTTCCAAACGAAGGCTCTACTTTGTCTTTACACTGCAATAATCATAATCTTCTAAGACATCTCAGCCAAATTCTTGAAAGATGATCAATGTTAAACCTCTTACAAATTTTGATTAAAAGTTTTTAGATTTCATCATTTGCACAACACTATCACTACCTACAGCTTCAAATTTGGCAATCATATGGTGGTGGATTTTTTAAGCTACTTTTTGTACATAAGAATAAAATTTTTCTACAAGAGCTGAATTAATTCAACAAATGGTTTAGAAAGATTCTCAAGAAAAGAAGCTAATGAAATTATTATACATTTAAATTGGCCCTTACCTTTAGGACAAGTGCCATTTTCATTTGGTTCTTTGTTACCAGGGCACATACATTTTCCTCTAGCATCTGTTTCCATTCCATCAGGGCAGAGACATGCAAATCCATTCTTTGGTTTGCCCAGGCATAGGTGTGAACATTCAGTTTTAGAAATGTTAGCACAAGCATTAGTTCCTTCTTGAACACTATGTGCAAATACCTGCAAAACAAAAGTACCAAAATTGTATTTAATTATGAATTGGGCAATATATTTCAGTAAATAGCTTACACATTAATTCTTCATTTGTTTAAGCACTAATGGAAAGAATTCATTCCATACATAATATCATTAGTTTTCAAACCACTTTCTGAATTATAATCTTATCATGCTGAAAATTTGTTGTATTTTATACATACATACTCTTTGTCATTTTCTAGGGTAACACCAAAAAGTATAATTTTTAAAATGCAAAAGAGTTATCAGCCTTAAGCCTAAGAAATCAAGAAGCAACTGTAGATCATTGTTTAAGTAAATACATTTTCCTTTAATAATCTCTTCTGAGTCGAAATATTTAGAACATTTTTTATGGTTTCACTTGCATGAGATTTACTGAGGACATGTTTCATGGAACAATAGTCCTCATCCTCAGCTGTTAAACAACTGTTGGATCAGGCTGAAGATGGAGGCTATCGCCTTTGAGACATGTCCAAGTAAGTGGAACAAAATTAGTGAAATTTGAGTGATTTCGTGACAATAATTTGTCAGACTGTTGGATCATTTGTAGAAGTTGGGTAGGAGGTAATCTATCTGGCTTGATTTTAAGTTTGGAATAACTGAGTCGACTTTGTATCTGGCTTGACTCTAGTGGTCTTGTGATAAACTTGAATAAAGAACTGTCTGCTTCTTAGATGTCAAAATTCATAAGGTTTTGCTCAGGTATTTTTGATATAAATCCTTTTCCATATGTTTAATTCTTTTGGTTGTTGAACAGTTTTTAATTAACACATGGGAAAGGATTTATATATATATATATATATATATATATATATATGTGTGTGTGTGTGTGTGTGTGTGTGTGTGTGTATAAAAAATAAAAATAAAAATAAGTAACAGTATTAGCAATGTAACAAATTAACAGTAATAATAAAAGCTTTTAAAAGGTTAAAACACTAAGATAAAGTCACACTTGAAATTGCTATATTTCAAACTCGAGTTCTTCTATGGCAAAAAGACAAGTCCAAAACATGAGCAAAACCTTTTGACATCCTGGAAGCAGACAGCTCTTTATTCAAGTTTATCACAAGACCACCACAGTCAACCCAGATAGATACCTACCTACCTACCTACCTACCTACCTACCTACCCAACTTCTACGAATGATAAAATAGTCGTTTAACAGCCGAGATTCTGAACAACTGTTTCACCAAAAATGTCTTGAGTCAATCTCATGTAAGTGAAACCATAAAGAGTGTTCTAAATATTTTGACTAAGAAGAGATTATTAATGCATGCTTCACTGTGTTTGATTCCAAATTGAATTAATATTGACATATACCTTTGTATCTTTATTAAATGCTGTTATATGTAAAGATATATCAACCAGTCTCTCATAAAATTTAAAACACCAAGAAGTTATCTATTATATGAACCTTATATGAAACAAACTTTACGGTATTATTAGCAATACACCAAATGTATATAAACACACAACTTTCCTAAACAATAATGATCATAAATTTTTAAAATGTGCAGAAGCTAAGAAGATTAAGATTGTTATATAATTCAGTCTAGACACTCTTACTGGCTCCAGTCACTTGTTTACATGTAGAACATGTTTCAAACCAACGTTTGAATCCTCCTCAGCTACCCATCAACTACTAGATAATTCGTGTTGCTAAGGGGATGTATATTCTGCTCTGGTAGAGGTGTGATGAACTTATAGTTTATGTTTTTATCCCCAGAATTGTCAAAGATCATTAATCTCTGTATTTATAAATGTACATTTTCTTCCATATTGCTAACTCTGTAGGTCCTTGAACTGATTTTAATAATTTTGCTTTTTTCACTATATCATGGTTTTCTATCTCGAAATGATATGCTACAGCTGATTTCTCCATTTATTTGAATTTTATTTCCAGAAGTGTTCTTTTAACCATGTGGCCATATTTCTTTTTATTTTTTCAAAATATAGACTTTTTTACATTCTGTACATGTTAATTGGTAAATACCTGCTTTTTACTCTGGTGAAATGTCATTTGAAATTTGTGTCCATGAGTAGTCCATGAATGATATATGAATTTTTTTAAAAACTTATCTTTTCCTACCAAATTGTTGGGGTTTCTTTAATAAGTTTCTGCCTCCTGAACTTCTGTACTTTTCTCTGAACAGTTCTTTGCTAAATGCATTTTTAATTTCTGTTCTTTCTATTTGCTTGTATTCTTTGGAGTATTCTTTGTTGTTAATGGATAGGTTAACAAGCTTATGCATTAAGCTGTTTTATTTATTTATGGACGCTCTTAACCATCTCAGGTCATCAGCGTCCCATTCAAATCAGGACGTGAGAAGGCTAACAAATTTTGCTCTTTTTTCAGCTTTGAGGTTCTTTATCGTGCCGTAAATGTTTGACTTGGGACCCAAGGCTTTACTTCCCTTCCGAAGAAAGCCAAACTTAGGATTTTTATGCCCGAAAAAATCCATCAGTCCTGGCCAGAAACGAACCTGCGCATTAATCTATTGATATTTTGTGTGTTTTGGAGTTAAATTTGTTAGTTTTAATGTAAGTGCATGCATGTTCTTTTTGTAGATTCCAAATTCCAGGTTGCCTGGATGTTTTATTATTTCAATGTCCAGGAATGGTAACATTACCTGTTTCTGTTTCATATGTAAAGATAAGTTTTATCTTGTACATTCAGAAATTTTTTGGTATTGTCAATGTGTTTTTTATTAACTATGGCAAATATATCAACATATCTATACCAGATTTTAATTATGTATGGGAATATACATCCTTTTAGCAACATGAATTATCCAGCAGTCGATGGTAAGCTGAGGATGCAGATGATGGTCTGTGAAATATGTTCTGCATTTAAACAAGTTAGTGGAGCCAATATAAGTGTGTGGTTTGATCCATACAACAAAATTATATGATAGCTTCACTGCACAAGTTCCAATTATCATTTCAAGTTGAAGAATATTATTTATTATCGCTCTGTCACTTTCTGCCAAAATGAACTATGCTATAAATAGTACTGTATATAAGCCCATACTTCTGTTGATGTACAGGATATTGTACATATGCATATATACATAATTCTTTTCTCATATTATTCTATTATCTATTTTCATGTCATACCCTTGGTTCTGACTCTGACAGAGCAATAATTGCTACAAAGCTATTTTTCTTCTTGTTATAAAAATATAGTATTATATTTATATGCTGAAACTTATAATACTATACTGTGCATTATGCTCTTTTCTATAAGGCCCCTTGACGTTTCATATACATAAGTTTAAATTTATAATTCATAACTTTAACCTCTTAAAACACTTCCAAATAAGGTTTATAGTACTTTTTTCAGATCAAAAATGAGAAAAAATTCCACATAAATTGTGGAATGGTACAGCATTTGAGATGTGTTAAATGGCATGGTGAACATGTTACTCTTACTGTGCTGAAGGTCATTACAGTGCAAGTAGATGAAAGAAATTACATTTTTTCAATCAGCAATTAGAAATTGTACCTAATTGTACTTTCCTTTGCACGAAAGGAATTTAACACTCAAGTTTCCTTGTCAATACAGCCAATTTCTATACTTTCTTATCAGTTGTTCCCTGAATTCTTGGTAGTGCAGTTGTGATTAGTGCAGATATGGCAAAGTGGAAATCTCTTTCTATAAGTGAAAAATTACAAATCCTCCATAACTATGATGAAAACCCTAAGGTGAATCAAAAATACATTTTTCTTAATCTATGGGAACCCCTTCATCCAGCTTAAGAACAATAATAAAATATAGGGATGCTATTATTGACGCAGAGAAGATGGTTGTAAATAATAGAAAGTGAGACCTGGGAAATATGAAGACATTGAGGAAATTCTTGTTGAACGGATTCTGCAATGCTTCAATTCCAGTCAGTGGCCCAGTCACACAAGAAAAAGCATGAGAAATAGCAGGCAAAATGAACACAGACTTAGTATAAAAATATTGTACTTACGAAGCTGTTGACAATGGAGTGGCAATATAACTTCAACTTAGGTATTCATTTTTTACACTAAACTCCATTGACTTACACAAAAGTAAGACACGTTTCGGGAGAATCTTTCCAATCTTCAGTTGCTCACTGAACCACCGTTACTCAAAACTGACTTTAGTGCTTTGAATGGTTGACTTGATATATTCAAGCAAAGGCATGATATAATTTGATTTAATTTTTTGTCATCAAAACACTCTTAATGCTTCACTTACTTGTCATAAAATGTGGTACATGTTTCGAAGACGTTCGTCTTCATCCTCGGCCACGGGATGACTGATTGGAGACTCGATTGCACTTTTTGATGTAAGGTTTTGCCCTGGTGGTACTTTGATGAACTTAAAGTTTGTGTTTACTTCTTCCAGAACGTCAAAGTTCATTATACGATCTCTGTGTTTGTAAATATGAATTTTTTCCCATGTAGCCAATTCTGTAGATCCCTGTGTTGCTTTTAACAATTCTACTTTTTTAATTATGTCATGATTTTCTGTCCAAAAATGATATGCTACAGCTGACCTTTCCATCTGTTTGTATTTTATGTTCCTAAAATGTTCTTTTAAATATAATATTATATATTATATAATATATATTATATAATGATATAATGTTTGCAAATCAGTGGTAAATTTGAGTCAGTTAGGGACAGTGATGTAAATGACTGGCAAAGTAATGTGCTTCCTAGGCTCATTAAAAATTATGTGCCACTGCTTAACATGGATGAATGTGGCTTATTCTTTAGGCTAATACCCGACAAGTCATGTGTGTTCAAAGGGGAGAAATGTCATAGTGGCAAATTAAGCAAGGAAAGGGTAATTGTCCTTGTTGCTGCAAATGCCGATGGATCTGAAAAATTACCACTGTTAATACTGAGGAAGTCACCTAGACCCCAATGTTTTAAAAACTTTAAATGACTGCCTTGTGAATACAAAAATCAAGCATATACCTGAATGTTGAGTTGTTTGTCACTTGGCTCAAAGACTTAGACCAAAAAATGTAAAAACCAATTAATCCTGCTCTTAGTATACTGCAATGGATGGTCAAGATTGTTAAGGCACAGACTAGCGAGCGGGAGGTCTGGGGTTCTATTCCCACCATGAATGTCCTCCCTGACAGATTTTTCTTTTCCAGGAGTTCCTCAATCCTCATAAATGGCAAATGCCCTAAACTTAGGCCCAGAATGCTTCCTTTCTCCAAAAAAAAAAAAAAAACAAACAAAACTAACAAAAACAACAACAACCAAAATTCTTGGTACGTTCACCTGAAAAATGTAGAAATAGCATCCCTGCCTCCCACCTCAACCAATGAACTCCAATCAATGGATCTGGGGAGTTATAAAGTGCTGAAGCATTTTTATCGAAAGGGAGTTGTTCTACGATATCTCCAGTATATTCATAATCAAAAGCAGCATTGCATTGGATGCAATGAATTTTATCTCTGCTGCATGGGAAAGGATTGCTGCCAATTACTTCAATAAAGTAGGCTTTTTAATGTAATATTCTACATTTTGTTTTATTAGGCTATTTTATCCAGCTTCTGTATAAAACTTTTTTGCTTTAACTGGTTTTTGTTTTTTTTTTTTTTTTTTTTTTTTTTTTTTAAATTTCGTAGGTACATTGGGTAAAATCCGTTGAAACAAATGTCCCTTGTCACAATAGAAAATGAGGATTTGGTTGCTGTATGGAAGAAGTTTGATGTTAATTGAGAAGATTTTAAATCAGTTGACCATGTCTAGTGACATCAGAAATCGGTGATGTTGATATGATTGTGCATCATATTGCTGTTACTGTCCAAGATGAAGACAATGATGAGGGAATTGAATTTTTAGAGGAAAATGTCCCCCCGCAAAATGAAGTTTTTGGAACAAAAAATCTGCTCAGAAAATACATCACTATTACTCCCAGTGACATATCAAGTGACATTTAATAACTACTTAAACCGCATAGAAAATGTAATCATCCATAACATAATACACACACTTGACAAGCTACAATCAAAAATAACTTTTAAAATTGTAGGAAATGAGCTACAATTTGAATTTTGCATTGTAGCTAAAGCAATGACCTGTGCTGTGATGATGATGATGATGATGAATGAAATGAATGAATAGTGTTTAACGCCCGTTTTTGCTACAGAGGCACCACAGGCGATGGACGCTGATGATACATGAGATGAAATGATATATTGGGAAAGGATTTATTTTTAAGGAAGGAATCGTTCCAGGCCTAAGTTTAGGGTACCTCCCCGGCATTTGCCATTTATAAGGACTGAGGAAAACCTGGAAAAACCTCAGTCAGGAAGGACGGTCCTGGCGGTATTCGAACCCAGACCTCCCGCTCACGAGTCCGAGACTTAACGACCTCGGCCACCCGTGGCGGTGATAATGATGATGATGATACTTCAGTAAAGTACAGTAATAATAAAACATAGTATTGAAATAGTTTCCAAATTATTTTCTCCCTCACTAATCATTTCCCCTCTATAGTGCTGTCTGCTTATTAAGCGTTTAAACCACGGTCCCTTGACAAGCATATTATAGGGTTCTACTGCAGTATATTTATGTACTTTTCGTTTATAACATTACTAATTTAACTGTTTTAGTGGATTGATAAATAAAAGTTCTGCACATCAGGAGCAAAGGATAATTGCATAGTCCATTTTCTACCACTTTTTTTTTTATTTCTGTTTTAATATTCCATATTAAATTTTTGAAATTTCTGAAGTTAACGAATGAGATCAATGGATTTATAAGAATCAAACAAAGTTGCCTCACTTTTGACTTCTCAGGATGCTTTCTTGAACACAAAAAATCACATTAGAATTTAATTATAGGGTTGCAGTTTTTATTAACATTCATTCTTATGGTGACTTGAACTGCAAAAGATGACTTTTTATTGATTTGGTTTATTTACAGGTGCTCAATATTCAGGTCATCAGCATCCCATTCAATTTAGAGCATGAAATGGCCCAGAGGCCTCTTCTTTAAGGCTTAAAGTTCTTTTACGTGCCTTAAATCTACCACATGGGACCCATGGCTTTACTTCCCTTCCAAAGGAAGCCGTACTTAGGATTTTTATGCCTGAAAAAATCCATCAATCCTGGCAATCTTGGGTTTAATAGGCAAATATGGTTATCATTATACCACCAACACAGACATAAAAGATTACACTCCTTGCTTAAGTGGCCTGAGGCAAATAAGAGGACATCTGAGGGCATCCTCCATATTTTGATATCTTCATGCCAAACTGCAAATCCCATGATTCATATGAAGTTTGAAGGTTCATGGTAATGAATCTAGTCAATGAAATGTATTAAGTTTATGAAGAATATGAGGAATTCTTGGCATACTAAAATGATAAATAAGTTATTCTCTGTATCTTGTGTTATTTAATCAGTGCATATTTCTAGCAGATAAGCAGATAAATAAGTTATTCTCTGTATCTTGTGTTATTTAATCAGTGCATATTTCTAGCTCTTACCTTTAGGTCCATCAATCCTGGTAAGCCACCCTCCAATTGCAATATTCCCAAACCATGGTCTTTGTCAGCAGAGAAAATAGCATTTTGCTTCCAATCATCCCAATACAATGTGTCCTTGAATACAGCTACAGCAAATGGATGAGACACCCTTTCCTGTAGAAATACATTGTGGATATTATAGAAAGCTTTTAACAACAGAGTAAGAGAGAAGAACAATGCCAAATAATCTACACAATCTAATAAACAATGTATCTGAGTTTACACTCAATTACAGGGTGTATCAATAAAATCCAAACTTAAGTCTTTTATTAGATAAATTATTACAGAACCCCTTCCCCCGCAAAAAAAAGAGCTTTTATATTTTATTTGAGGGATCTTTCCTGAATTCTTGCACTCCATATAACTGTCATTTGGCTGTATCACTGCCTTAATTCTGAAGCATGAACAAGTCTTTAATTGGATCTGGTCTAAGGTCATGAATGCAAGCTCAATAGTGATCCAGAAGGATGTAACATTGAAAGGCCTAGACTTGTTCCTAATCCTCTTAATTATACCTGGGCTATTAGGGGCTAAATAATTCCTTGGGCCAGAACTTGTTCATGTTGTTAGAGAGAGAAGTTTCTATTAATGGCCCAAGGTGCATCATCTTGCTGGAAGATGTACAGCCTCTCTGAGGTCACATCTTGCATTCAAGGCTTCATTACCATCCACCATATACCACATATAAATAAACCTCATTTGTGATCCTTTTTCCCCCCATGAAAAAGTAACACACTTGAAATGACACGATGTAAATACTGGCCAGAAACTTTCTCTTGACCACCATGGAGACACCTTTGGAGTAGCAGATGAACCAAGTTACTCCTCTGGTTCACCTTGGTTAAAATCTTCTCATTGGAGTAAAAGCTCATGCAGCCAGCAGCTTTAGTATTAAGCAAACACATCATCAAGCTGCAGCAGACAAGCCTAAGAAAGCATTTGTCATACCTTGATGACTTAGGACATACCTCAAATCTTCTTTAACCAGGATCACTGACCCTGAAAATGGTTACTAATTTCTTTAGTGAGGTCTCCGAGTCTTCTAAAATGAGCTCCTGGGGTCTTTGGACAAGTTGCAAGATTCTTGTTGTCTTTTTCCTTGTCAGGTTAGAAGAGCTGTCCTCAGACTTATCTGAGGCTGCATACCTTTGTGCAATATTATATACATTCCAGCAGAACAGTGTTATTTTGGTTGGTGTCCTTACAGGATGAACATCTTCAATAATTGCTGCTTTTATATTCTGCATTCAATTTAACTAGGGCATTTCAAGATTATGAACATCTTTCTCACCTGTCAGGTCTTAGCAACAATTAGCACTGATTGCTGACATCTGCCATAAGGAAATTACAAATTGAAATTTGTTCAGATTTTAGTGATGCACTAGATATGCATATTAGCTATGATATCCAAGTAACCTCCCATTGAACCACTTTTTCCCAATGTCTTAACTCTATGCATATATATAGTGTAACTAAATTGAAAAATTGCTTACATCATTTGTTATGATCTTCTTGAAATGTTTGCCATCGAGATCAGCTGTGGCAATGTAATCCTCTCGTGCATCAACCCAAAATATCTTTTCTGCTATGTGATCAATGGTGATGCCATTTGGCCATTCAACATTTGGCTTTGTGAAAAGTTGCTTTGGATTACTACCATCCAAATTAGCTCTATTGATGCTTGGATCACCAGGTGCCCAATCCGTCCAAAACATGAATCTAAAATATTATACTTGGTATTAATAACAAACACACAAGAAAATAAATGTCATTACAAAACCAGGACAATTCATTAAGAAATTAACCTCTGTAACTTCAAATGCTGATCGATCTGAAAATTCTCTTAGAAGTCATATTTTAATTTGTGAGAATTTTCATAATGAAATGTAATAAATCATAGTTTTGACTAGTTATCTAAATTTCTCTAATTTTCACCAAACTTATTTGAACATGTTTTGAAGGCAGTTGCCTTCATCCTCATCATGGATCCATTGCCAACTTTCCCGCATGGTCTGCAGATGTCACCCTGCAGATTTTACAAATTTGGAGACTTTATATTTCAGAAGATCAAAACCAATCAATGCTTCTTTATTTTTGTGTAATAATAAATTTTCTCAGATTGTCAGGTTTACTGGTTTCTGAAGCCCTTTTAGAAGTTTTGGTTCTTTTTGAAATTCATGATCTTTATATCAAAAATTATATGCTACTGCTAATTTCTCATTATGTTTATATTTGCCATTTTTCATGTGCTCTTTGAAATGAAGAGTAATATTTATTTTAGTTTTACCTATGTAACTTCAAAACATATCCAAGCATTTACAGGAAAATTGTGAAATTTGAGTTATACCTAGTCAAAACTATATTTCAATTCTCCTAGAAATTTTAGCAAGCTCCCACTATTAATTAAAATATGTACTTAGATATTTGTCTGGTTAAAACATTGTATATAATTTTAAAAAAAGTGGAATTAGCAGAAAAACTTAAAAATCAAATAATACTCTTTCTAAAGAAAATGTATTTTAATGATGAAAATTGCCTGCATATTACAGCAACAAAACACTTTCAAAATATAATTATATAATTTTTTCATGACACACTGGATCTTCATATTTAATTTAAAAAAGAGTATCCCCCCCTTCCCAGGAAATTACAATAGCACTGCCCCAGTTTTGAATTAGTGTTAAATGATAATTTTTTCCATGCCTACATCCAGCAATACCATTACTGTGCTAGGTCAGTAGCTTGAAAGCACCTTAGAATGAATATTGTGACATGAATACTCTTAAAGATTAAAAATGAGTGATGGACAAAATGTCTTCCAGCAGATTTATACAGGCATGTTGCAAAAAATATAAGTATAAAGTGCAGGTTCATGAGATTTCTATCTTATCAATGTTCAATAATGAGGGAAAATAACTTCTGCATACATTATGCTTTTTAAAATAACTGTACATTTTCACTGTTCAGATCAACAGTGTGCCATCAAGTATTACAAACACATTATATGAAATGGAATTAATATGAATATTTTAAACAAAAACACTGATCACCAAATTACTACTTTACTTCTATTTCCTAACCTTTTAATGAGATATCTGTTTATAGGTTTCCACCACTTTTATGAAGAACTAGGTGGAAGAGGGGATCCTATTTGTGATTAAATACAGTAAGCACCTTTCCAAAATGGTAGGAACATAAACAGAGAAAATCAATTGAATCTATCGTCTTAACACTCTTCATGCTTCACTAACCTTAAAAATATACAGAACTGGTTTCAAAGATATGTTATCTCCATCTTCAGCCGTGGACGACTGGTGTGAAAGGTTTTGTTACATATTATCAGAAGCAATGTTCCGCTCTGATGAAACTTTTATGAACTTAAAATTAATATTTTCTTCTTTCGGAATGTCAAAATTCATCAAATGATCCTTATGTTTGTAGATGTAAATTTTTTCCCAAATATCCAATTCTACTGGTCCCTGTACAGTTCTCAATAATTCAACTTTTTCCTTTATATCATGATTTTTGGTCCAAAAGTGATATGCTACCGCTGATTTTTCTATTTGTTTGTATTTTAAATTCCTCATATGTTCTTTTAGACGTATCCCCACATTCCTCTTAGTTTTTCCTATGTAGATTTTCCAGGATTTGAATCTCTTAGTATAAAAAACTCATTAGATCTTATTCAAAAAATTAAAGACATAAAAATAGAAAAAACAGATACCTTAGTTTCATTTGATGTTACAGCACTTTTTCCAAGTATTCCTACTCTGAATTTATACTCTCTGATATAAAAATGGTTACAAAAGATAGGAATAACGACAAAAGATACTTAAGAATACATTACATTAATTAGCTTGTGTCTAGAACAAAATTACTTTACATTCAATAACAAATATTACAAACAAAATTTTGGTCTGACAATGGGTAGCCCACTATCACCAATATTGGCAGACATTTTCACGAGTGCTTTAGAAATTAAAATAGTAAATAGTTTCCCTTGGATATTTAAGACTTGGTATCGCTATGTGGATGATATTTTTGCAATAGTACCAGAAAGACACTTGGATAATGCACTAAAGTTACTTAGCTTACAGGAAAAAATAGTTAAATTCACTATGGAGAGAGAATGCAATAAACAGTTACCTTTCTTGGATATTAAGATAATTAAACAAGAAAATCACCTAAACTTTGGCATATACAGAAAACCTACACACACGGATAATTACATTAAATATAACAGTTTTAATCCAGTTCCCCACAAACATGCAGTTTTAAATAGTCTTGCATACAGACTGGTTAATGTTCCAATGGACAAAGAGGAATATGAACTGGAAATGAATAATATAATGGATATAGCCATAGGAAATGGCTTCAAACAAGAAGTTGTACACAAGAAAATAGAGAGAGCAAAGAATAAAAAGAAAATTAGAGACACCACTACACTTACTCCCATCAAAGAGAAAAACAGAACATACAAAAAATTCACGTACCACCCATCAGCCTTTCATAAATTTCAAAAGATTTTTAAAAGATACAACATTGTTTTGGCTCCAAAAAATAATTATTCCATTAAAAATATCCTCAACTCAAGACAAAAAGAAGATAACCTACAAGAAGAAGATAAATCAGGAATATATCAGATGAACTGTAATGATTGTGAAAAAATTTATGTTGGAAAGACCAAAAGAAACATAAAAACAAGAGCTAAAGAACACATTAGGAATATAAACCAAAAACAAGAAGAAAAATCGGCGGTAGCTTGGCACTTTTGGAAAGAACAACATAACATTAATAAAAACCCCAAATTACTTAAAAACATTAAAGGAAAAACTGAACTAACAGTCTGGGAAAAAATCTATATTTGGAAGAATAAAGAGAAAGTTTTTAATTTCGAAATCCCGCCAAGTGATGTACTAATACAAAAGTTCATTAAACCTCCACCAGAGATGAATCGACCTACCACAAACGAGACCGGCAGTCGACCAGGAACTGATGATAGGAGAGATGGCTCCCGAAACTAGTCTTCCATTTTATTGAATTTTAGTGGTGTGTATGTTACAATTTCGACTCAATTTTTTAAAAATGTTTCCTATGTAGATCTTATCACATTCAGCACATGAAATCTTGTAAATTCCTGCTTTTTTTCTCCTTTGGGGTATTATCTGTAGTATTGTATTTCAAAACGTTTAGACTAAATCTATTAGTGGGAGCCAATTTTATATTAACATCTTTAAATATTTTTTGAAATTTATACATCACTGTTGGGTTATATGTAAATATTTAAAGGACATTTTTCCTTTAACTGTTGATAATGTAGTGCAATTTTCAATTCTTTTCTTCTTCTGGAATTTTTTAATCTTATTATGTATTAACTCTTCATTAAAACCATTTCAAATTGCTATTTATTTAATTTGTTTATATTCCATGTTATATTCTTCTTTACTGATTGGCAAATTGATCAATCTGCATATCAGACTATTAAAAATTGCATGTTTGTGAGCCATTGGATTAAAACCATTTTCTTTGATATAATTATCTGCATGTGTGTCCTTTCTATATATGCCAAATTTAAAGTTTTCTTTACTTTTTATAATTTTAATATCCAAAAAATGCATCATATTGTCTGTTTCTATTTCATGTGTGAATTTTATATCTTTATCTTAACCGGTTCCTTATATTTTTAAGGTTAGTGAAGCATGAAGAGTGTTAAGATGACAGATTCAATTCACATGAGCTTCACTGTGTTAGTTCCATATGAAAATTTTTTAAAGATTTAAAATTTTTAAAAAATTTTAATTAAGAGGAAATCAATTTTATGAAAATTGAAAACTGGAACTATAATATATTCCAATACATTACTATAACAATTCAAGTTTATAGGTTTCCTGAATGCCAATTAGAATGGGAAGAATATGCTTATAAATAGAAATCAAGCTTTCATTCATTACAAATCATTCTCAACCGCTTAGTAAAATATTTGTTCTAATACACAGTACTTCAATATAATGGTTCTTATTTATTCTCTTACCCCATCATTGGGTGCACAGCTATACCACGAGGCTTCTTCAATTGATCTGGGCCAAGAATTGTCCTCCTCATACGGCCTTCATGGTTAACATCAGTACGAATTACTTCAATCTTGGCTCTCATACCATCAACAAAATAAAGAACATTGGATACCCAATCCAATGCCATACCTTCTATTGAAGATAGTTCTTTGCCTACAAGTATTTCCGGTTCAATATTTCCATTTAGGCATTGTCGCTACAAGAAAAAGAAGATACAAATTAAAACAACAGCTTAAAAGCAACCAAAATTTGAACCTATTACAGCATAACAGATTACATCCAAAATTGTTAAATAAAAATATTCTAACAGTAGAAAAAAATTTCTTCCAACAACCTATGTAAATTAACAAAACTGCTTATACTATCACTTAGGTATCTAAAGGTTTGGCTTGATGATGCAAACATCAAAGTAAAACAGAAAAGCAAGATTCCTCAAAATTTACAACCACTACTTACATTCACTCTTAATTATTTTACTCTCTTTTATAACTAGAGCCACTAAGACTAAACAAAATAAAGGAAGTGCTAAGAGAGAAGAGAAGTGGAAAGCTAGCTTCTGGAGTTGAAGAAAAACGAGATTAAGAAACAATGGGAAAGAATATTGAAACATATGTAGGAAAAATTGGCATGTTTTATAGAATAAAGTGGAATGGATTTAAAAGGCACCAAGGAAAAGAGGCAGTAAATGTTATTGGTATATTAATGATAATTGGGAGAGTTGAAATCTACCTTGGACCTAATAGGAACCAAGTCATCATTCAAAAGATTTTGTCTACAGGACATGGATGAGAAAATATGAAATAAACAGAGCAGGGTTGAAAAAGAAATAAGGAAATTAAAGATGAAATAAGATACAATATGCAAAATGTGAGAACAGAGGTGCAGAACATCAAGAGAAGAATGGAGGAGAAATATTGAAGTGACATGGGAGAAACAGAAACAATGAAAGCAGTATCACCAAGGAGGGAGGAAATACAACTAGCACCTGGACTAACAGAGAGAGTGAAGATGGTGTTGTCAGAGAGCAGTAATGGTAATGAGAAAGAGTACAGCATCATATAAACTCTGAATGGCAATATTCTTGTGCTGGATAAAGACAAAGGTTCTACATCTTCAAGAGGGAATTAAGTTATGGAGCAAAAAAGTATTAAGAGACATTCAGAAACAGGGTTGCTATAGGAATTGGAGAAATTAAAAAGTTTAGGGTTCTGGAACTGAGAGGGCTTAAAAAATAAAACCAAATGCTTTGTGGGTTACAATGGATGATAACCTGATTGGTAAAAATGTTATTTGTTTAAAAGTAATGCACAATCCACCCGATTCCTCACAGAACCATAACCCTGACCTGTTCAAGCAATTGGAAAGTGATATAAAGAATTTAAGGAAGAAGTAATTGAATGCAGAGGTTATAATAACGGGGGATTTTAACACTAAATTAGGCAAAGTTGATGAATTGGAGAGTAATATGTTATAGGGCAATGAAACAATGACTAAAAAGATATTATTAGGCATAGAAAATATAAGTGTATTGATAGAGGGAGAGAAAAGTTATGAAATTTTGTGAAGTGAATGCTCTGGATATTTTGAATGGTAAATATGGCAAAGATATTTTCAGCAGAATTTACTTTTGTTATGAAAACGGTCATTGTTATTGATTATATATTATGGCCAGTTAACATGGGGCATATTTTAAGGTGCCTAATTCAAGTAGTGGCCATTGCTCAATGTTAGTGAATATAAAAGAGGAAGTAGTGAATTTTTTTAGGGGAAGGGAAAAATGTTATTAATCAATATATTAAATTGAAATGGGAGGAACAGGAAAATACATTTAAGCAAACTTTTGGGATGAGAAAAGGAATGGGAGTTTTTGAGGGCTGGGGAATGGTATGATGATGAATGTAAAGCAGTAAAACGTGTTTAAGATCATTGTGTGATTGAGTTCAACAAATGCTCTTTTGCTCCACTTACTTGTAAAAAGGTGTTAGTGCAACTCAATCACAGGATGATCTTAATATATGATTAGTTTCACTGTGCAATGTTCCAAATAATAATTTTAGTTAGTAAAAAGCGTGTTGAAATAAATGCTGATAAAATGGGAGGATGAGTCAAAGCAAAAATATTTAAATGGACAAATTATAAACATTATTATAAGAAGCATGAGTGGAGAAGGAAAAATGGGAATTATTTAATTAGGATATTAAGTGACATAAATATTAGTAAAGTATGGAAAATCTAAAACCCATCTATAATATGAAACCAATTCCAGTATCAATTCAAAAGAGTGAATAGATTATTTTAAAACCCTATTTGGTGAGCATTATTAGTACCAACACCAAGGCCAGAAGAGGAATGAGTTATATAGAAATGTTGGATAGTGAAGTGAGGGATGAGGAAGTTATCAAGTAAAGTAATGAAAAAGAATAAAGTAACCGGAATAGATGGTATCACATTAAAATTTATTAAAAAATAATGTAGTGACATAAACAGAATTAAGTTAATAATCTCTTCTGAGTCAAAGTATTTAGAACACTCTTTATGGTTTCACTTACATGAAATTTACTGAGGACATGTTTTGTGGAACAATTGTCCACATCATCAGCTATTAAACAGCTGTCAGATCATTCGTGTAAGTTGGGTAAAGTCAACACAGATCTACATACCTAACTTATACAAATGATCTAACAGCAGTTTAACAGTTGATGATGTGGACAATTGTTCCACAAAACATGTCCTCAGTAAATTTCATGCAAGAGAAACCATAGAAGTGTTGTTCAAAATATTTTGACTCGAAGAGATTATTAATGTGTGTTTCACTGTGTTTGATTCCAAACTGAAGTGATATTGAAAAGATAGAAATAGTTACTCACAGCCTCGCATTCCATTTAATTTAATTATGGTAAAGAAAAATGTACCAGAAAATTAGAGATTATTAGCCCTATATATATAGGTAAAGGGAGTGTACACATGCAGCCCCAAAAACAGGTATTGCATTATTATCCAATGTTCGAAAATTTTTTACAGACACCTTGACAAATAGGCTACAAAATTGGGTACTTGGCATTTGTTGACTTAGAGAAAACATTATGATAGTATAGTTAAAAACTGTTAAGGGACAAATTATTAACAGAGTAAGTTATCACATGGTGAATATTCTTAAACCCTAAATACAATAGAAATACGTTGTGTGAAAACGGGAAGGAATGGTAACAGAAATAAATCAAAAGAAGGGGTTAAGGCAAGGGTGTAGGTTAAGCCCAATGTTATTTAATTTAACCTCAACTTAGGTATTCATTTTTTAAACTAACTCCATTCACTTACACAAAAGTAAGACGTGTTTCTGGAGAATCTCTCCCACCTTCAGTTGCTTACTGAATTGCTGTTACTGGAAACTATGGCTGGGCAAATGGATGTTCCTGTGGTGGCCTCTGTTGGTTGAAGTAGGAAGTTGCTGAGCTCATCCATAGGAGGAAACTCGAAATTCATTAGGTTTTCTCTATTTTTTAATATGAAAAAATTTTCCCAAGTGGATAACTCCAATGGGCTGTGAAGATGTTTCAGCAGTCAGTAGACCAAAAACCATGAAATAAAACCAGGAATAAAATTGCTGAAACATCTTCACAGCCCATTGGAGTTATCCACTTGGGAAAAAATTTTCATATTAAAAAATAAAGAAAACCTAATGAATTTCGAGTTTCCTCCTATGGGTGAGCTCAGCAATTTCCTACTTCAACCAACAGAGGCCACACAGGTACATCCATTTGTCCAGTCATAGTTTCGAGTAATGGCGGTTCAGTGAGTAGCTGAAGATGGGAGAGATTCTCCTGAAATGCGTCTTACTTTTGTGTAAGTGAATGGAGTTAGTGTAAAAAATGAATACCTAAGTTGAGGTTATATTGCCACTCCATTGTCAACAGCTTCGTAAGTACAATAGTTATTTAATTTGTTCATTGATTATATTTTAACAGAGATAAGAAAGAATAATAATCTGTTCCAGATTATTAAGATGGTTATAATCCTTATGTCATTATTTGCAGATATTGCAGGATCCATCTCATTAATTGGTTTAAAGCAATCCTTGTAGCACATAGATAAATTTTGTAATGATTGGAGTGAAATTAGAAGACTCAAATTGTAGTATTCGAGAAAAGGGCTAAACTAAGTAAATATGAGAAATGGAGGAAAAAAAAGATAAAAAGAATACATATAATGTAGTTTGGGATTGTATTTATTTAGGAATTAAAAGTTGATGGGGGCATAAATGGGAGAAGCAGAAGAACTTAGCTTTGGCAAAAAGGAAAGAAGCAATGGCAGCAGTTGTAAATATAGAATACAAAATATAAATGTCAAATATCTACAAAAAGTACAAAATATGGTGATTGAGGCTAAAATGCTTATGGCATTAAAATTGGGAACTGGAGGATGGGAAACTGTGGATGTTGTGCATAGGATGTTTTGTAGGGAAATTTTAGTCTTACCAAGTGCAGCAGAAAAGGAATTTGCATAAATTGAAATGAGAAGAGTGGCAAGGAAAGATGCAATTATGGAGAGAGTTCTTAAATATATATTTGGGAATTCTAAATTTAAATGAAAGGACCTTGTTAAAAATATGCTTAGAATTTCATGAAAAAAATTCAAGAAGCAATAGGTGGAATAATAGTCTTAGGATTATTTTGGAGAATAGTGGATTGGGGGATATTTGGAGGAGGGAAAACAATGTTAAGTGGTTTTTGGAAAGGAGCCAGAAGGATTTGATAATATATAAAAATACATAAACTATTTAGTGAGACAGCTGGAAAAGGATCCTTTGTATTTTATATATTGATAAAAAATAAACAGGAAAGAGAAAAGTATATTGATAACATGACAATATGTGGAGGAAAGAAAGATATGGAACAAAGTTTTTGAGTGCAAAGGGACAGGCCTTTGGAGAAAATAGTTTTTAAATGAGAAATGGTTGAAATTACAGAGAAATAAAGCTTTAATGAAAATCTTTAGTAAACACAGCAGAAAAGTTGGAGAGTTCTTGTGTAAAGTTAAAAATATACATAAATGGGTACTATGAAAGGAAGTAAATCAAATATAACTTTAAAGGATAGTTATTTGTTTGTTTACTTAATAAAGACATTTAAGGTAGAAATATGGCAAGTTAACAGCGTGCGTTAAATGTTTACCAATATTACAGTTAATGATTAATGTGAATAATTTAATAATATAAATAAGTTTAAGAAGGGAATTATTGTTATTGGGAAAATGTCTATGGCTTTGGAATGGCCAGGAGTGGAATTAAATAATTGAAAATTATGTTCTTAATTATCTATTGGTTTCCGACATGAAATTAAATGTTATATTTAATTGAAAATTGTTTAGCATGTGAATAAATTTATTATTATAGTAGATGTTTGAGAAAGAAAGGAATTCTTTGTGTAGAGATTGTAGCTAATTGTTATAAAATAATGGTGTATGTAGAGTTATTGAAATAATTTTTAATTTTTGGTGCCTTTGGTTGGATAGCAATCTGGTCCCCTGGATATTCCAGTAGGTTGCTGCTGATGAACCACGGATTGGGAACTGATGTAACCAAAGTGGACTTTTATATTATTAATTAATTAGTATTTAAATAAAGCGGTTGTATACAATTGAGAAAATTATTGTAATAAAAATTCTTTAACTTTTGGAGGTCACATCTAAAATGGCCTGAGCTGGATGGGTGTAGGCCTCCTTGTATCTTTTCTTAGCACTTCAATAAATAAATCAATCAATAACAAAATAAAAATGTAATGCCACCCACATTTTTAACAAAAAAAAAAAAAAGTTTCAAAAATTCCAGTGCACACTATATGGATGTTCTGAAAACAGATAACAATGGTGCATCACATTAGAGAGACTCAGCTTTCTGGACAGAATCTTATTGAATTGAATTTATTTCCACTTAATACAACAAGTTTGCACAGTACTCTTTAATAATCAGTCAGTCATAAAAATGCAAACTACAAGGGACCTCCATCTATCTGGCCCAGCCATTTTATATGTACCCTCACAATTACAATTTTTACAATATTTCGTGATATACCAATGCCTTAATGTAAATTCCAAATAAAAAGAATACCAATTATTCACTTCTATTGCATCAGATCCCAGTCCCCAATACATCAGCAAAACGTACAACTTACACTGCCTATATCATTATTTTATTGACTATATACTATTATTTGTGTGAATTTTCTTCTTCTCTCTTCACTGTTCATTTGCACTTCTGTTTAACTTTAAATAAATACTGACCCACACTCCTGCACTCTTTTATGAACATTCTCTTTGCTTTTCTATTATCCCTTTTAAATTTTACCTTAAAGAGTTCATTTCTCCAGTTTTCAGTTTCCTTATAATCAAACACTATATGTTCCAAGTCTTCTTTCCCTCACATAATGGGCATTCTCCTTGTGTAAAGCCTCCTCTTTCACCTTTTAACTTCCACACACCTGCTCTTGCCCATGCTATACCCTCTCTTCCCACTCTTTTTGTTTCATCTATGTAAATTTCCATTTCCCATGCCCATTTCATCTTAATATAAAATTCCAGTGATGTCTTTCCAGTTAAATTGCTAAATAGTTTTTGTATCTCTATATCTTCAAAAGGTCTTCTTGCCTCTTTCCAAAATCCTGTAACATTTGTATCTCTTTTCCTCCATATATACCCTAATCCATTGCTCTCTAAAATGTTTTTTAAACAACTCAACCACCCCTTAGTTAACAATGATTCTTGATATATCAAACATTGCTTTACTAGATTATCTTCATTTAGGTTTAGAATCCTATGCCAGTATTTTAAAACTATCTCCATAATTAAACCTTTTCTTGTGACTCTTCTCATTTCAATTTGGGCAACTTCTTTTACAGCTGCAATTGGTAGGCTGAGAATTTCTTTGCAAAATAAACTGTATAATTTATCCACAGTTTCCCAAGAATTTTCCATTTCCCAAATTTTGATACCATAGAGAATTCATGCTTTGACCATTGTATTATATATTCTTTCCAGCCATTTAAATTCCAACTGTGGTTTTTTTAAAAAGACTTTTTTTATAATTGACATAGCTGCTTTTCTTTTTACTAATACTAATCAATTTGCTTTTCCCCTTTCCCCCCTCCATTTTTATACCTAAATAAATGCAATCATGCACTACCTTATAATCCTTGTTTTCCTTGTTCCAATTTTAATATTACATAACTTCCCACCTTTCTTGCACATTAGAATTTGTGCTTTATGATTGCCAGTGCAAAAAATGTGCTATATGAACAAAAGTTGAACAGAAATGGGAACCTGAAAATTTTACATTAGGAAGATATTCAAGTGTTTGTCTGAAAAACACTTATTCTAATGCATCTGTGCTCCAGATTCCCACTGTGAGATGGAGTGACACAGAATATTTGCTAAAGCTTAGTTTTTTTGTCTAGCATGTTCTTACATATTCCAACCTATAACTAAGTTAATGCCTATAACATAATTCACGCATTGTAGATCTTGCCCAAATGTACTTGTAGAAGTACATACATAAACAGAGAATAATAAAATGCAGCTAAAGACAGTTTTAGTGATTAAACACTCAAGGAAACAGCAAAAAAAGCAAAGATGAATGTTAGCATGTGATACCAGTTACGTTCTATCTTGCATTTTTGTTTCATAGAATCAAATGCATGCTGTGACTCAATCCAACTCAGCTGCAATAACTTGTTAATGAAAATGTGTTGCACGTTGGAATCATGGCCAATATGGTCTTGTATTCCGAAAGTGCAGGAAATCTTTTTCAATAATGATTCAGTGATGAACTTATTCTAAAACTGGAAGACAGTAATAATTATGATATAGTTCCTGCGTGTGATGTGGAAATTACTCTTAAAAAGGAACCACCCTCATTTTGTTCTCTTTCTGCAGTTTTTGACAATGCCAGGCATGTATGTTAATATTGAAAATTACAGTGAAACCATGTCCTTTGTGAACTTATTCTTTCAAAAGACTTTTGAGTTATCTGTATGAAGCCAGGTAAAAGTGAACCGTTACAGCCATTCATAAAACACTTGCTTGTGCAAACATGCCAACCTGTATTGATGTTAGAAATGAAGAAATTTGTGGATTTAATGTTTGTCACAAGAATCGTTAAGAAGTCAGACCTGAGAAAGGTACTGGTCTGAAGATCCCATTTTCTAAAGTCATGTCGCAAAGTCTATTCAAAAGCATTTTTTTGTTTTAACATTTCAGTAACAGTTATTATTACAACAACCTTAAAAGGATTATACAAAACCACACAGATTTTTGACAGACTTTCCCAATAAATTATCCATTGTTTATGTGCCAAAAGCTAAAAGTGCTTTAGATGTTGAAATGCTATTCTGGAATGGTAGACTGTGATTTTTCAAATATAATAAATTTTGATGGCATATAAAACCAGAATGCATAGCCAATTATACAATACACATATGCACCGAGTTGTTACTGCAGATCAATGTTTGGCTATTTATCCTTTTATCAGAAAAACAATAAAACGGCCAAAGAAAGTTTTCTTCTATTTGCTGCAATTCACTTTCTTTATTGTTTTCAACTTTTCATAAGTAAATTCCAGTACAGAAAACAAACATTTCAGATATTATGAAAGCAACAGCTAGAAACTTTTTCAGAACAAGGCACAAAGTATGTCAGCATTGCTAATTCTCCCATCAGTTCAAGAATATTATACTGATCAACAACTGGTGCTGCAAAACAAGACACTTGACCTATCAAGAAGAGCTCTACAAAGGGCCCACTATTTGGTTAGAATGGCAAGAGAAGTGAATGCATGCCAGTAAAGTTCCTACCATTCAACATGGCAGATTTCCAACATGAAAGTGCCAGGTTTGCTCCAAACATAAAACAAGTGAAATCTGATATTTCTGTCCAAAATGTGGTGTCCTTTCCAGGAAAGTGTGACACCAAGATACTAGTCCTTCAGCATGTAATAGTATGCTGATAGTATGTGCCACATTTTATTTTTCTATATTGTATGAAATGTGAGAAATTAAATAGCACCCTGCAATTTATTAGAGGTTTTATATAACCTTTGCATTTAAATAATTGGTCTGGGAAATTATACCATTAATTCAATGATTAGGGGGAAAGAGTTAATTAAAAGCTGCCATTGTTAAACTATATAACTCTGAAATCAAGTTATGTTATACTTAGGTTGTAAAAGACACATGTAACCCCAAACTTTACACACAATTATTTGCATCATCAGATAAGCATATCTTCATTTTACTGAAATGAATTGTTTAGTGCTGAAAGGAACTAAGGTATGTTATTTTACTTTTCATAACCAAAGTGATTTTTATTTTAAAAAAGAAATAGTTGGCATAGCAAAACTCTTATTTTTGAATGATGAATTCTATATACAGTTATTTGCCAAAGTAAACATTAAATCACAGTACCTAAAATACTAGATAATAAAAAAGATACAGTTTTCTTTCTTCAACTTTTTCATTATCTAATACATACTTACCCCAATGGTATCATTTATGATGTCTGCCCAATAGACACAGTTATTCTTCAAGTCAAATTCTATGGCTATAACATTCTTCAAACCATTTATGGGCAGTGGTTCTAGTTTGTAGTCTGCAGTTAAACTAATTCTTGCAATTCTATCTCTTTGGGCTACCAATAGAAACTCTGGCTTCTCACTGAAAGACAGCATATTACAATAGTTTACAACCTCTAGCCAAAAAAATAACATTAATTAATTTAAAGTTAAAAATAAAACTTGTTAATTTGAAGAGGGCATAGGTCTGAGCTGCACCTAATCAACTGACTGAAGGGGGGTTTCCCCTTAGAAGTTTTTCCACACCTTGATATTGACTCTAGACCCATTTGTATTATTAGTTAATTAATTTCATTCACTAAGTCTTAATGGCAGTTACATGCGCTATTGAACAACCTAGGAAAGATAGGCTCTGTAGATGCTTGACCCTCCTTGGCATAAGTAACTGTAAGGCATCACCTACTTGAGCCTAAACCCCTAAATAAGATGGCCAGCACAATGCTCCAGCTGCCTCTAACTACCCAGATTAATTTCATATAACGAAAATCCCACAAGTATTCATTTGGATTGCAGACTGAATGAACCTGGATCAGCTTGGACAAAATAGAGTGGAGAAAATATGCTGAAAAGGAATTATACCATACAATTCTATTTTAAACATTTTAAGACAAGAGGATTTTAAGATTTGGAGGAATATCATAAAGAAATGGGATTACTCTGTTCCTCTGCCAGGAATTGAATGCTGAGCCGTCCAGTCAGTAATCAGGTGAATTATAAGTGAGTGAGTTGATGATTGAAAATTAATAAAGAAAGGAGGCATTTTCAACTACTTCTCAAATAAGAAAAAATAGGAAACTGTGGCAGTTCAAGTGCAAAATATTAAGAACATCTTAGTTCCTGATTGGTTTTTGATTTCTCAGTTGTCTCTCCTTTCAGAAACTCAACTTCAAATGATGACATGCCCTATGAGTGATTTAACAATGGCTGGCTGTATATACATCCATTAACTATCAACAATAAAAATTGTCATAGGTTTAATGTGTAAATGCTTCCAAAATGCTCCTGTTACAGTTAATATTATTGTAAATATCTAATCCTATATGATTAGTTTCCCCATAGAGCACAATCATGGATTTATATTATTGCATCACTTTACTGTAAAATGCAGAGTAGCATTTGTTTCTACACTAATAAAAATCATTTAATAAAGTTACATAATCATCATAACACACTATATCTTTGATACCACAAAATTTTGCTAAGCACATTTACCCTCCTTCAATGTTATACTCAATTACAGGCTACTTCAACATATTTTAATATTTAATCATATAAGTCTGACATTAAATACATGCTCAAACATCAAGTTCTATATAGCATATGAAAACCTCCACTTTACGAGAACAGAAATGGTTAACTGAAATCAAATGCAGTACAATAAGGTTAAAAAGAATACATGACTCTTGGTCATTATAAACTCAAGACAGCCCCATTCTTAACGAATGCTTTGATTGTGATGATAAAATTTGGTGAGACAGCAATACAGAATGCTGTTTTACTTACGCCATGGGACATGGTAGTTTGTCAGATTTATACTTCATTTCATTTCCACCTTGACAGGCATCATCTGGAATTTTCACATAGCCCTTTGTGCGTTCATAGAAGGTTCCTGGTGGACATACTTTGGGTATAGCATATGGATCCAAAGCAGATGACTTGTTGCGAATACAAAGTCCATCACTTCCTCTATAAAATCCAATGTCACTAAAAACAAAAAAGTATTTCATGAGCTATCTATACAGCTACTGGGTCATTTGGAACAAACTTCTATGCTATATATTATAAATTTAACAGCAATATAAATTTTTATTACTAAATTAACAATAATTTTATATAGGCTCTTGAAATCCAACTTTAGAACAACTTATTTGCTATTTATTTTATTTCTTAGCATAACATAGCATAAATTTTTCACTACTGTGGGCACCAAAAGCTTTGGTTTCCTACACTTCATTTAAACTAAACAACAACAGGGCAATACCTCAGTAATCATGAATTTGAGTTACAACAATACCTTCCATGAAAGCCTAAAGAATGTTTTAATTCATGGCTTTCTTACAATGTATTTTCGTCTGCATGTTCCTAAACAGTAGCTATCTTTTTAAATACATAAGCATTTGTGTTTACTTACTCTGCTTCTGATTGTCACAGAATATTAATTTTAGAAAAGAAGTATGAGTAATGAACACGTCACCAACAAAGATATGGGCTTTTGAATGGGAGGTCTGTGATTCAATTCCCACCAGGACTATTCTCCATGACTGAGGTTTTTTCTAGGTTTTCCTCAGTCCCTAACAATGGCAAAAGCAGGGAGATACGCTAAATTTAAGCTTTGAATACTTTCTTTCCCTCCAAAAATTAAAAATTAATAAAATTTAAAAAAATAACTTTTCATCTCATGCATTATCAGTACCCACTGCCTGTGAAGTCCCACTATAGAAAATGGGTATTAAAAATGTGCACCTTATGTGATGCTCCATTACACATTGAATTTTGCTTTAAAGCTTACCACAGTAAGAATATTTATTAGGCATAAAGATAAGCTGCATGCTCATTTTTGTCTCAATCAGAAATGTATTTAATTCATTAAGAGCCATCTATAGAAGTTTCATACATTGTTGTATCAATGTGTATTTTACTATGGTTATGAAAGCAGTAATTCATTACTTTCTTTGATTCATTGTACAGTTCTAGTCAATCTAATAGCTAGCTGATAAAATCCCAACTTGTATGAATTCATTCTCAAACTGTTACACATAATAAGGCAGTTGTAGCGCTGAGTATGCCTTCTCGCTAATTCATACATAGACAGCAGAGAAATGAAGTCTAACTAAACAGTTTCTTTATTCATGTTAGCTCCTAGCAAACTTTTATATAAATATAATGAAAAAAGAAATACACTGTTTAGCATTAAACATTTTATATATTTATCTAAACTACATATTTAGTAAATATTGTACTTACGAAGCTGTTGACAATGGAGTGGCAATATATCCTAAACTTAGGTATTAATTTTTTACACTAAACTCCATTCACTTACACTAAAGTAAGACGCGTAACTCGAGCTTCGAGTAATGGCGGTTCAGTGAGCAACTGAAGATGGGAGAGATTCTCCCGAAACGCGTCTTACTTTTGTGTAAGTGAATGGAGTTTAGTGTAAAAAAAATTAATACCTAAGTTTATATACATTTTAGTTTTTAATTTAAATGAATGTGAGTTGCTTGCATGAAGAGTTCGGCATGTAAGAGTGAATGCTCCTGAGTGCAGGAAAGATGGGTGTTGCCTTGCAGTTGTATAGGGCAAGTGTCAGAAGGTTCAAAAGTTGAAAATTTAAAGTACCAATAAAGAAACTGGCCTACAGACCATAAGCTTCTGGAAGATTCTTGAGCTGCTGGCTGTTCTATTAGTAATTGGAGGAGTATAACAAAACCCCAGGACCAGTAATGGAGGAAATCACTGACACATTTAAGTTAATAGCTGAAGATCTAAAACAGTAGATCAAACAATCAAAGAAGAATTAGAAGGAGAGCTAGCAGAATGTAGGAGTAGAATATTCAATTTAGAGAAAGCAGCAGACATGAGCAGGAAGCTGAATGTAGTGATTTTTGGGAGTGGAAGAAATAAGAGGGAAAAAGATATGGGAAGAAGTGGAAGAAATTATTGAAAAATTATTAAAAACCGAGCATCAAACAGGATGGATAGGAAATTATAGACTCTTGGAGAATTGGACGAAGGGATGGGAGATCTATACCAATTTTAGTCAAATTGGCCACAAGGAATTTTAAATGGAAAATAATAGGAAACATCAGGAAGCTAGAATTAAATTTAAAATTAATTTCTTATTGGAACTAATACATTGCCCACAGCCTGTGAAACATGTTCTGTATAATTCAATGGTAAGTGGAGCATAAGAGTATTAAATCAACTCAAGTGCTAATAAAGAATAAAGGCACAAGAATATTTATTCAGAATGATTATGGGAAAAAAGAGTGAGAAGTAAGAGTGAAATTATAAGTGCCTTTATGCGTGGAATTCAGCTATGGATAGATGGAATTCTGATGATGCAACAACAGGGTGAAGGAACTGCAGCCAGAAGATGAGAGAAGAAAGGGTAACAACCTGTGGTCAAGAGAAAGTATGCAGTAGGGAGGGGAGGAGAGCGTGTCAATGAACATGTCAACATGGAAGATGATGTCACCAGCTAGCAGAGCAAATCCACCAAGATTGAGGAAGATGATTTGGTGAGGTGCAGGAGGACTTCAGCTGGGCAGCTGAATCCTGGGAGGCGCAAGTCTGCTTGGGTGTTTGGAGAAACACAGGAGGATGGAGTGTGGTGACATCTTCTGCAGGGAGTATTTTTGAAATAGAGGGAGCCAAAAAATCAGGGACAGACAAGAGGATTACAAAAGCAGGCAAAATTTGAGCGCTTCATATGGAAGAAGTAGGTATTAGCAGAAGGGGAAGGGAGGGATGTGCACAGAGTACAGCAGAAAAATTGGGCTAATTAGATTAAAAGTATAAAAAAAGTGTCCCTATGTGGAAAATAGATAACGATTAAGAAAATGGATAATTTACAGATAGCAATTTAGATATGACATTAAACACTTTTTTTTGGAAATGGCAATAAGGGGTTTTCAAGAAAATTAGGAAGGTAAGAGAGAGGTGGTGGAAGGAAGAGGATATTTATGAGTTAATATTGAAAGGGGTAGACAGTGAAAAGTAGGCTTTAATACATATATAATCAGGGTGTTTATTGTATAAGATCCTAAAGAGGAAAAAATTGTAATGTTTGCTGAAACACGCCTTCAATTCTATGTAAATTCCATTCAAAAATTTAAATGAATGCCTGCTTTTTGTTTCACTCAAAATAACAATAAATTACACTTTAAGGAACGGCAATGAATTTAAAATCCATATGGGATTTAAATAAATTCGACCAATGTGTGGGAGTGGCAGGGACATTTAATGGTTGACAAGGAAAGATTAATATATACTACATTAATGTGTTCAGTTGTTAACACTAACTCCACTTACTTTTTAAAACTTTGGACCAGTTTCGGGAGAGAAACTGGTCCAAAGTTTTAAAAAGTAAGTGGAGTTAGTGTTAACAACTGAACACATTAATGTAGTATATATTACCATTCCATTGTCTACAGCTTCGTTAGTACAATTTTTACTTAAAGATTAATATGTTTCCTAGAAGGTAATGTTTATTTCCTTTCAAGAAACTGATATCTTGAGAAGAAAATTTACATTTCAGTTAAAGGGCATAATACCAAAGGACTATAGCAGCTTATATAATAACAAGATATCTTGCTACTATATCAACACCAAAATCAATTTTACAGTTTATTCACGACTCACCAATCATAGTCTTCAACTTCACATCCACAGACTTCCATTTTGATTGGCCTATCATAGTCACGCCCATTGAAGCAGTTCGAATGAGGTACACGTCTCTGGTATGTTTCCATCCTTCCTAGCACACATGGCATGTGTGAGCCATTTCTACTACTTGGAGACCAGAATTTATAATCATCATCGGAGCAATTATATGCTGTAAGAAATGTACATCAGTTGCACTAAAAATCTGAGCTAAAATAATTACATTTTGCAAGTTTTAAATAAAGACATACATTTTAAGCAGATTTTAAATTCTGTGGAACTTCAAGATTTTAAAATATAATTTTTTGTGTAAACTGTCTTAAGAATAGTGAAGACACAGGTTCAATATCTATAATTAAGAAGAGCTACAGCTAGATAAGATGAGTCCAGATGTACTAAAAGCAAAACTAATTTCTGTTCCAGTGCTTCTCATCAGCCAATTCAACCATTAACAACACAAAAATTTGTAATTTAAGTGTATTATTCTACAGGATTCTTCTCTTATTTTTATATTAACCTGGTACTTCAACAGTCATCAAATTTGATTGTTTACTTGTTATCGAAAAAAGACCAATCCCTTGGATTTCAAGTTGTAATGCCCAGAGTTAGGATTTGGCTGTCTGTATGATACAATGGCTCTAAAAAATTTTTTTTTCCCCTTATTATATAGCCTAAGCCAAGCCAGGCATAAACAGTCTTTATTAGGGCACTAATGGAGAAGTTGTCTTAAAACCATAACATTACGATTACTACAATCATACACTGCTCACATTGGAAATTACTGCACCTCTTACCCTGTCTAGAACCAACCAAAGTGAAAAATATTTACTATATAATTTTCTCTCGTAACACTAGAAATTTGATTCTTTAAAATGATGAGCAAAATTAATTGCATATAGTTAGAACTAAGATGACTGAAGAATACTTCTTTTACACATGAAAGCAAACAATACTGATCCTTGTAAGACTACCCATTATTGATTCCTGTTAATTATCACAGAGCAATATTCTCTTTAAACAGAGCTGATTATATATGTTCTTCCAGTATCAGAGTTTGAAAAAATATGGCAGTCATAAGTATAGTTGCATGTCCTTACAAACAGTATTTATTTATAAATAACAGTGTAGAGAGAGCAATATTACACTGGAGTTGTTCTCCAAAATTAGAAAGAAGAGAAAATAAAGGCAATAAAAACAGAGGTAAATAGCGATATCTATGAAAATGTGAATGTGCCAAAGTTATTTGCAATCCAGACGTGAGAAATGAATGTGTTGTTGCATGTAGTGATTCCTTTTTAAACATGGGCCTCCTAAATGCTCAAAATGAAATCAGTACAAAGGCAAAAATAAAACACTCAAAAAGAACATACTGCAAATGTGGAATACTACAATGCTACAAGAAAAGGGTTGCCAGCAATTATTTCAATAAAACACATATTGAAAACTATGCAAGCTTCAAATTCAATTGGATATTCAAAGAACATGACATAAAGTTACCCCAAAGAACAAATATAATATTAAAAATTTACTGGATTCCACAGTAAATGACACCATACCAATAGAAGAGAAATTGGGAATTTACAAAATTAAATGTGCAGTACACTTTATAAAAATAGATAAGAGGGCAAAACAATAATATTTATAAACTCTGGACAACCTAAAAGCCAAAGTTTATAAAGAAAAAATTAACACTTTTAGAAATGTATTCACATAATTTTTTTAAGCTGTTTACAATGGAGATATTATAAGTCGGTCCTGGTGGTGTAGTGGTTACCATACTGGCCTTCTAAACCCAAGATCGCAGGTTCGAACCTGGCCAGGACTGATGGATTTTTTCGGGCGTAAAAATCGTAAGTATGGCTTCCTTCGGAAGGGAAGTAAAGCCATAGGTCCCGTATCGTACATTTACTGCACGAAAAAGAACCTCAAGCCTGAAAGAGAGGCCTCTGAGCAAAATTTGTCAGCCGTTTCATGCCCTGATTTGAATGGGACGCTGGTGACCTGAGATGTTAAAGAACGTTCGTAAATAAACCAACGAAAAAAAAAAAAAAAAAAAAAAAAAAAAAAAAAGAGGATATTATTTTTACAATGTGGGCAACTTTTTTAATACACTTCTCTTATTATCTTTAAGTTATGACAATGAGTGTTTTATCATCCTCAGATATTGAACCAATGTTTCCTGGTGCTCTTGTTGGTCCCATGCAAGCTGTTGTGTGGTATGTGGTGACCTTTGGTGGATTTGAAATGAATTTAGAAAGGTGATCCCATGGTGGAAGGACAAAATTCATTGCGATTTTTTTGGTATTTTAGGATGAAAATCTTCTCCCATGCGGCCAGTTCAAATGGGTTTTTAAATTCTCTTAGAAGTTTTATTTCTGGGATAATTTCCTGGTTTTGGCTCTAATAATGGTGTGCCACTGTTGATTTTTCCATTTGTTTTAATTTAATGTTTCTAAAATGTTCTTTCTTTCGAAAATTAAGATTTCATTTGGTTTTTTCTATGTATTTCAATTCACAGTCTAAGCATTCTATGTCATATATTCCTGATTTCTTTTCTGCGGGTATCTTGTCTTTTAATTTTGATCATAAGAGGTGCTTAATGTTGTTTTTGTTGATCAAGGTGAACTTTATATTTAATTTTTTAAAAATAATTTTGAACATTGTCCAAACTTAAAAGATAGTGAGTGAAGTGTGTAAAAAAGTTACCCAAATTGTATTAGTTTAAACTTCTAGAAATATTAGTAAAACTTGAAATGCTGATTGGAACTTTTACACTGAAGCTAATCATATAATTAAGACTATTCCAATGATGTGAAGAGGTATATTAATATTTTATTAAGGTAGCATCTCAGATGTCCAGTGGAATAATTATACCAGACTGCCACAAAATTACAGTAAGTTCTTCTTTATACATCCAGTATCAGGAAGTGAAATAATTACTTAATAACTAGACTTTCTAGCAAAGCTACTAGCAGATTAGATGAAATCAATTCTGCATTGCTAAAACATCTCATATATTTATTGCAGAACCACTTGAACATATAATAAATTGTTTTTTACGAAATGGGAAAATTCCATATTATCTTAAACTAAGTCTAGTTTGATTGCTGCATAAAATGGGAAATGAAAAGGACATTAAACTGTAGACTAATTGCACTAATCTCTGAATTAAGAAAAAAATTTTAAGGCTTTTATTGAAATGGCTAATACCATTTTTATAAAAAAATAACACCATTGTAAACTTTCAATATGGCTTCAGGAAAAATTATTTTATAATCACAGCAGTCAGTAATCTTAGACATAAAATAATAACAAATCTAGAGAACAACGAAAAGGTTGGCACCTTATTTTATGAGCTTCAATTGCGCAGATCATAATATTTATTACAGAAACTATAAGTTTATGGCATATTGCTGATACACAGAAACTCATTATCAAATTGCCAAGAGAGGAGGGGGATGCTAAGAACATTCCATAACACCAAAAGCAATGAATGCAATAAATACTGGAACTACCACCCCAGCTGGTACTCCAGGGAAATTAGATAATCCACCCTTTTCCAGACAGGCTGAAATGAGAGTTATAACCCCATTCCACATAAATATGCAGTGTTTCACAATTTGGCACACAGATTGATGAATATTCTACTTACAGAAACAAAGTACAAAATAGAATACCAACAGATAATAAAGACCGCTATATCCAATGGTTTCAACAAAGACACGGTGATAAAAATTATCAATACATTTAAAAGACAAAAAGTGATAAGGGAAGTTTCCACACTGGAAAACACAAAAGAAGTATACAAATTCAAAAGTTTCACCTACCATCCAATTTACCACAACAAGTTCAAGAAAATTTTCAAAGAACATGGGATAATGTAGCCCCAAAAAACAGATATAGTATAAAGAATTTATTAGGTTGCACAGTAAAAGACTCCATACCAACAGAACAGAAATGAGGAATTTATGAAATAAAATGTGCAGATTGTGAGCAGAGCTTCATAGGTAAAACAAAGAGAAATTTAGAATTCAGAGGAAAGAACACTTTAGGAATATTCATTTTAAGCAAGTGGATAAATCAGCAGTAGCAGCTCACTTTTGGATCAAAAATCATGAAATAAAACCGAAAGCTCAACTGCTGAAACATTTCCACAACCAAATGGAGTTATCTACTGAGGGATAAATAAATAAAAAAAATAAAGAAAACCTAATAAACTTTGAGTTTCCTCCTACAGAGGAACTCAGCAAGTTCCTACTTCAGTCAACAGATGCCACCACAGGATCTTCCGAGTGTCTAGCCATCATCTCCAGTAACTGCAGTTCAGTGAGCAACTGAAGATCGGGGAGATTCTACTGAAACGCATCTTATTTTTATGTAAGTAAGTCGAGTTTAGTGTAAAAAATGAATACCTAAGTCTAGGATTTTCTCTCGTTGCTAATGCAGAGCTCCAAAAATGCCTAACAACAGATGACTCATTGCTGCTTTTGGACTGAGAAAAGAAGTTCAGGTACCATCTTGCATAATATTATTTCTGTTTAAATGTTCATGAATAATTCAAAGGACCGCTGTTTTAGAAATACCCAACCTTGCTGCTGTTTCCGTAACTTTGAGCTGCAGGTCTTCCACAATTTCTCCTTCCACAAGAGTGATATTTTCAGGAGTGAGAACCTAAAAGAGCTGACCTACACTCTCTTCATCTTCAATGCTTTCTTGACCCATTTGTAAAAGTTTGGCCCATTCTTTTAAGTAGAATATGAACGGGATGCTTCCCCATATACACTGTGCAATGGCTGTTTAATTCATTTGGAGTAAGTCCTTCTTTTGCGAAGAACTTAATACCAGCTCAATACTACCATTTTGAACATGTCACAATCTTCTACACATAGCCTTCTTTATGCAACTATATCTGAACTGAACACAGTGAAGCACCAATTGTTACTTAATGATGAGGTATGAGACCAGATATGGGTTGAGATATGGGTTTTGTGAAGGCAATAACCCTTATCAGCAAGGCCAGAAACTTATGGACCTACCCTCATATACATAATATTAAGACAACTTTAAACATAGTACCACTGAGAAGAATACAACTCTGATCCCACAGTGTAAGAAATATCAAAGATTTAATCATACTCAGGCTTATTGTTGAAAAGACCAACGATGCATTAAGTGTGCAGGAAAGCACCTTACCAAGGACTGTAAAATAATAACAAAATACATTAACTGTGGAGATGAACACCAAGCAAATTATTGCAGTTATGAAGTGGATAAAGCGCTACAAAAAAAGGAGGAATGAAGTATGAAAACTCACGAGACAGACCTACAAGAATAAACTTGTGACAGTAATTCAGCTTCATATCAGATGAGAATAAATTAGAAGATAATGAAGGAAATAGAGGACCAACAACTTAAGCTCAAATACTATATGACAGTAAAACTGATAAGCTAACAGTATAAAATATGTTAACAAAACATTCTGGAAATATTGGATAAGCAGAAATATACAAATAATGTTATATGATAGAATAAGCATGCTTGAAAATAGTTTCAAGACAAAACCAAAAAAAAAAAAAAAAAAAAAAAAAAAAAAAAAAATGGGATACATATACAGAACAGTAACATGGAATGCAAATGACTTTTAACAGCATATACAGAAATTAGAATTGTTCCTGAAAAGTAAGGAAATAGATATTTGAATAGTTTGGGATTTTCACAGTGAAATACAGTATCATATAACAAATCATTTATGAGAAAATCACTTAAATTTCACTAGTTTTGTTCCACTTACTTTGGACATGTTTCAAAGGCAAATTGTAATATTAAGTGAATCAACCTTAAGTTTATTAAGTTTTAATATTTTTAATATTGATTTCTTTTTTTAGTGCTTCTTATGCAATTTTTTTTAATGGTGTTTAATGCCTGTTTTTACTACTGAGACACCATAGGCAGTGAACACTGGTGATACATGAAATGAAATATTGGGAAAGGATTTTTTTTTAAGGAAGAAAATGTTCCAGGCCTAAGTTTAGGTACCCCCCAGCATTTGCCAGTTATGAAGACTGAAAAAAGCCTCAGTCAGGGAGGACGGTCCTGGCAGAATTCGAACCCCAGACCTCTCACTTACAAGTCTGCACCTTAATGACCTCGGCCACCCGTGGCGATCTTCTTATGCAATGGCTAGCATAGCAACATTAATGTGTTCAAAGAATGAAAAATGAGAGACAGTTTTATTGCGACCAAATAAAAATGAACCAATTTCATTCGCTTAGTATAAGTATTTTGAAAATATAATGCATTGTAATGTATAGTATTATTACAATTCTATTATGATTGATGTTTTTATCTCAAAATTTGTTAGTTATGCATTGGATTCAGGCGAGAGAAGATGTGTTTTAAATTCCATTAGCAGAAATCATGACTCTTACTCCATATAAAGAAGCAGTATTTTAACATTAGATAAAGATACTTGTAAGTGGTGATTAGCATTTAATGGAAGAAATTACACAATTATTAATTGTGGTAAATGATAGGGAGTCATGAATTTGAATTGATATCCATATAGGAAAATTTGTATGAGAGTTACAACAGAACAAAAAGCACAGTTTGCAAGAAAGCAACATACATTATAACACGTCTGTCTTGTATTCAGTCTGCATATAATAATATTCTCTGAGTATATTGTAATCAGAAAGTGTACTGTTGTAAACTCCATAGATTTCTATCCATTGGATTTTGTCATACTTAAAATCACACTCCTTTCACCCCAGAAGCATCAATCTGAAAAATCCACCTATATTATCACACCTTGAACTAGTCGAGCATATTATTGTGGTGGTAGTTAAGAATGACAACAAACATCTATGACATCAGCATTGTCCTTTATATCCGGTACAAAGCTAAATTGAACGCATGTGTAACCATTACAGTTCAAGCTGAAAGCAAGCAGTTAAGGTCTCAGCAATTTGTCTCCCGAGGTAGAGTTTAAAGGAAGAGGATTACTCTAATCTGTTTAAGCTATAAGGTAGCAATTTTATAATTAGAGTGATTTTAACGCAAAGAGCTTCCATTGGGGGTCAAGGATAACTACTACTAAATGAAGACAATTAACTATATAAGGTACCAGTCTAAGCAATTTGTCTTATTCACTATATGAAAAGTCTACTTATTCGCCAACAGATGAAAATAAACTCCCGATCTAATCTTCATAATAAAGGGCATTTCCAATAATTGCATTAATGCAGAGGTAGATATTTATTCACATCACTCATAACCTGATGGTAATGAGATGGGAGAACCTCAGTTTTGGTACTGCCAAACTTTTAAGAGTTCTTGTAAGCTTATGTAAGTTAAATTATAATCTGCTGAAAATGTATTGAAAATGTATAATTAATAAATTGATGAAATTATATACTTAATTGCAAAGGTTAGCAATCAACCAGGCATGATTTCCTTTGGCTGAACCAAACAAATTTACATTTTTCCTTTAGCAATTGCTGAAATAAATAATTCATTCATATTCAGATTACACTCCTGTTATTTTAACAGTAAGTAAGGATTGAATTCACAAAGATAAACTGCCAAGACTAACTAACGATAAAACAAACTTGGATGGGTGTGAAAATTAGAGAACATTGTTCAACTTCATATTCATTTTAAAAACATTATACCAACTGGAAGAAGATGTTGATTCTTTTGTTATTAATATTCAACACACAGCATGGAATTATACCCTGGAGAAATGCAAGAGTTATGAGAGTATTTCTTCCCTATGGAAGTGAAGGAACTAATTAATGAAAAAAGAAAATTCTGTAAAAAAAGGCCAGAAGATTCTGGCACCAGAAAATAAAACACGTCTAAATCAACTTGAAATGCTAATTGGAAATTGTACAGTGAAACTAATTATATAATTAAGATTATTGTATGATTGAGTCAAACTACACATTCTTATTGACATTTCTTATAGAAATGTAGCTGAGGACGCGAACGATTGTCTGTAAAATATGTTCTATATTTAAACAAGTGGAGCCAAGAGAGTGTAGTTCCATTCAATCATATAGCAATATTAATTATATATCTAAATCAACTTAAGGAACTGCATAATGACCATATACATAGAGACTATAAGACTGAAGTAGTTGGGAAAGAAATTAAAAAAAAATAAAAAAAACTGCAAAGAAACATTAGAGAAGTGTTCTACATTGAAGATCATGCTGAAAGTGTTAAATGAGTGTGAAGTGTAACGACTGAAAAGAATTAAACCATTAGAATTAATATTGTAACCACTTATTTAGTGTGTACAGATTTAGGAGTCTGTACTGGACGACTCATCTAAAAATTGCGGAACATTTCTAATGCTTCATTGTAATTGTTAAAAAAAGAAAATGATGGAATTCCCTACATATGGCATAAAAGTTGCTGTGGTATGGCATAAGTGCTCAAAATGAAAACTCTTAAAAGATAAAATTCTGAATGTTTTTTTTTGAGCTCTTGAGTAATGGAGAAATCGCAACTTCATGTGTGATTTCTCCATTGCTCCAACAGCTTCAAATACTGTAAAATAATAAGCAATATTTGTTTACAAAGGAGCCAAGAATATATTGCATAAGATTTTTAGTTTTTCTACAGTAAGGATGAGTAATGAGCCCATTTGTCATCCGATATAAGCAGCTTTTTCAGAAAAATTTGCTGTGAGTGCTAGCAATTGGAAATCATTTTAATACATGTTAATAACATATAAGAGCAGATGGTAAATAAATTCTAACCCTTATATATGTATATAGGGCACTAAGTCTTTATCACATAAACTTACTGAATGCATTATGGAGGTCAACTTTAGCAATTAACCAGGCATGATTTCCTTTGGCTGAACCAAACATTGTGAAGACTGTGGTATTTTCTCCTGGTTCGGTCATCAAGCCATAGATCTTGAGGTCATCATTGTAAAATTCATGTTTCTGCCAAGATTCCCCCTCATCTGTTGAGTACAGCAACTCTCGTGTCTCTCCTTGGGATTTGAAGTACTTCACTGATACCAGCACACCACCATGGTCTCCAGCATTGAAGAAGTAATAGTCCCTCAGAATCTGTTCAAGTACATACAACACTTCAGACTTGCAACTTGTTTACAATTCATAGACTTAAAGAAAAGTCATGCCTACTAGAGTTCATTAGAAAGCATTATAAATATGCAATAAAACATTTGGAATAAAAAAAAAACTGTTTAAAAGCATGATAACACATTAAAAACGTAATTAAAAGTGAAACGTCAAGAGCATTTTTAATGTGTTAACACAATTTTAAGTAGTTTTAGTTTTAATCTACATAAGATTTTATGATCGTTTCACTGTTTGGATTACTACATTCATCATTAATTGTAGTTATTCGCAGTCAAATTAAACATTACCATTTCTGTTATTTTTATTTTCCTGCAAAGTTTGTATAGGACAATCTTGCAAAGAGCCCAATTAGCATGATTATTTTTTTAATTATGTTAGTGCATGAATACTAAAATATAAAAACCATAGTACTATATCACATTTGTTTCCTATCTCTTTCAAAATATGTAACAAAATGTTCATTTAAAATCTGGATGACTAAAATAGGCCCAGAACTAAGTATAAAAAAATTGTACCTTTAATGATCTCTTCTGAGTTGAAATATTTAGAACACCGTTTATGATTTCACTTACATATAGATCTACTCAGGACATATTTCTTGGAACAACTGTCCACATCCTCAGCTATTAAATGACTGTCGAGTCACTTGTAGGAGTTGGGTAGGTATCTGGGCTGATTCTGGTGGTCTTGTGATACCCTTGAATATAGAGCTGTCTGCTCAGGGTGTCAAAATTCATACAGTTTTGCTCATTTCCTTTCAAATGTACTTAATTCTTTGGTTGTTGAACAGTTTTTAATAACTTGATGTATTTTTCTATTTTGTGGTTTTCATTCCAAAAATGTACTGCCACAGCCAATTTATCTATTTACTTGTAATGGATGTTTCCCCAATGTTCCTTCAACCTAATGCCACCACCAGAATCAACCCAGATATCTACCCAACTTTTATGAGTGATTTTTTTTTGTTTCTGTTTTGTTTTTATTCAGTTTATTTATTGATGCTATTTAACATCTTAGGTTATCAGTGTCCTATTCAATTCAGGGTGTGAAATGGCTGACAAATTTTGCTCATAGGACTCTTCTTTCAGGCTTAAGGTTCTTTTTGTGCTGTAAATATATATGATATGGGGCCCACAGCTTTAATTCCCTTTCGAAGGAAGACACACTTAGGATTTTTAAGCCTGAAAAAATACATCAATCCTGGCCAGGTTTAAAGGCAAGTATGGTTACCACTACACCACCAGGATCGACATGAATGATTCAACAGTTTTTTCAGAGCTGAGGATGTGCACAATTGTTCCACAAAACATGTCCGAGTAAATCTCAATTTACTCGGACATGTACATTTACAATTGAACTGTGTTCAATTTCAAATTGAAATAATATTGAAATTGCACCTTTATTTCATTTTCTATTTCTTAATGTCTAATTTTGGACTGGCTTTTTAATGTGAAATGCAATGAATTACTGGCGGTATCAATAGGCCTGAGAGTTCAAGAGCAACAGCAAGTTATCTGACAAGGAACTGAAGAAATAAAACATTACTCAGGCAACATTTCAAATGAACATCTTGTTAGTATTAAAGTATATATATAGTTTCTCTGAAAGAGTGATGACTTTTAAAAATTGGATGAAATGTTAGGTGCGTTACATAGGCTTAATTTTTAATTTATTCAACAGCATATTCTGTAGTAAAATATAGATCTTTCCAAAAGTGCCTGATTGATACCAATGCATGAAGCCATTCCCCTTTCTAATGCATCAGCAAAAAGCTCGTTGTCTAAGTTTTGCTATTTCTTCTTTTTTTCCTTTCATAAACTTCTCCAGAAGCAGACAATATTTTGCACAAGTTCACCAATTTACCACCAGATTCACCATAATCACCTACCTTTTCAAACCTAATATGATCCACCATGCACCCACCAGTGGTTTAATAGTTGACAATGTGAGCAAAGGTCTCACAAAACATGTCCTGAATTTTTTAATTTTGAGAGTGAAACATTAAGAGTATTTTATCATTGTATCAATATTTTAAATATTTTTAACTCAAATTGCTTCCATGTTCATTGGAAGTGAGGCCATAGAAATGTTTTTAGCACTTTAAAATATTTTATCTACTGGAGATCTATTTCAACGTTTTCAAATGTTAATTCCTTGATATACTGATCGCCAAATTTAAGGCTACTTTCAACAAAAAATGCAAACACAGACTATTTCGATTGAACTACAAAGTTGATAGTTTATGTAAATAGGAAACAACAGGAAACCAAATACACGCCACCTCATTTCTCTCAAGCAATGCAGAGTTTCATTTTTGCACTTAATGCATTCAATTAAGAGTAAAAAAAAGTTCAGTGCTCATAGACCCAATTTGACCATTAAGTCCTGTTACAAAGTTTCCATTCAAAACAACAATATACTTAAATTGTCTTGTTATTTAAAAACTGTAGCAGAATTCATGACTAGACTAGGTATATGAAATATGTTCAGATATTCACACCTTAAGATGAAAATGCTCTTAAAGCTCATCCACACTAATTTTTATACCATATACTTTATCGTTATGCATTTTTTCTTAATTTTTTTCAGATATCACTAGTACCAAAAATGTTAATTTAAAATCTTTACCCTTCTGTTTCTTTTACTATTTATTTTTTTAATACTTCATGATTACTGTTACTAACCTGTCTCCATGTGAGACCTGCATCACGACTTAAATAAACTCCTGGATGGCCTTTTAGAGACTTGCCCACTGTTCCCATGGCAATGATGATCCCTGGTGCTGATTTTGTTGTAAGTATAGGTACAGACCTCATTACTGGATAAAGTTGGGTAAATTTTTGTGACAAATGCAATGAACAGCCATCTTCCTGTTGAAAGTTATAACAAAATCAAATGTTTAAACTATTACTGGAGTGATATCATATATGAATAAGCATAATAAAAGCATATCATGCTGAAATATCTTTAAAATAACAATCTAAAAATAAGTTTAAACAAGACAGCAATTTTACACTTCCAGCATTACAATAATAAGAGTAATAATCCTGAAATTAAGATAAATGGAAAAATGATAGAACCAATTCAATGTGTTAATTCCTGGAGATTATATCTTGATTGGATTTAACTATCCTATGCAAGAAAATAAGCATGGGATTATATCTGTTAAGAGAACTCTCAAAATGGCATATTATGGTATAATTTATCCTCATATACAGTATGTCATAGAACTCTGGCATAGCACAGCTACTGGCTACTTAAATAGGATATTCATTTTACAAAAACATTTATAAGAATTGTTTTCGAGCTTAACTGACATTTTTAAATTAACATTTCAATCTCTTCCCCCCCCCCCCAAATAGTCATTAATCTTGTCTGCAAAATGGGCATAAACAGCATTCATTCTTCGTCACATTTAAATTTCCTTCCTTAAAGGTCATTCTTGAGTTCTGAGACAATGTAATAGCCCCTGGGAGCTAGATCTGGGCTGTATTGTGGATGATTGATCTCCTTGAAGTCACATTTCTCCACAGCTTCCTTTGCTTCTCATTGTCATGAAGAAGGCGCACACCACCACTCACCTTTTCTCTTTGATGGAAGCACATAGTCTGTGCAGTAGGCCAGCATAGTACTCCCCATTTACTGTGGAGTTCCTCTCCTTGAAGTCAATGAAGAATATTTCTTCACAGTCCCAAAAGATTGTGGCCATGATCTTCTTGGTTGACTGAGTGACCTTGGCCTTTAGAGGGGGTGCTTTGCCAGATTTATGCCACTCCATTGATTTTCTTTTGGATAAGGGATCATAGTAGAGGACCTTAGTTTCATCTCCTGTAACAATGGTTTGCAAAACTTCTCTCTCGTTGCCATGGCAGAGCTTCAAGAGCCTGACAACTAATGACTTGTTGATGTTTTTGGACTGAAGAAAGAAGTCTAGGTACCCATTTTGCATTAACCTTATTTATATTTAAATGTTCATGAATAATTTAAAGAACGTTAATATAGAAAGGCCAAACTTTGCTGCTATTTCTTTAACTTAGAGCCACCAGTCTTCCATAATTTCTCCTTCTACAAGAGCGATGTTTTTAGGAGTGAGCACCTCCAAGGGCCGACCTGTATGCTCTTCGTCTTCAAAGCTTTCACGACCTATTCGAAAAAGTTGTGCCCCTTCTTCTACAATAGAATATGAGGTGAATAGTCCTTTTGTGAAGAACTTAATAACAGCTTGATACACTATTTTGAACATGTCACAATCTTCTACACATAGCCTTCTTTATGCAACTATATCTGAACAACTGAACACACTCAAGTAAAGGTTACAGCTGCAACTATTTAACAGATAAGGTATGACACCAGATAGGATTTTGTGAAGGTGACAATCCTCATTGGCAAGGCCGGAAACTTATGGACCTACGCTCATATATAGACTGATCCTGTTTAATTGTAAATAGCAATAAGCATGCTGGCAGTAATAACCAAAACCACACCTATGATACACAGTTAATCTACATTGGGTCATCTTAAACAAAAAAGCATCAGATAATGATCCACTTATCAAAGATGTAATTTTGTACAACAAATTACCAGAGACTCTAAAATTGAAAAAATGGGAGGAATTTAAGAGAGATCTTGATTGAGAAATGCCTATAGGGGTGGATAAATTGTATACCAGGGCTAGAACTTAAATAGTGGCAACTATTTATTTACAACCAATACAAAAGAGAGTTACATGTTAGCAACCTTTACTGTCCCTCAATGTAGTCACCAATGTTGTGTATAACCCATTGCCAGCGATGTGGAAGTCGTAGTATACCTTTAGCAGAGCTGTTCTCTTGATGGTGCACTTGGAGCGGTCTTCTGCCTGTCGAATCTCTGGAACACTTCTGAAGCGAATGCCACAAAGTGGTTCCTTCATCGGAATCAAATCAAAGTCACAACGACTTAAGTCCAGGTAGTATGGTGGATGGTACAGTACTTCCCAGCCCCTTTGACCGAACAAATCAGCCACAGCTGGCGCTGTATGCGCCCGAGCATTGTCGTGCAAAATGATGGGTGGATTCTGCAGAAAGTGTTGCCTCTTCTTTCTCAAAGCTGGTCACAGGTGGTGCTCCAAAAACGAACGGTAATACTCAGCATTGACGGTCTGCCGTGGAGGAATGTAATGCGTTAGGATAACACCATCACAGTCGTACACGAGAATCACTTTCACCGTATTGGGGTTGTGACGAACTTTCCACTTTCGTAGTGACCCATACTGACGCCATTCGTTCGATTGGTGTTTCAGTTTTGGCTCATACGATTTGGCCCATGTCTCATCCAGGATTATGATACGGAGTAAGAAAGTCTCTCCTTCGCGCTCATAGCGCTCCATGTGCGTCTTAGCAGCGTCGTAACGCAACAATTTCTCCATTTCCGTCAAATCATGCGGAACCTATCGTGATGGAATTTTTCGCATGCCCAGTCGTTCCTTCAGGATGTGAAGCATAGTCGTGAGCTTGGGCGAGCTCACGAATCGTCTGGCGTCGATCACTGTCCAGTAACGCGGCAAGAGCATGCACTTTTTCATTAACGCTCGTAGGACGACTTGCCCGATGAATGTCTGCCAGTTTGCCGGCCATCTTTTAAGGCTTTTACCCAACGTGCCACTGCTCTGTACGGAAATGCAGACTCCCCGCAAGCCTCTTGAAGACCTTTATGACACTATCGATCTGTACGATTTCTGGCACATTCAATCTTGATCCAACTGCGTTGTTCCTGTTTCGAAAACATAGTGACTACAATACGTTAGACCGCTAGCTCACAAGTGACTGTGTTTCTCTCGATGGTGTGCACGCAGGTGATGTGGGAAGGGAGAATCCATTTGCTCTGAGAAAAGAAAGGTATGTAAACAACGTGTGCTATCAGCGACAATATTAGATTCCGTTGCATAGCGTCTCCACAGCAGTGTTGCCATTATTTAAGTTCCAACCCTCGTATAAAACTGTAATTTTCCTTTAATTCTTATAAATGTGTACCAAAATGATCAAGTTACTGTATATTGATTCTGTTAAACTTGAATATGAATTATTTTAACTAATGTTTTAAACTTGCATACACTTGATAATTTTATATTTTGACAATGTCTGAAACTTGTGTACACGAGTCTACTTAGAGAAATAAAATTATTATTAATTAATATCATTCCTCTGTTGTAATGATATTATTTCAACATGCTAAAAAAGATCATACCATTGCAAAAAGAGTTCTACAGACAAAATTTTTTTTTGTTTCTGTAATTATTACAGTCTAGCTTTCATTTTCAGTGTCCGTGTTTGTTTCAATAAAAAAAATAGGAAATAAATAATATAATAAAGAATAATTAAAATAAAGAGCTGCTGCAACATTCTATTATGAATGGAACAGCTCCAAAATACATCTCTTCACCTTATATGCAATGCCTTGCTTAGTGTTACTTTGTTGGTCATTAAAATTACAATTCAATCACACAATGCTTTTAATACATTGTGCTTGTTTACAATAGTCCTGAGGAAATGATGTCTGTTTGACAGGGCTGTCGGGACCCTTAATGTCTGTCTGTGTATTTGTCTTACCTTTATCCAATGACTTCATGTTCATTTCGCTGTGGATGCATTTCGTCCAAAATCAGCACCAATTTCTTAGAATGACATCCTGCAATCTTGGTTTGCCACAAGTCTCCTTTGATTAAATTCAGACATCTGACTGATATTTTCGTTGAGTCATGCATGTTCCTCCTTAGAAAATGTTGGGTCAGTTCAATGTCTCTTATGTGCCTTGCAATTTTAATGGCCAACAACATAATTTATATTTATTTATTAAACATTACTACTATATTTATTTACCAGTTTGCAATTCATTAGTTGGCCCTCATCATCAAATTTTGGTGCCTCAAGGGGTCTCCACTCCCCACCACGGTCAAATGTAATCAATGTTGAAAGATGCTCAGGTCCAATTCTGGATGTTCCAATACTTATGTTCACCTGTGATGCTATATAGATGCCTCGCAGACCTTGTACTTTGGTGAGATCAGCAAATGGTTCTTCAACCACATCACTAAGGAGAAAAAAAATTACTTAAATTATTTATACTAATAGCACCCAAACTTTTATTATACTGGTGTAATTTTTTGAGGTTCACATTAATTCATTTTTCTATCACTGATATTTTTTGTAGACTGTTTAAGTTGGACTTATAACTAGAAGTTTCTTCCGGGCTTAGGAGCGGTGGTCTGTTGAAGCTAAGGAGTCCAAACGTTTCATCCTCAATTGCGGAGGACATCTTCAGTGGCATGGTCTGAGTCTTCTGGGCGAAGGTCCTGGCACGACTGAAATGCCAGCTGGAGGTGTTATATTTATATATGAACTGCTCAAAGGGGATTGGTTCGACTGGAGCAGAGGGGTTGTACTCGGAGGGCGGGGCATCTCCGTTCTGATCGGTGATTGGTTCGCATGAATTTTGCTAGTGTGGCATTGTTTTATGTGCTCTAATATCAGATTCCAGGTTTTGCTCAGCCCAGGAGAGGCTCTCAAACTGAGCAAAACCTGACATCCGATATTAGAGCACATAAAACAATGCCACACTAGCAAAATTCATGCGAACCAATCACTGATCAGAACGGAGATGCCCCACCCTCCGAGTAGAGCCCCTCTGCTCCAGCCGAACCAATCCCCTTTGAGCAGTTCATATATAAATATAACACCTCCAGCTGGCATTTCAGTCGTGCCAGGACCTTTGCCCAGAAGACTCAGACCACGCCACTGAAGATGTCCTCCGCAGTTGAGGATGAAACGTTTGGACTCCTTAGCTCCAACAGACCACGGCTCCTAAGCCCGGAAGAAACTTCTAGTTATAAGTCTGACTTCGGCCATGAAAGCTTTCGATTACTAATGTTTAAGTTGGTTTTAACATTATAAATAATTAATGACTTCTGCATTTAATGAGACCTGTTTCTAAATATTTGAGTAATATTTAGTCAAACTTAATTTAATGTTACATTTCACTGTGAAAATTCCCACAAATTAAAAAACAACACAGAAATATGGATTTTTCTTTACAAAGTATATTTTGGAAACCAGAGAAACAACAATATTAATCTAATAGCTCTATTAACACCATTTTTATAACAATGGTATAGATGTGGTTCATTCAAATGAAATATTTTACAAATATATTTATAACTGGAGCAAATATATAAACACATTCCAATATTGTGTGTTTTACATTGTTGTGCTTATCTTTCAACTAGTTAAATGATTATAATTATATTCTATTTATTTATTCTTTTAACTAGTAGCCAAAATACATAGGTATTTATTTATGGCATTGCCAGGGTAATCTGAATTAATAAAAAAGATTTGCAATGCTTTTTTAAACATAATGAATTGAAATACTAATGCACAATAAACATTCTTTGTTCATAAATTCATAAGATTTCCAAAAAATTTAGGTGCTAAGAGAAATAAAAAATATATGGTTAATATTTTGCCCATTGTATGCCAAGCAGGTAGAACTGAAATTTATGACTAAGATCAAGTGTATCAGCTGCAAATTATATTACATTAAGAATATGGGTGGAGTGGACCATTATGATTGATTAGCAAGGAAATATGCCCCTGCAAAATTCTTAGAAATAAAAAGCACAAAAGCTTGCACTTTCCTTAATGCAGAAAATCTAGATGACACTTATAATAGCCTGGAAATTTTCCCTGAAAAATTGCTTTGCTGTCTTTCACAGATGTATATTCCTTAGCTTCAGGATAATGAATTATGAAGTTATTAATGTTAAAACCTCACACATTAGCAATGGTGCAAGTATACCATGCCCAGTAATCTCATAATCAAGCATGCACAATCAATTCCCAGATCTAACCCCATTACTTTTTATCTCTTGAGAAGAGTTCAGAGGAGGGGAAAAAAAAAAAAAAAAAAAAAAAAAAAAACCACACACACACACAAAATTACTACTTCAGTCTACAGCATACCAACATTTTTCATTTTTCCCATCATATACCCAGCAGCTGAAAATAACCTTATCTATAAACAGACCACTGCATATTTGCGCTATCAGAGTATACTATATAATGAAACAAATACATTTTTACTATTACTTATTTTATCTTTAGCCTTAATTATTTGAAGTAAATTTATGGCATTTCAATTTTTACCACAGTTACTAAGGTATATTTTGTTTCTGAAAAGTCTTTTATCTGCATCTTTGGATAGCTGTTACATTCAACTGCAGAAGTTAGTGGTCTTGCCCTTACAGTCTTTATCTTACAACGCCTCTTTGAGGAGCATTTTGCCATGAAGTGATCTCTCTCATCTAACTGCACCATACAAAATGATGAAATGTGGTACCCTATCTTCTTTCATTGTGAAAACACGTGTTGGAAAGCCAATCATTATTAAAATTCCAGCAAGTTCAGGATGTTGTGTTCATGTTATGCCTCTGTAAATAAATTAGCCATTTACAACATTATTATGGATAGTGCCCAGTACTACTTTAACCAATGGATTAAAGTGGTATATTTTCCTGTTAACCAACCATGATAGTCCATTCTATCTACATTCATAATCCCTGTTAACCAATCATGACAGTCCATTCTATCTACATTCTTAATGTAGTTCTTTATAACTTGCAGCTGCTGCACTTGATCTTCAGTCTTGAATTTTAGTTCACTTGGTTACAGAAGTCATTGGCTGCCTACATCAAAGTTTGATCCTACAGTTACACATTATCAAGTCATTTCACCATTAGTGTCAAATTCAAATGTATGTATACCCTGTAGTGATTTTATATTCTGTTTTCTTTCAACAAGGATAAGCTTTTACTGCACAATCCTTCCATCCTTTGCCCAAAACAGCACAACCACCTTACAACCCCCCATCCCTTCTCTGCGGTTAAACCCAACACAGGTTAGGTACGCAGCATCCACACACAGGCTGAGCACTAACCTCAGCCTGCCAGTTCTTCTCGGATCTTGGATATTCTGTTTTCTCTCGTTTCTGTAGACCAGAAACCAAGAAATGCTACTGAAAGCAAATAAATGCTAAATGAATAATCTTTACTGTTGCTAGGCATCATTAAGAGCAATGATATCACAAGCACCCAACAGTCCATAAATAGGTTATTCATCTCATATTGTTAATATTAAAATTACATATAGCAATATTTTCTTAAGTGATACAATAACAACAACTACCTTAACCCTCAAATATACCAAATCAAAGACCCTTATAAGGAAAAATAATAAGGTTCTAACAGGGGCCTGTTTCTTAAAGTTGGCAATTTGACAAGTGACAATAATTCAATAACTTGACAAATTTGTTTCATAAAGCATGACAAATTTACAAAATTGTCACAACAAATATGTCATAATCTGTTTCATAAAAATGTTAGTGTGACTGATAAAAAGTGAAAATTGGAAATATTTTGACATAAGTTTTACGAAACATGTAACATAAAATAATGAAAAGCTGACATATGAGATATACTTTTAGTCTTATGTGATATATGATAGTGTCAGAGAGATAATACACACAATAAGTTTTTAATTCTATTTTCAAAATGTATATAAGAAAGAACAGATTATTAAGTCTTCATTCTCCCACCGCTTATCTGACATTTATTTTGTAGCCCAGTTAATGTTATTGACCTTATTTTAAGTTCAAATGCAATTATAAATTCCTTTTCAGAGGCAATGTTCATGAGTAGCAAACAGCTTCATTCAATTCTAGTTTCAGCCTTAAAAGTTTCATAGTAATAACGATGGACCTTACATATAATTTTATAACAGTTATACCATGTACTTGTACTTATGTTTTATGATGCCACTTAGTTTGAATGATAGCAGTAAAAGTACACTGCAGCACACAAAGAATTTTAGGCAGCAAATTTTATGTTCACTTCTTTGGATGGCACTCAATTTCACCTCGTTGAGGTTGAGCAATCTTAAGTGACCATTCATTGTTGTGTAAAACAAGTTAGCAGGCTGCTATCAGAAATGCTACTGGGAGAAGTTTGGTGGTCAGCAACAAGTGTACATCTAATTCTGCAACATTTTATCAGAATAGCAAACATTTCTGCAATTACTGGGATTGTTCATGGTTCACTTATCAAAATAGAAGCACCACATGAAAATGAGGCAGCATTTGTCAATCAAATGGTAGTGTGCAGGCCAAATCTCAAATATTTCTACATTAGGTGAATGCTAGGCTCAATTCATGAGGCAAGAGTTTTGAAACTTTCTTTACTGGCACAGGAATGAGATAATGGTTGCAGTCCATTTCCTAAAGCAATTAATATATTAGGGGACTGTGATTATGGTTTGAGAAAGTGGTTCATTTCACCTACTATCCCAATTGAAATACCTAGAAATGAGACTCTAGTAAAATTTCTAAACATATTAAAACCTACAAGGCACTTGGAATACTGAAATAAAAGTTTCCATGCTTAAATAACTCGAGACTGGAACCTTTAATCATCATGAAACATTATTTTTAGTCTGCATAGTTTTGCAAACATTGAAAAGAAGTTGCGGTCACAGACATATCAGCCATATGTTATTCCAGAGAATGAAAATGTAGAACAATCAGCAGATCAAGAAGCCCTTATTGTTTCACAAGAATTAATACAATTTGAGTTTGTGTAGATCGTGTTTTAATCCTCCCAAAATGTTTTTTGTTACATGCACAAAAAAGTTAGTTGGTGTAACAAATAATACATTTAAAAAACAAAATAAATGCTATTACAAGTAGATTAACAGGCTTCTGTTTGCGGTCTCCCATTTCTGCAGTCACATGAGCTTAAGGTTTCTTGTAAACTGTGAGGTGGATGTAGCAATGCAATTTCAAATTTAAGGAGCTCAAGATCTAATCTATATTTTTCTCATCTTGCAATTTTCACCTTTTCAGATAACTGATCTGAACTCTTTTTATAGTTTCTCTCTTTTTAACATTGCTATTTGCTCTTGATGTGGTAATGCAGAACATCTTTTACTTGTACTTTTACATACTATTAATGGTTCAGTTGCTGCAACAATGTTGACTGTAGATGTTGCTGATTTTCAGCGTCTCCCTTAAAACTATACTGAAAAGTGGGTGAATCTGTTTTGAATGATTCTAGTACATTAATCCTTTAAGAACTGGTGAATCCAGGTCTTGAACTCCAGTATACATTTATCAGAATTGTCATATTGACATTTTTTCTACTGCTAGCCCCAGTTTTCATTGTTTTCCCCAAAATTACTAAAATATGTATTAATACATTTTAGTGTCATATTTTAATAGAATGCAAAATTAAGCTATAAATGTGGGAATTAAAAAGTACTGTGCACCAGTTTTGCCATGTAGTGTCCCAAAGATTTTCAGTCCTTAACATTAATTTCAAAAGAGTTTGCCTTTTCCTCAATTTCCATTTTTGTGCTTTACTTTTATGAATAATATTTGCCGTGAATTTCCCAAAGAGTGCTTCTTTATTTAATTTATGAGATTCAAAATAGCTAACTTATTGTTTGCCATATTTGTCACAGTCATACATTACCTGTTTATTGTAAAATACATGGTAAAATGATCAATACAATAAATTTAATATTGATTATTACAAATAATAGTAATTTCATTAGTTGCTAAGTATTATCAAATACATTGCACTTAATTTAACTTATATTATGACATATATATATATATATATATATATATATATATATCACCTTTGTGCTAATTATGCTGTGCCCTTCATTCCGCAGCCCTAATTTATCCAGAGAATTTAACATTCCTTCATTTGCTACCTGTTCTTCTGAGAACGTTGTATATACGTTATCTTGTAAGCTTTGCAAAGCTTTTGATATTGGTTTAACTTCTCCTGTTGTTTCGCTACGTCTGAACAATCATAGACGTTCTGTTAAAACCAAGTCTTGCCAGTTGCCCAACATGCCTTATCTCACTGTAAGGATTTTGATGGTGTTTTTAATTTAATACTTATTGATGCATTACCTATACATAGCTCTGAAAGTTTACTCACAGATAGGGAAATGGCAGCTATATTTTTACATAAAGCATGTATACCACCTGGTTTAAATCTTACGTATTAATTTTTTTTCCCCACACTCTTATTGCTAGTTTCATCTGTTTCCATGGATAATGTTATCTTTGATATTCAATATTTACTTTTATCACCTTCAGCACTTGCCTTCTTGCCACAGAATTACTCAATGAGTTCGAAATATAGCAATTATAAGTGTGACTTTCTCTTACAGTTTTATCCTTTTCTACTTTTATAATTACTGTTAATTTGTTACATTGTTAATAGTGTTATTTTATTTTTATTTTATATATATATAGTACTCAATATATTAATAATAACTGAAGTGTTAAAGTGTTAAAGTACATATATGTATGTATAATGAACAGAAAATAAATATTAATATTAGATAAATAGCAAAGTATCTAGAATGAATATTGATAGCTATTGCTTCTATGATTGTGAAAACAGTAATTTGTTGACAATTCATTTTAAATAATTGTAAAACTTTATGAAACATAAATATGTCTTGTGACAAATTAAAATTTTATGCCTGTCATAGATGACATATTTGGTGGTTATAAGGAAACAACTAATTGTCATAAAAAATTGACAAATTTGTCAAATTGTCACACTTGTCAACTTTTCTTACACCAATGTGAATTAATAAATTATTCCACTTTTTAAATCATGATAATTTTGTTACATAATAAGTTAACATTGTTGACTTTATATATATAAAAAAAACTGGTCTTGAAAATCCATATAACATGAGTAAACATTATTTGGAAGTGTAAAAATAGATCACTGTATGCTATTGGACTAATCTGGACAATACGCCTTTTTCTGTGCACATTCTGTTTTCTGCAATTGATACATGAGGTTGTCTTCCCTTCCCTTCCCCGTACTACTAGATATCATAGGCCGGTTGTCAGCTTGTCTGTGTATTGGTTGCAATGCACATAATGATAACAGAATTAAGGGTTGCCTTTCATGCAATATAGTTAGCTCAACAGACACTGCTCGATTTCTCTTCCAATAAGATGCAACAAGAAGCCCCCATCTGAGGGAAAAGATACATTTTCGGTGTTGTAATTTCAAAATATCTGTTGGGGTATTCTTCTCTTTTTTACCCAGTAGCCTAGGTATTATTTATTAGCATAAGTTTATAATTATAAAAGGCATTATTTAATTATTACTTTGGCTCAAAAATCTTTTAAAATATAAGTTTTTATTGTGCTTTGGTTTTTGTAATTTGCTTGGCCAAAAGTAATATTTTGTTGCCAGTCAAATGGGACAAGTTTTCAAGATTTATTACATGAGGTTTGTAATTAAAAGTTTGCATTTAAAAAGCTATATAATGTTATAAATATTCAGTACATTATTGCTTCTGTACAATTTCTCAATTGTAAGTTAAATTAATGCTTTTTACAGCAATTTTAAAATTCAAATTTGTTTTGCATAATTTATGCCATTAATTTTATTGTTTATCATATTATAGTGAAACAGTTATTGTTTAACTATGAAAATACTCTTCTTGTGCCGAGTCACTTTTCCAAGGTCATAACCTGGGGATTCCTTCTGTTCATTCTTGAATGAAGAAGTTGCCAACATCATTCTTGAATGAAGAAGTTGCCAACATCACAGGGAGGTAGTTGCTCTCAAAAGTCTAGATATGATGCAGCAAATAAATTAGGTTTGAAATACTTATTTTTAACAATATTAGCATCTGGTTTATTCAATCACAGAAACAGCATTCTTTCTTTAAATGGGGTATAACAACACTTGCCACAATATCTTGTAATTCAAACTTTAATGGCTCTCCCAGTATAATAAAAATGCATAGCATAAATAATGAGAAGTTAAATTTTGTTTTGTTACATACTTATTTACTTTAAAGCATTTAATTTTGTCATCTATACACTAGTTTGCAAGTCACTACATCTGCTACAAAATTGCTAACTAGATAAAAAATCTCATATTTGCATTATTGGTTTTATTAACCTGAGGTATTCTAGTACTCAATATATTAATAATAACTGAAGTGTTAAAGTAAAGTTATTTTAAAAATTCTCACATACTAAAATGGAAATTTCATAAACATTGAATTCCTCCACCACTAAACAGTTAATAATTTATAATAAAAATCAAACCATAACAAAATTGCAATATAACAATAATAACAATTCTTTTCAACTTACTTAAGCCAAGAGTCTTTCCATGTGGAGTTTGGGAAATAACAGAAAATCCTTTCAAGGGATAGCACAAACTTAATGCTTGTTGAATCCATTATCTGCGACACATATAAATTAGCCAGCTGCTCAGTGTGACTTACAGCCACCATCACTTGCCCATCACTGACATCAGCTATATGATACTCTCGGCGATCCAGCTCAGACTGAAACTGGGCTTTAACAAAGGTGCCATGCTTGTATGATACATACAAATCTAGAGTATCCTAGAAATGAACAGAAAGCAAGTATATTATTAGCTATATTAATGTTGGAAATTTAATATTTTAGTGGTTAATATAGTAACAAGTTATTGTATGTAGACAAGTCAGGACATCTGTGACAATTGTGGAGGAAAGATAGAATGAGCGAGGAATATTTTTTATTTAACAGCCTATATTCTTTGATGCATCATTTAGAAGTTGTGCACCCATGTTTATGTTTATGAACAGTGGTTTCAACATTAAACCACATGATGCTTCTTTATCTTCACCTTGTATCTTTGTAGTCAATGGGTATGCAGCTGAATTCAAGTATCCATTCAGAATGGACTTCTGTGGATTCCCCGAGTTGATGGACTTATAAATCCCCAGATTTTTTTTCTTTATAGGTATGAGCAGTGTCATGTACACAATCTCAGTTGACAAAATACACTAATTGACTGACAAATATTCGCTGCTTTTGATGAATACAGACAAGCCTGAAATGTTTGCCAGAGTTAGAGGCACAGATACAATGGGTGTAAAGAATATAATCAGGTTCAGGGCAGACACTTTGAACACCTTCTGTAATCTGTCCCTAGAGTACTTGCACAATAAATGTCTTAATTGTTAAGTCTAACATGTTTGCCTCCTCTTGATGAATGTATGCCTCCTAAAAATGTGTCAGAGAACACAGGTTGTTTAACAAAAACTGCTTTTCACTGTGAGATCTATGTATCTCCTCTCCGAATTTATCAGAGGTCCTGACTTGTCCCGTATAGTTCGAATTCTGGTATTTAAATAACTGGGGTGTTAGGATATACTGGGATTAAGTTATATTATATGTGCAACTCCAAGCAATAGTAATGTCTGGAATTCTTGTATTGTGGAACTAGTGCATTCTGTAAAGCTAAAGGCATTGGTTGAACTTATATATAGTATGGGATTGTATAAATGTATTTATGAGGGAAGTATTCAAACTTTAAAGCTAAAACCTACCTTAAAAATTTCGTTTTAGAAGTAATTTGCCATACAAAGGCTGCATGCAAAAAATTAACTGCCAGTTTCAAGTGCAAGACCTTGTAAATGAAACCAGAAACTGGCAATGGCAATGCAGTATGCCATGCAGATGAACATTCCTGCTAAAAGTGGACTTTTCCTTATCATCCAAGTGACCTTTAAGCACTTGATCAAGAGTCATTCAATATGGTCAGTTAGGGTATTGTTTTCACATAGTTTAAATAAGTGATTTGACACTCAATTAGTCTTTTGTTAAATCTGGTAGCTAATTTTTCACACTTTTTGGTCTTTTTATGACAATACACTTTGCATGGTAAGCTGAAAATCCATTTAGTTCCGGTCATGTAATCAAATGTTATCCATTTTATTCCTGTTTCAAATTCTGCCATCATAAAAGTTTAGTGTGAAAGTACATTCAAATTAACTTTCCTTTGTAAAAATTAGAGGTCTGGGACAAAAGTACTTAAGTATTTAATGTGGCTTCTTATGAATAAAAAATCTTTCACAATTTCATAATTGAGGTTGAACAGGACAAAATACTTGGTGGTTTCAGCACCAGTATGGTAAGCTGAAGATCGGGATTCAAGTCCTGGCAATGCCTTCGTTTTAAATGAACTCCCATTACAAAAGAATGAGTTTTTGTTTGTTAGACACTTGGAACATGAAAACAGTCAGGTTAACCTCCATAATGGATTGGATTGTTGTTGGAGTGTGCAGTAATACTCCTAGCCACTTGAGCCCCAAGAGGCCTTTGTGCATTCCTTCCATTCTATCTTTGTAATTTTAGATCTAGAGCTTTAGTGAGCTACAAAATATTTCCTACAAGCTTAAGAATTATGTTTCCTAAAGGTCTGAATCTTAACAGAAAACCTCTGCAATAGTTCCACATATTAAAATAAATCTTACCGGGCGTTCCTTCTTGGTGGCAAACATGTAATCATCTCGTATTTGAAAATCTTCCACATTTCGAATCACTACAGAATAATTGCGATCCTCAAAAAGTGTAGCAGAACAAAGTACTGTGAAAGAACCACTTGGTACCATGCGTTCAACATAAAGCAATCTATGCCCATCTTCTGAAGTGGACCAGAAGAATGACTTGACATATTCTTGTACATAAGTAAAGGTTTGCCCAAAATCTTTTGTGAGCCACAGCTGCAACAAAACAAATTATTTATCATTATAGATTATATTTAAAATACTTTGATAGAATTCAAATACAATGTGTAATTAATGAACTGTGCTGCTTAAATACTGATATTTTGAACTTACAAAAATGCAGTTACTTCTTTTCTAGTTTTAATGCTTCTTAAAGAAATGCTCTGTTTACTCTGAATTATTTTTAATGTAATAGAGTTGAAATTCAATAACTCAAAAGAGCTTTTGGAATGAAATAATTCAATTTACCAAAAGTTTGAGATATCAAAATAACATGTATAATTATGAATTTTTTTGAAATCACTACTAACTTATAAATGTTACATGCATACTGTAATTTAAATCATAAAAATCAAATATAAGTTTTATTGCAGTTAGAGTATATACAAGTGATGTTCAGAAATGATTTACAACAGTGATGTTTTACAAATACAGCACATCTATAGGCACATCCATTCATAGGAACATTGATTGATATTAATGTGTGACAGATTTGTTTTTTGCTGGAGTGTTATGCCTATGGGCAAGGGTGCCACTTGTTAGCTGGGTCTCAGTGAATATCAGGAGGGTAAAACAAATAAACCAACCATATAACAGTACAAAAACCAATTTAAGAGGCTCATTATTTATTGTATTATCAAATGAAGTGTTAAAACTGCCAGCCTTCATTATCCATACATTTTTGGCATTTCTTTAGGAAATTAGTCATCACTAAATTTCAAAACAAACATTATCTTTGAGTACTTGTGAGGGGTGCAGGTTCTGTAAGCTGTCAAATTGGAGGGCCGAGGAGGCCTAATAACTCTATCTAGTAGAAACACATTGCAAATTGTCCTCATGGAATTATTTATAGTATGAGCAGTTGCACAGAGTCCTGTTAAAAAATGCATAATCACACTCCCTGTCAGCCAATTCTGAACTAATTGATGGTAGCTCCAGCAGCACCATTACATTTGAACTAAGTGATATTTTGAAATGTTGCTCTTAATATGCTCATAATAAACCCATTTTATGTACATTATGAATTAATGTGTTTTAAGCACATTATCAAGTCCATCGGAATCAAATGTTTATTGCTAGACTGAATGTTCCCTAAAGTTCTAACATGAGTTTATCAGCTTAAAAATTACTTATAGCTGGCTGATGTATAACACCATCCAATTATGTTGCAGTCTTAGGAATAATAAAGCATTACAGATCATTTAATATATTTTATCTGTACTTACTCGTTTCATGGGATCCACCTTGTCATAGACAAGAAATGTAAGAGATTCATCCTCATGGAATGTAACTTCTGATGGTGAAAAGTTGACTTTTATTCTTTTGATATCATTTCCATAGTTTGAAGAGACAAAAATAACTTGATTATGTGAATCTGTGAATACACTCTAGAAAAAGATAAAAAAAAAAAAATAATAAATAAATAAGTAAATAAAAACATTGCATTTTAAACACCCACACGCCATAATATGTACTAAGACATATTGTATATACCACAAATAAAATACTGGCAATAAATCAAGCAGGAACACAAATGCCCATAAAAGCAAATGAACCAATTTTAGATCCTCATTTTTACTGTAATTACTGGGTGAATCACACAAATATTGATCACTAGCACTGCATTTGCTCCCACAATCAACAGCAAGCAAGGTCATGCCAGTTACAAGTCAATTAGCAGTTAACTGCTCCATGTGAAGTTTCATTAATTGCAAAGTGCGTTTTAGTTCTGCATATGTTTTCTATTACAGTACTATGATTCATACGTACAGTCAGATTGACATGATTAATATGAACAAATATTGTACAAAATATATCCCTCTTTTTTAAAATTGAATGGAATAACAAACCAGCCTATACAGGCTGCCGAAACTGATACTTAGATTCCTTCATTTCTCAACAAGAACCCAAGTGATAAGTAGTGTTTACAGATGTGTCAACAAAAATGTGCGAACTATAAAGGACAGTTGTAAATTCCTTTCCTAAATTGGATAAGTAATAATTTTATTTCATAAATTAAGGAAACATTTTATTTTTGTTTCCATAATCAACCTAAATGGTGCCCATAACTGCAACCTGCAAATGTGAAAAGATGGCATCTGGAATCAATACTCGTATGGCCTTCTCTGTATTTCAGTATTTCTACGGTGCTACAAGAAACATTTCAAATTAGATGTAAATTATATCTAATCTGTCGTCTAACACACTCTTATGCTTCACTTACTTTTAAATACAGTGGGACCGATTTCGAAGAGACATCCTCTCCATCTTCAACCAACTTCACAGGTTGAAGATGCTTCACTGTGTGAGTTCCAACAGAATTTTTTAAAAATGTCTTATTTTTCGAAAGTTCTTAAATGAATTTTAAATTAGTTTTATATTCTGGCAACATCTAATGAAATGTACATCCAATGGTTCTTATTTTGCTTTTTAGGACCTCAGATAAACATCAAGAAGGGCTTTTATTCAATAGACATACCACATTAATATTGGATAAAGATTACCAACACATTATTATACCTTGATTCACTAATAAAAAATTATTAGATTACATGTTGACTTAGGTTCTACTGGTAAATTGTATGAATTGCATAGTTCTTCTGAAAAATCAATTATTACTAATTTACAGTCCAGTCATGAAACAAAAAATCTCCATCATTTGTATCATCCACAGAGCTTACAGATATATTTTCTTCCAGTATACAAACACTGTGTAGTTGGATGATCAAGTGCAGTGAAGCAATGTCTCTCTAGAGTAAAGCGAGGAACATTTAGGTATGATGTAACTGAACGTGCAACTCAGAAAAGAAAAATTAACAACTATCAATTTCCATATCTTAGATAATGAAATGGTAAGCAGTGAGGTTTAAGTTAGTAAAAAAATTATATAAAGAATCTCAAAAGAAGGCAAGTAAGCCAAGTAGAAAAAATTACAACTTTTTACAACGAAAAGCAAGCTTTTCCTACAAATAAAGTAGAATTAGAAGACGTAATAGCTGCATCATTTGTCAATAATTTCAAAATTATTATATGATAAAGAAATATCAATATTATGAAATTCATCAACATAAGTGGTCCAGGTCGTCAAAATATGAACTTGTGAACTATAGGTTTGAGGTTTCTATTCTTGCCAGGACTGTACTCCCCGACTTAGAATTTTTTCTAGGTTATCCTCCAAAACATTTTTAATTCTATCTTACAGTCATTCAAGAGCCCTAAGCTCTTTGTTTAAAAGTTTAGATCACAGATAAAAAATAAGAATATGGGCACTATCCTGACAGATGAATGTAAAGCCTGATTCTACATCTGCAAGTTTATATGTGGCTTTTATCCATATTTCTTCTGAACTGAAATTAAAAATTTGCCAAACCTGCTTAGGGGTGAATTTTCACTGTTTTTAAAATTATAACTATATAACTTGTATATAATATGAAGGTTGTATTATAATTTTGAACAACAAAAAAAGAGAACACAAATCACCAGGTATGTGTAGGGCAATTTTAAATTAAGAAGGCAAATTATAAACATAAGCAAATCCACTGTTTTCATATACTTAAAACTGAAAAATTTTGCATTGGTTACAAAGCTCCATGACCTAAAATATGTAGCATCAAACCTGAAATATGAAAGCTACTTTCTTTAATGTGTAACAAAAAACAGAATACTGTTTTATTTATTGTTTGCAGATTTTTTTCACAATCTGCTGATATTTTACTATTTTCAGAAGCTTTGATCACTGTGTCAGTCTGTATAACGTTAAATGAATTAAATTTTAATCACTTAAAATTTTTTAACTTTTAACATTGGCAGTGCTCACTCTTTTACAGGATAGCCTATATAAATACTACAGATTAATGTCTTTCAATTGGATGAATAAAACTAAAAGCTGTTCAAATATCATTATAGGAAAGGTTTAGACAGTGTCACAGAATACATTTAATTGAACTCTCCACAAGAGGCAGAGGACACTGTTAATATTTTAAATGAAATTATGCTAAATTTTCTTCATATTCTGATTCTTAGCAACAATTCAAGTAACTTAAAAAACAAAAACATAAAAAACCTTTTTCTAAAAATAAATCGAAGTGTGGTTGAAATGAAGCATAAAAGATACAGATAATAAATAGCAATATTAGCCAAACTGTCACTTTATATCATTTAATACTTGTTTAATTATCTCTTTTAATATCTAAGCAGTTATTATTTTGAAGGCTTCTAACATTTGCCAACATACTGAGAGTTAACAATGTCAAGCATTTCATCTATTTTTACTTGATATTCCTATTGGCAGCAGGTGATACACAGCTATTTTTTTCTTACACATATTTTCATGAAAAGTAATCCAAAAGGGCAACGTGAGGTGAGCGAGCTGACCACGTGACAAGTCCAAAATGTCTAATCCATCTATCCCAAAACTTATTGTTTAACAGTTTACATGAATGTTTTGAAAAGTATAGAGGTGCATCATTCTACTGGTAGCACATTTCTGTTTTCACTGAGGGATACATTTTTACAGAATGCAGGTTAATTGATAGCTGAGAAAAAAGTATATGTTTCACCTTTAGCTATGCCTTCAAAAAAATAAAGGATCTACGATAAAGTTTCCAAAAATACCTCACCAAACATTTAATGACCACAATGCTGAAAAGGTGTACTACTCTCCCATTTCAGACTTTCATTTGGCTCTGATGTCTGTCTTTCTTAATGCAGTTTTTCATGATTAAAGCTATCGTTGCTTTCATATAATGCATAACTTTTCAAGGTTTCAATTAATAAAAAATTTGTTTTATAAGTTATTAGATTTTATAGGGATAATCAGAATATTAGATCAATTTATCAAATTCCATTTATAATTGTATAAAATATAGTGAACTTTTGTAACAGTGGTGTCAAATATTGAGTCAAAATTGTAACATACACACCACTAAAATTCAATAAAATGGTGTGTATGTTACAATTTCGACTCCATTTATAATGTTACAGTCCTTCTATCAGTTTGAATTAAAATGCTATGATGCTTTCTGAAAGGTCTTTTCCTTAAATGATATTTGGGAAGAATCAGCTTTTAGTTTAATTAATGCATTTAGGAGATATTAGCTTGTAACACTTTTATGCAGGCTCATCACACTCCATATATTTGTATCAAAATATCTTGGCTAGAGAGTGCATCTTGAACTTACATAAAAATACTCCATTTCATTTGAATGATTAACTTTAACAAAATAGATCTACTTACATGTGAATTGTACTTGGGATGAATGAAGAATTTATCTAAAATGGCATAGCTTGAAGAATTGTCACTTAACCTAAAGTATTTGGTCTTGTTTACAAATGTGTCACCATAATCATAAGAAATAAAAACAGTTGATGGTCGTATCACTCCAGTAAACCTTGGGGTTGAATCTCGCGCCAAGCACATTATAACATCCGAGCCTTCTCCAGCCCAATGCACCATAAGTTGCTGATGGCTATCATTAAGAAGGTTTATCTGAAACAGAGAGACACCACTAAAGTAGGCACTAATTTGCCAATAGCATCTTTAGCAATATAATTAATTTTACTCCAACATTTAAAATCTCATTAATTGCACTAACAATACTTGAGATAGTATATGACAATTTCTTTTCCAAAATGCAATTATAAGTATCAAAATTAAAAAATAGTGGTGTCATTCTTAGGAGGTATGATGGAACTATGAGAAAAACTGCCAGAATAAATAGTGAGTTTAGAATGGATGTGTGCCAAAAGAGACTGTTTAATGCTAGATGGCAACTGTTAGTTGGGTAGATGGGATTTAGCAAGTGATGTATACATTTAAATTATAATGGTGCCTATAAATTTGGGTCAAGTAATAGAATCTTTTAAAAATTAGTTTGGTGGATAATTCTTTTTGTGTACAGATTTAAAGAAAAGTATTGACCCTCATAAAACCATTCCAGTTAAAAAAAACATATTGATGAAAATTTGGGTAAAATATTTTAAGTATTTAATTTACTTCATCTTCCCAGTGTAGAAAACAATTCTATTCTATTCCATTTGCATATATCAGCTTGCTGATGAATAGCAATTTTATAAATGAATGTGCTATTAAACTAAATCAAATGCTGAATTGTAGATTGCAATGTTTGCTCTACATGGCCTATTATGGTGATAGGCCCAGGATACAATCAGTTGTATAATACAAAAATTATATAATACTAAAAATATTTATCTTGTACTAACATTAGAATATTCTGTTATGACATTAAGAATTTCTTAATGCCTTTTTAAAAGTTGCATATTTTGGAAACTCCTCCAACTCTAAGAATATGTGACATATTCTGCACAATAGTAACTGTTTTTCTGTAAAAGTAACATCAGGGTTCTTAAAAAAAGACCTATCTGGCACCAGTCAGAATTCTTAGAAATCTCTTCTGGCAGAAGAGGGGAGAGAGAAAGAAAGGAGAGAAAAATCAACATGGGGAAAAGAGAGAGAGAGAGAGAGAGAGAGAGAGAGAAGAAAAAAGGGGGGATAGAAGCTTTCTTGCTCTGTGTAAAATTAGTCTTGAAAATGATCTGTGACTTCATATAAAATGAAAATAAGGAAACTTTGTAATGTTTTCAGGTGCAGAAGATTGCTAAAGGTGAAACAGCTGAACCAATCCTCAGAATTTTGGTTTCTATATGCTTCTTCCAAATGAGTGCTTTTGAAAAATTCTTTTATTGTATAATTCCAATATTTAACATTAGTTTAGATCTAACTTAAAGTGTAAATTTTTACTTATCTTAATAATTTGTTTGCTTGAAAACCATTAGCTCTTTAAATGTCCTTGAAACTATAATTAACAACAATTCAGGTGATTTTCCAGATATAAATATCCTCTTTTTTCTCACATTGCTCTTGTGCTTCACCACCATTGTAAATCTTTATTTGGTACTCAGCCTCTTCATAATAGGAGATGGAATTGTTGTCCATTTTTGCAACACTCACATTTATTAGTCCCTTGTGCTAATGGAATAAATTTCTGTTGAAGATTTTGAAGTTCATTTCCCATGTGAGCATGTAAATTTTATTTTTATGTTTTTATCAGAGATAGAAATCACAAACTGTTAGGTTTGGGCAAAAAGGTCATAAATTGCTGTTAATAATTCTGCAGTCAATTTCAGCAACGTGCTCTTTAATCCTCGAACATATACATAAATTTATCCTCACAGTTAATAACAAAGAAATTGACATGTTTAAGGAAATATTTCTTATATATAGCAGCATTTCCCAGCAAAGTGCATGTCATGTCTGTATATCTGATTAAAGTTCTCACAATTTCAATTACAATTAAAATAAGGGACTGCCTTTGTGGTTTGAACATAATGTTTACAACTACTAGTCCTGAGGTCCTGGTTTGATTCCAGTTAGGTCAAGGCATCTGTAAGTTTTTTTTCTGAATGTTTCGGTACCTGAGAAGATGAATAGTTAAGGTGCCAAGGACTTTGAGCTCATTTGTGTCATCATTAATTCATTTCATTCATCCCTACAGACTACTTTACACACCCATAGATTTAAGGGCACCTGGTGCACCCTAACCATATCATCTTTACCATATCCACCAGAATAACATGGCCTCAGAAGTCTGCTACAATACTGCCATACTAGGGGAGAATACCCACAATTCAGGCGAGCAAATGATTCGTATTGGGGGAAAATATATATATATAAGAATGTACTTGACAGATGTTGGAAATTTTGTTCTGCTACTTTCACACCTTTCTGATAACTTTTCAGAAAACTGACATTCACAAACATCAGCTTATTTCCAAAATTCAATATATTTAAATTGAAAGCATGCAAAGTTACTGTTGTCCACAAACTGCAGGCAGTGATCCTGATATTCTGTAACTGAATATTACAGAACATTAACGAGTGCACTTGATCCATGCTTAATATTATTTACTGATGAAGCATGGCCCCATTTACATGATCATGTTTCGATGCATTGGAGTATAGAAAAAACTGATTTTACACATGAAAGCCTCTTGCCTGAGAAATTGGTGTAAGGTGCACAATAAATGCATAAGGCCTATATTTTTTGATGATACCGTAAATGCAGAAACACACATGCTTGCACCATTTTTTGAACCAACTGATACCCATACTAAATCCCCATCTGAGTATTTCTAGCAAGAGCTGGTATGTGTATGTGAATGACAATTTTCTAAATATGTCAGAGATGTAGTAGAACCAGATTTCAAACACATCCTAACATGAGGTAAGTGCTTTTTTTTCATTGTAATTATAGCTGTAATTTCAAGGACTTCAATCAGTTACACGAATATTATAGTTGCCTCACCAGAAGTATACTCTGACTGCCAATCCACCTGCTGCTGTGGAATGGGCAACAAGACCATGAAAATGCAATATATCTGAGGAACATAAGAGAAATAAAAATGACTCATCCTCACACACTGGAGGGACATAAAAATATTGGAAGAGAAGAAGAGCCCATTGCTTCTAGCATTGATAAGTGTTAATAGTAAGATTATTATGTGTTACATAAAATCAGCAACATTTTCAACACATGTTGTGAGGAAAATGAGTACCAAATCTCTTGTTATTTAATATATAGCACCTAAGATTTACAATTATGTACTTTTGGAACACTGCAAGTTCATGAAAGGAAATGCCATAGTATGGGATTGCATCACTTGTCAGTCAACTTATGAAATGATATTTTTAAGAGTGTCTTCCGGCATATATCATAAAAATAAATGTCCCAGTATTGATTGCTATAGAACTCCATTCTTTATGGTACCTGATTTTGATTCATTCCAACCAACATTTTTATTGGATTCTGCTTGTTACTGCATGAATCCCACATATAGATCATTTATCTAAACCATACAATTTTAATTTTAAATCAGAATATTATGGTTTATTCTATCAAATATTTGATCAAATTGCAAAAAATTACTTATTGGTCAGAGAATTAATCAGTGAAAAGCCTATAAGCTGAAAACAGATATGCTCTTCTAAGACCAAGATTTGGCTTGGTTTATGTGCGGATGCTCTTTAACATTTCAGTCAGCATCCCATTCAAACGTGAGCATGAAACGGCCGACAAATTTTGCTCAGAGGCCTCTTTTTTCAAGCTTGAAGTTCTTTATCGTGCTGCAAATGTATGACACGGACCCGCTGCTTACTTAGGATTTTTACGTCTGAAAAAATCCATTGGTCCTGGCCGGAATCAAACCTGCAATCTTGGGTTTAGAAGGCAAGTATGGTTACCACCACACCACCACCACCAGGACCGAATAAGACCAGGATGAGACATGCTAGATATTATGTGAACTAAAATAACTTATAGCACAACTATACATCACCTTAAAGACATTTGAAAACGATATTAAAAGTAGCTTTGGACTGCACTTTGTGGGTAGTATTTACCTTCATTTATTACGCAGCAAAGGCTTTAAATGTAGAGCCTGCTTCAGATTTTCAGGAGGTATTAATGTTCTAGCTAATAAGTTCATTTCAAATGGGCAGCATTTCAGTGAGTATTTGTTTCATCCCAGCCATATCAAGTTTTATATTTAAGTAGTTTAATAATTTTCTCAACTGAAACTGTATACTCTTTACGATATCATTTTAAAGTGAACTGTTCATATATTTAGATAAAATAAGTTATCAAATTAATCTCCAATAGATCATTGGATCCATCATTACAAATAGGAAACACTTGAAGTATACTGAGCAATCAAGCAACAAATTCTTTGTTTTAAAGTAATTAATAACTTGAACCAATAATTTCACATGATCTTATAACTCTTTAACTTTGCAATTAATGCAATTTAGTCATTGTTAAACCTAAAGCTATCAAAACATTCATGTTAATTTTGCTATTCAATAATGAGGCATGAGTTTATATAGAATGTAAGTGTACCATTCTATTACAGAATAGTACTAAACACTGATGCAAAAACTATTTAAAAATTACTACTGGCTATTCCTTTGAAAGATACTTTCTTTTTTGACAGTTTGTATAAACAACATTAAAAGTGTCATACATCAAGATATAAATACTAGATGAAAAAGAAATCTTGCATGTCTCCTTTAGTGTCACACCGATATCAAAACACGTGGTTGCTATGAATGCATTGTAATTTACCCACTCTTTCCAATAATTTAAAAACCTTAATCACATATAGCCAAGCTCAAAACTATTCCTAAAGAAAAAAGCTATATTACTTTATTGATGAATATATGAGTTTTGTGATGTTATTATTAACATAGTATAATATATAAAATTTCTTCATTGGTTTATAACATAAATGTAATGCTATGATACTCCCTTGCTAATTGTTTTCAGTCCCAATCTGAAATTAGAGTTTAAAATTTACTCATTTTCCAACTGTGGCTCGATGCATGCCATATATTTACTTAACTGCAAGTTTTGTTTTGTTCAGCATTCCATTGAACTAACCTCTACCATGGTTTCTATTAGAATGAACAATCACAAGCATTCAGGTAAAACGTATTCCCCATTGCCAGTAGCACAGCATGCCAATTTCCATCAAGCCATCTGTGACGATTGCTTTCTTCTTGTCCTCATAGATGCTGCACCTGCATCCTCAACCACTATTTCACTTAAGAGATTGAGAGATGGCAGCAATAGTTTTTAATAAAGCTTGGATCCCTCCAGGCCTCAATCTCTTTCTTTAATTTCCCTAGGTTTGCCAAGCAACCCTGTTATATTATAATTGGTGGCCCTGGCAGCTTTGTTAGAACCTCCAATGCCACATCAGGAGATGTGCTGCTCACCTTAGTCTATCTTGTCTAATAGTGCATATAAGAGTTTAGCTCGAAATATTGCGAGATTTCAGTTTTTTTACAGTGTCAAGTGTTAATTTCTTTAATGTTGCAATGTCTTAATGCCGCGAGCTCACGCATATGAGTGTGTAAATAAGTAGTTTAATTTTTTTAGTGCTTATTTTTGTTTAATCCATATGAGCTTTGGAACCAGTCTCTATATGTTTGTTTCAATTTAATTTCTTATCAATTTCTAGTCCTCTCTTCCAATTTAATTCCTTATCAATTTCTAGTTCTAAGTACTTGGTATGCAAAACTTTCCTTTAGTGTAATGTGTAATTAATAGTCAATTCTGGCAAGCTCTTATTTTTAGTTCTAAACTAAATAAAATTTGTTTTGCCAATATTTAATGAAAGCTTGTTAGTTTTGAACCATCTCTTCAAATATCTTTGCAGTAAGTTTGAAAGTTGAGCATGTGACTTCCCAGAATTAAATACACTGTACACTTACAAAAGTACTGTCTTAGATTCCTTATTTAGACTACCAGGTAAATTATTGAGCAACATTAGAAAGAGCCCAGTAATGAGCCTTGTTAACACCAAGTTCAATAATTCTGGCAATTTTTTGGCTCTATTAGTTATGACAGAGATAGCTCATAAACACCATAGATACTGCAAGACTCAATATTAGGTCCAGTGCTGTTTTGATTTTTTTATGAATGATTTGAAAAGAAACCTTTCTACCCAAAATATCATTCAATATGCTGATGATAAAGGCATTATTATGGAATATATGGGATGCTAGAACCTTTAACTACTTATAGACAAAGTTTTAATAGAAACAGATGATTGGTTTGCATATAACCAACTGAAAGTTAACACAGAAAAGACACTTCACCTTAACCAGAACAGGAAAATACCAAAATTGCCAGTAATTTTTAATATCTACATTGAAACTGCAAGTAATATCAAATTCCTTGGAATTATAATGGAAATGATCCAAGATGGGTAAGCACGATGAAAATTTAATGAAAATCTTAGTGTAGATGGGTATATGTTCAGGAATTAAGCAAACAATGCAAATCTTGATACACTTAGAAGTGTTTATTTTGCACCCATCTAAAGTAATCTTGTTTTGGGGTAACTCTCTCCCATCCAAGAAAGAGTTTGTAATGCAGAAAAAAATATTCAGAATAATAGATGGTACATATCAAAAGTCTTCCCGCAAACCAATTTATTTAAAACTGAGAATCTTGCCACTCCCCTGCATGTACATAAGGTAACATTACTTATAAGAAACAAGCTTGTAGCAAAAGAATCACATATAACAAACGAAGTAAATGCAGAAACACAACAGAAGAAGGAAAGCAGATCTTCATATAATGAGAACCAACAACAAAACGTATCAAAATAATGCAAATCAAACACCCATTAAATTGTTTCTACTCATTAAATGAGTTTTTAAATGATAACGATAATATTTATTTTGTATGCAAAATTTATTTTATTATAACAGCCAACTACATTTGCAAAGTTGAAGTTAATCCATTTATTTTTCTTTTGATAAATCATTTTGTCCTAGAGTATTTGAACAGGTTTTAAAGATTTATTTTACACTATGGAGTAGCATATGATAACTTTGTCCATTATTACTAGCCTTATATAATTTTTAATGTTATGTACATTCAAAGATTTTCTGACTTGTCTTATATCATCTGGCATTCTGTGCATTGTATGATTTACATGAACAAACAAACTCAAGTTCTGTAACTGCAGTTTATAATTTATGCCATCAAAAGCCTTAGCCAAGTCACAAAACATTCCCAAAGGAAATTTATTTTTATTTAGGTCATATAATATTTCAGAGTGAGATTAAATGAGGCATTGCTAGTTGACAATCCCCCCCTAAAGCCAAAATGAGATACTGATAGAATATTAAGATAAATTTACAAAATTATACAAATCTTCTCGACTTTTGAAAATGTAGTTTAAGAGTGAAACAGATATGACCTTCAGAGTATATATTTAACATCTTTTTTTATATAAAGACTTAATTACTGCCTCCTTCATTATTTCTGATAGTATCCCTTTTAACAATTAATGATTACAAATGTTGCAGAGAGATTCACTTAAATCAATACAAGCAATTCTTTAGCAACTTTGTCTTATTCCTCCTATCCTTATATGTTTTTGCTCTTTAATAACATAATTTGTTTCATTTTCAATGGGGTCGTGCAATTTATCCTAAAATTTGCAATGCATTTTTGGGTATGATTTTTGCAATAGGTCTAGAGCAGTTACATTCAAAACAGCTTTAGCCAACCTTTGTTCAGCTGCAGTTAAAAAACTCTAATTAAATGCATTAGCAATGCCATACATAAGTATCAATGTTGCCAACAACTGCTGGGGAAACATTATTATCATTAGCTATATCTGTTACAATTAGTATTACATCTTTTCTGTTTTATCAGATTTAACAATAACCGAAGTAAAATATCTCCTTTTTGCTAAAGGATGGATTTTAAGGTGCACACACCTTTTAGAAAAATATATCTTTTGATACCGATCATTTGAGATTTGCATTTTAGGACATGAAATGAAGCAAAATAGGCCAGTCTTGTTGCACCTTTTAATGAGATTAACATATTTATTCATTTGAACTCCCTTTTTGATGCTTCAGCATCTTATTTGAACATTTTCCTTCATATTTTGTCAAAACATTTGATGATAAAATAAATTACTTTCACCCTTCTTGAGCAACTACATAATATCAATGGCATCTTTGCACACATATGCATGTTGCTATGTGCCAAATACATATTTTCCCTTTCCTTGTTAACTCATCCATACTATAACCATCCCCACATGTCCTTTTCCCAATAGGCTGGCACTACCAGCAAACATTCCAGGAGTGATGGTATAACAACATTATCACGAGTCCCTTGCTTCAGTGTGAGAGGAAGTATCGACTGAAGGGTTTAGATGTCTTTGGGTGAGCATAGCAATTTAAAATTCATAGGACTGCTGCCTGCCTCCAAGCCTCGCCTGCTGACTTAAGGTTTTTTAAATAGTGTTTAACAACTGTTTTTACTACTGAGGCACCACAGCCAGTGACACTGATGATACATGAAATGAAATTATAATTTTTTTTTTTTTTTTTTTTTGAGTAGTGTTTAACGCCCGTTTTCACTACTGAGGCACCACAGGCGGTGGACACTGATGATACATGAGATGAAATGATAAATTGGGAAAGGATTTTTTTTTTTTTTTTTTTTAAGGAAGGAAGCGTTCCAGGCCTAAGTTTAGGTACCTCCCCGGCATTTGCCAGTTATGAAGACTGAGGAAAACCTGGAAAAAACCCCAGTCAGGGAGGACGGTCCTGGCGGGATTCGAACCGCGGACCTCCCGCTCACGAGTCCGTGCCTTAACGACCTCGGCCACCCGTGGCGGTGAAATTATAATTTGGGAAGGGATTTTTATTTTTTAAAGGAAGTGTTCCAGGCCTAAGCTTAGGGTACCTTTCCAGTATTTACCATTTATGAGGACTGAGGAAAATCTGGAAAAAACCTCAGTCAGGGAGGACAGTCCTGGTGGGAATCGAACCCCAGACCTCCTGCTCACAAGTCCATGCCTTAACGATCTTGGCCGTCCGTGGCAGTACTAAGGCATTGTGCAAGTCATATCTTGTCAATTGTAATTTTCTTTAATTTAATTTTGGAGTTTTCTTTTATTATACTGTATAGAATTTTAAGGGTTTAATATTTTTAAATAGTAAATAGTAATCCCTTTGTGATCTTACATTAATGTTTTCTGTGCTTAATGTATTAGCAATTAAATTTCTTAAATTATTAATGAATGGCAAGAACTGCATAATATTCATTTTTTATGTATTGTTGTTAATGTGTATAACCTTTGGATTTTCTGTATTTATGAATGATAGGCAAGCACTAACATTAAATTTTGTTGTAAATTTATTAAAGTGCTGAGTCTTTAGAAGTTGGCAAATTGCAGGCAAATACAATTACAATGCAAAGGCTTCTTTTAATGTGTTTTATTAAAGTTCTTAGCTGTGTAATTCTTACTGTGCGAAAACTTCAAAAAATCAAAAGCTTCATGCTCTAGATTTAATGGGCATAACAAATATCAAACATGCCTAATAACTCCTCAACTAAAAAGATCTGCTGGAACTTTTTGGTGTGCATGACTACCGATATTTGCCTGATGTGTTTCAGAGTTTAGAATAAGAAGGTATAGAGGAGGAACAATAGAAGAAGTTGACAAATATAAAGGACAAACCTGATAGATTTGCCAAAGTCAAATTTAAACTCATTTTGAGGAAAATGTGGAAGTCTTTGCAACTCTCACTGAACTCCCATTCTGTGTATTTAGAAAATATGCTACATTGGTTTCAGTAGATGCTGAACAGAGTTTCTCAATACATAAAAACTTCCTGAGCTCAAAAGTGTCAGTGACATACATTTGAAAACATAGAAATGTTGCACAAAATGCAATGTAACAAATTGGTTGAAAAGCAGTAAATGCCATGTTTATTTCTTAAATGTTAGTTACTTTATGTTATTTGCAACAGTGTTGAATAAAGAAGTTAATGTTTAAGCCTGAATAAAGGCATATTATTAGTACTTTTTTTTTTTTTAACCTTTTTGTATAAATTTTCAGAACCTTCATTTCCTTTTACTAACCATACTTTCGCATCTTAAAATGTAATCCATATTATAGTGATTTCTTTACTGTGTATTTTACAATAAAGTTTATATTACTTTTCTAAATTTGGATCATTGGTAGTACAATATTGGAAACATAATTTTCTTTTATTAGTACAAAACTTTCTAATACAAAAGGTTAACCATGTTTTATTCTTGAGGTTGGGAATTTAGTAATGTTTTTCTTAGTGAAAATTGGCCTCAAACAATGAAAATACAATATTTAAAAATGCATTAAACCTATTATTTACTAGGTTGCTGGCACAGACAGATAACTGATTTCAATTCTTATGGTCTTATTTAAATTAATTCATTAGCCTATTATTCATTGTTTACTAATATAATCTCTATTTCTTAATTAAGTTGAATTTATGATGGATCAGGATACTACCAGCAATTGATCATCATAATCTGAGAAGTCATTAAAAATTATAAAGCTGAATAAATTGGATTCTTTGTTTTATTTATTTTTGCTTTAATTACAATGGTCTTCTTGCGACATCTGTAAGTTGTGGACTGTATACTATAAGTGTGGATATGAAATGAATTAATGAGTGCAAATGAGCTCGGAACCCTTGGTGCCTTAAAGCTATCTGGCACTAACCTTCTCTGGGTAAGAAAAGTTTGAAAAAAATTTACACAGACAGCTTGACCTGATCAGAAATTTTCTTTCAAAGATTTTAAGCTATCTCAATGCTGATTATTGCTGAAAATTTCACTCAGCTGATTTCTTTAAGGAAATATTATTCATTTTTGTTTTACTTGTATCTTGATACCATGTTATCTACAGATGTTGCAGAGTCTGTGCAGATTCTGGTGGGAAAGTTATAATTGCCTAGTTGGGAAGTAAACCTACCATTTGTTTCACCATCATATAAAGTTTTCACATTAAAATTGCCACATACAATTAGGTTAATATTGGCACTGTAAAGCAATGAGACTGTTTTCTCTGACTAATGAAGGTACAGAAGTTTCCAAATGGAGACCTATTTGGCTTTTCACCTCAGCCACAGCCAGCTCCCCTCCCCACTCATGGGTGACTGCCTCTCTGTCCTAACTTCTGAAAAGTCACCAGTATATATTTGTTCACAAGATAAGACTTTAGAGCAATGTATTTTTGTATGTAAATATTGTTATAAATACAAATCATCTCATTGGTACGTGAGGAATTTATTTAAGTTCCCTGGGCTACTGCCTCCTTCCAGAACAATTCATGATCTTGTGAGTAAATTTGATACTATTGGTTTAATGCAAACATGCATGCAAAGATGCAGTTTTAACAGAAGACAAATTAGATAAAATTGGCATAAATCTTGAATGTTCACCAACAAAATCACTACTGAAATTAGCACAAGTTAGGGTTTCAGTGTCTTGTGCACATGCAGCAACAAAATTGTTAAAACTCAAACCTTACAAATGTACGTGTCCATTGTCTAAGACAAGGGGATCCTCTAGCACATGTGTATTATTGTGAGTGATTTCTATAATCAGTGACTGAAGGGTTAAGTCAAAGCTTGTGTTCTTTTCAGATAAGGTGTAGTTCCATCAAAATTGTTGTGTTGGAGTACAAGCACCATCGACCATGGCAAGTACAGCTGCCGAGGTGCAAAACAGTATAGGAGTGATAAGGACATATTATGGAAACCCTGTATATGGCTAAGGTAACAGAAGTATCCTCATTCACATCCAGTTTCATTATAAAACACTCAAAATCTTACCCTTTACAAATGAATCAATGCCTATACTATTGTATTTCATAGAAGCACTCACACCTCCTACTAAAGCACAATGAATAATCATATAATTTTACACATTTTAGATCTATTACTGTCATATTTCTTACCGTGATAACACAATTAATATTAATCTAAATTCTAGTTTAATGCATCTGGTAAAAGTTTGAACATAGGCTACCTTATAAATTTGTTTTTGTTTGCCAAAACTGAACTGAACTGAATTAGAATTCATTTTAACATAAGGGAATTTTCTAAAATTTATTCAACAAAGTTACAAATTATAAAAATGTTATGATAAATGAAATGAAAAATATACATAGTGCAACACAATGCATACAAATGTAACGTGTATCAGCTGTTGCCAAGGCTTAGCTTTTATTATCGTATTCATATGGGTAACACACTGACAGATTCAAACATGACTTGGCAGAAAAAGCACAATTTTAATAAAAGAACAAAGCAATCATAACTGCTGTAGTAAAAACATATAATTATAAGTATTTTAACTTCTTCTTTGAGCTCTCCCTTTGCCCTGTATTTTTGCAATTTAAAACGTAAGTAACCTATTTGAAAATCCTACATTGTCTTTCCATTCAACATTGTTAATTACTCTTATTTAAGAGTGATAGATGAAATTATAAGAAATTGCAGGACATAATCCAAATGTTTAAGCCAAAGTTGCAATTATAGAATACCCATAATTCTGTATTCATTTTAATAATGGTAGTTAATGCATTTAATAACCTTATATTAATCGAAAATCTTATTTTTTATGTCATTTTTTATTAAATTCTTCTTGCTTTTAGAGATAAACCTCATGTTAATATGTGTGTGTATTGGCTATGCCCTGACAATAGCTGATAATTACACATTACCTTTATATGCACACGTCTGTTCAATTTTTGTACCTATCTTCTAAATAAAACTAAGATTTCTTTCATTTCATTCACCATAAACTTTTTTACAATTTTTGGGTTTGTTGAATAAGTTTATCTCCTTGAATTCTTATTTCGTCTTGTGGTTTTGCTTCTGCTAACCTTTCAGCAACCCACATCCCCTAGTGTCAGTTCTGGGAAACAAAATCAAATGAAAAAGCAACCTGTTTTAAAACTTTACCATGTTTCTTGCCTATACAATTTTTTACCATATAATGTAACAAGAAAATATAAATACTTTATGCTTTTAACAATAATTTTATCAAAAATTGTTATACTTTTAACAATAATGTATCAAAAATTGATTCTCAACTACTGTGCTTTCGAATAAGAACACAGTACTGTGACAGATCAGACTTTTAACAGCCCCCTGTTAATTATAGATACACTATCCAAATAAAGGCACTGAAAAGCTGGAACTAGACAGTTAAATGCATTTAATTCTGAAAATAAATTCTCTCAGGGACAACAGCAAAAGCTCAAAATTAGTACTCAGTATACAGAGAGATTGATCTGCAGTGTATTGTAATTCTGATACAGTTCCCTTGATTTGATCTAAAAAAATGATAACTTTCTCGATTTGTCAAAAAAAAAGGGGGGGTGGGTTTTTTCTAGACAAGCTTCCTTTGCTGTACACACACTTAAAAAGTTATGAAAAACTTACTATAAAGTGAGTGTACACAGTATTATAGCAGTTTAGTTACAAGAGAATGAGTGAGATATTATTATTATTATTATTATTATTATTATTATTCCTTCGATTTCAATTATAAAAGTAAGAGCACATTTTGGGAAGGTGAGTGGCATAGTGAAGTGAAGTTGAAGTTGAAGAAGGTGAGTAGCTTTTAACCGAATCACATCATCTCCTAATACTTTTTTTATTAACTCTCCTGTTATTCTAGGTTAAGATTAACGCTTTAATTTCTTCTGTGTACATAAATGGAAACCTTCTCCAATGCTACTCTACCTAAAATGCTTGACATCATACATGTCTAAAAATCTAATAAACGTTATCCGTGCTCTGAAGACACAAGTATTTCTCTAAATCTTACAAATCCTACATAATACATTGTAAATTTTGATACGTTATTTTTTAAATAATCGATTCAACCTTCCTATTGCATATACCCAAATTATCAATTTGAGAATACAGCAAAGAAAATCCGTACCAACAGCTGTCTCTGAAGGCATAATTACAAATTAACAAGTGTTATTAACTATATTTTGATTTTAAGCATTAAAAACATTTTCCTTTTGCTCTTTAAACATCTCAGCTGCAGGTGTTTACAGAATTGGCAACAGGGTAGCTTAGTCATTGTATGAGCAAACATCACGTGAATTATCGCTTGTTATCAGTACCTTTACTGCCATGCAAAATATTTCGCTTATTACTAGCTATGTTATATTGTCACTTATTCAGAACAGGTGTGTCTACCTTTATTTGCCGAAGGTGGAAAAAATGAAGGCTGAACACGCTCAAAAGCGCTATGTCAGCTTAGGAGCTTAATCTTGCAGCTTTAATAACCAAATGGAAAATCTCCAATCATAATTTTTAATCAATGAAAGAAACCGTAACACTAAGTTAAAATTTTTTACATACCTTGGTTGTAATGTTTGTATTTTCCGGCGGTAACGACCTTTTGCGCAGTAAATGCGATGACAGAGGTCCGTTCGATTTTTCCATACCGGCTGAGATAACATCATATTCACTATAGGGTACATTTATCACTTGGATAATTGGATACTCATCCCTATATGACATGTGAAGGGTCTTGGATGGTGATCCGCCCCTTTGTGATACAACTAAAGTAACAAATACACCAAATATTAGGAACACTAACACAATACACCTTCCAGCAACTGCCATGTTGCCTATTGAACTAAGGTTAGCGAAGCGGACAGCGACAGTCAATGCTGTTTTCTCGAGCGCTCACGATTACTCGCGCATGCGCATTTTTCCTTTAGTAATTGCATGGATTTTACATTGCTGAATCGAGTTTTTACAAATATTGGCGCAGACTATCCCCCCCCCCCTCTATCTTTTCTTTTCTTTTCTTTTCTTTTTTAAATTTCTGAGCAAAGATTTTTTTCTATTTCTTTTGCAAACATCTCCTTGCGTTTCGCAACCTATACTACAGAAATTTTAAGAAATAAAAAATAATATAGGTTAAATCAATAGTTCGCAAGAAGTTTTCAGAAACTTCTCATGAAATAATATCTATTTAAATATGTAATCATACATTATATATAGAATATTAAAGTTTGTGTTTCTGCGTAGGTTACTGAAACAAAACATATTCCTAGCAGCAATGGATTTGAAATATACACATTTGATTTACTCACGCTTTTCGAAAATGTAAATTATGTAATTACAAAGTAAGCAAGTGAACATGTAATTGCTTAGGAGGCCACAACGAAAAGTATCGATCGTACCAATATCTTTGAAAAGTTAATGTATAAACATTTAACATAAAATAAAATTAAATGATGTTAATGAAGCTCAGAATTTCTTAAAAAAAAAAAAAAAAAAAAAATAAAGGTGAACTGAAACAGATATTGGTATAAATATTATATGATTGAAAAAATGTCAACTTATCAATGTATTAAAATATTTCGTGCTACCAGATATCCTTAAAGATATACCGGATAGCAAAACGCTATTGTAAACTGCTCTTAAAATATGCATGTTCAAAGACCTGCTACTCGATACATAAATTCCTTAATACTGTGGTTCTGTATCTACATATAAATACAAGAGGGTTGTACAATTTACAGGAGAACTGTTTTGGTTGCGTTATATGGATTTTAATTAAACTTTGTAGGAAAATAAATCAAGACACCCTAAATTTAATGACAATAATAAAGCAACGATAACTATAAATAATTGGGCGGCACGGCATAGTCAGTTAGAGGTGACACGTTGGCCTTGCTTGTGCTAGTCAATGTATATGTACGCAATTGTGTGTGTGTTTTTATTTATTTATTTATTTATTTATTTATTTATTTATTTATGGACACTCTTTAACATTTCAGGTCATCAGCGTCAAGGCGTGAAACGGCCGACTAATTTTGCTTTGCTCAGAGGCCTCTCTTTCAGACTTGAGGTTCTTTTCCGTGCCGTAAATGTACGGGACCCACGGCTTTACTTCCCTTCCGAAGGAAGCCATACTTAGGATTTTACGCCCATCGGTCCTGGTCGGTTCGAACCCGCGATCTTGGGTTTATGAGGCAAGTGTGGTAACCACTACACCACCAGGACCGACGTGCAATTGTATGCAAAATGAACATATAGTGTTCATTCTAACATAGTATCCATTTAGAACAAAAAATTATAAAATATTAATGCCAATGAGAATTTTAATATGTATATTAGAGACTAGAATTAGACGTCGAGAGTTTGCAAAAACTTGGAACAGGAACTGACGACAACAGTTTGCCACAATTCTTAAACATATTATGGGGAGGGAAAAAATAAAGATAAAAAACACTACTCTACTAAAATGCTACTAGACTTGGATGAAAACATACACACATTATATTTTATTAATGGAAATGATTATACGTTTCAGGAGCTCTGTAGTAATACTGATATAACTGAAAGCGGAGATGACAAAAATAAAATGTATTAAGAGTCCCAATAGATACGCATCTTGTCCACAGAACTGCCCGAAAAACTGGATATTTTACAGAGTTATGATGCAGAAGCTTACAAATTTAGGACATAAAGGGGGGAAAGGGCTGAACTCATATGCACAAGCTCTTTAAAAAAAATTCTTGTCGTGCTGTGCTATTCTTATGGGTGGCGCACCGATATTGTTCTAAGTTTTGATGGTACGGGCCATGCTGAACCCCACCGCTGGTGACAGACCAGTTGCATTGAAATAAACCGCAACCAGTTTACATAGTATATTATTTGGAAGCAAAATTATAATTACAGTTAGTATAAGTTGATATATTCTACCTAGTTAAATATTGTTTGATAACCAAACAGTTGCCTTATTATCTAATTTATTTAGTATCTACGCGTTGATATTAATATAATTGACATATTACACACTCATTAGCGATTGCAGCTACACATGAATCTACAGAATGCAAAATAAAATAAAACAACTCTTCTATTCAGAACACAAATAGCAAACTCACCAAATAAAAGCATAGAGAAGTGCCATAGCTTGGAAGAATTGCTAAATAAACTCTTTCCAATTTGTTGTTGTTATTATTGTTGTTGTTTCACAAATTTAAGAAACCGCGAAATTTATCACAAGTAACAACACGAGAGGGTTTCAGATTAGCGATAAATTCACTCACTATGTTCATGAATTTATCTGGAAAGCTCAGACCCTCGAGTGATATTTATGAGGAGTATTTCATGAATAAAACAAGAATTTAAATATAATTCACCTAAACTTGGCTTAAAATATTCTAACAACTGTATTTTTGTACTTAACGTTTTCAAGTAATCTTGCTACAGAAGAATAACGATTGTCAGTAATACCAATAGAGAGAAAAATAAGGGTTTAGACTATTTCAAAAATAGAATAAAAGTGATATATGCATTTGAAATTCGCGCAGGGATTATTAACACTTGTATAAAATGCTATAGCTATGAACATATCTTCTATTCAGAAACCGTGAGACGGAAATGGACAAAAGTCGACTATTACAATTGCTACTGTTCAATTTTCTGTTACCAACTGAGGGAGATAGGGGGAGGGAAAAAAGAAAAAGATGACATATAGCATCTTTATTTTTCTTTTATATTCTGTGGTTTGGAATTCCTAATGATAAAATCAATTTACACACATGGCGCATCACCAAAACGGTTTGAAGAACCCTCCATTTTGCGTTATGATTGTCGATGTCCATACTTTTTGTTATCAATAGCTCCCCACCGCCTCTAGCAAAAGTGGTCAGTGATGCGTGTGGAGGTATAGAGTTGGCTACACTGACCACAAGACAAATACACGTCGCGTGATAAAACGGATTTGATATTTTTTTTCGATAATTTCATTCCGTAATCCGTCTGTGATTGGTCAAAATTCAAAATTTTGTTTCGTTTCATTGGTCGATTTTAAGATGACGTCATATGAGTGAAATAGTTGCCTTAAAACTGCAAATTACAAAATTGCAACGGAGCTCATCTACAAGTAAAATATTCTGGTATTAATAACCTATTCAACAGCACACTAGCGACAATGTGCTTGTTGCCAGCATACTGGCAAAGTATTTTGTGTGTGTGTGTGTGTGTGTGTGTGTGTGTGTGTGAGTGAGTGTGTAATTCGCGCACCTTTTGCGGGTTATCTTTTGTGAGAAAAACGTTACAGATCAGCGTGACTTACGTGTATGGATGGACTTTTTCCGGGAAATTGTGAACCACGTGTATTATGCATACCACCGTGCCATCCTCCATCCATAATTCTTAAACGTTCATTTTTCTTTCTTAGGTGACAGAGATTGACAGTTACTGAAGATGCAGAAACGGCATTCTGAATTACTTCTGACATTCCCAGACTCTTTGTCTACACCTATTAAATAAATAACCGAACCTTGAATTGTGCTCTTGTGCATAAGCAAATGTTATCAAGGGATTCAGAGAGAAAAACTTGGTAATTATTTCAGCAATTCTACCACGGATTTAACTTGTTTGAAGTTGATACTCTGCTGGTGAATTACCAAGTCAGAAGCAATCGGAAGTTCTCACCTTCAGCCTGCACTTCCTGAAAATCTTTAAGGCATTCTCAGAAATAGATACTTAGGTTAAAAGCCAATTACAGTAACATTATGAACCTAAAGAATAAAATTGTTTTTGATTCTACTTTCCAACTCATGCTTAAACCTTTCTTTATGTGGAGGTAAAATACTAAAATATATAGATCAGTGGCAGCTCATGGAAGCGTAAACCGGGCAGAATTTAATTAAAATATTGCAGCAATGCACCTATTTAAACAAAATAAAAATGAATACTATTGTTTTACTGCTTACAAAGTTATCTATGTTCCTTTGATTAAGTCTGTCTCTACATAAATCATTATATATGTCCTATGTTTTCTATGTATTCAAATAACAGTTAAAATTAATTAATACTTGGAGTTAAATTTCGATTTTCACTTCCAATGCTCGCAAAGAAAAGGATTTGGAACATGAGCATTACATAGGGTTCATTTTCTTTATATTGGATTAACGAAACAAAATAAAGCAACTAATGGGTGATTTTTCTTTCGCGGGACCGCTTCACGCGTAACGTTGGCTGGAACCGCGTTAAACGGGAGTCCGCAGCTATGAGTTGCATAAGTTATTACTAACACTTAAGGCTTAAAAGGTATAATTACTCACCGTTATCAAACATGAAGGTGCTGAAACTGCCTCCCTTCATTTTCTATACATTTCTGGCACCTGCTTATGAAATTAACCATTACCCTCTGCGGTCCCCTCGGAGAAATGGAAGACATTACTTCACGAAAGTTATTTTTCAGAGCTAGTGTGTGTAGTTTTGTACACTTTCTCCTTTAAAGCGCCTCATATCCTAAATTTGGTGGAAAAACTCAATAGAAAAAAAAACAAACAAATAGTGCATTTTGACCATATTCTATACCCAATCACATAGTCAATTCTCAATCAGTTATTTATAATTCTCTCTCCCTTTGCCCAAAAATCATTACACCACCAAAATTCCACTTTTTACTTTTGCTTAATATAACTTGTGGAACATTTGTTTGATGAGACTTACGCTTAATAACCCCAAGTTTCATATTATTGAGTATGGATAACATCATCTTCTCTCCGTACACAAGGGTTTCATTTCTTGCATTGTGTGCATCTAAAACCAATTCTCTTCTTGTGAGCTATTCTTTCCTAGTGAAATGCTGATGATTCGCTGCCCTGCCATCCCATGGACAGAGGAACCAGGGATACTTTGTTTAGCCATCTACAAACCCCAGCAGAAATCCCAACAGCTTTCATACTTGTGTTTTGTCTATTTATAAATAGGTGCTTCTTTTCTGGTTCTTGAGGAAGCTGTTTATTTTCAAGCAAATCATTAACACCGCTACAAAAACATAGATTTTCGTTCAATTGTTAGAAACACGCAAAATCTTTATCCTTACCCTATATATGGTTATTTTGCAGGATTTATCAGGTTAAAATGTGACTTCTGGCAATTTAAAACCTTTTGGACACCGACAACTTTCATTAAGGGAAAAATCAATCGTATTTACAACTACAGATCTCAAAGCAAATTAACAAACAACAGGAAGACATTTTATACAAAATACACAATGACTTGTTACATATATATATCGATCGATATATTGAAGACCTTTATACTAATGAAATTAGAACTTTTAACTGCCATCTACTGCTAATCACTTTGCACTAGATTACACACACACAAAAAAGCGGCAAATTTAAAATTATTCAACAATCTATAAAATACAGAAAAAAATATAGGTATTTGGATTAAACTAATGGTATATTAGTGCTCATGACGTTGATTTAATCCAATAAACACTAAGAAAGAACATAACAAATTTAAGCTGCTGCAGAATGTCTGCATGATGGCATTGTTGCTTCAATGTAATATTGTTTGATATTGAAATAACTGTTTTGTTATATTTAATATATACGACCGTGTTGCCATTAATATGTTGTTCCACTATAGTTATCTAATATTCTTTTAAACTATTTTATTCGACTTTGTATCGCAACAACAATCAGCACATCTGCAAACAGGTTCCCTACAGACAAGAATCACACACGCATAAAATGCATAAAGAATAACTATAGGAAATCCAACAATGAAAATGGGGGTTGCGAAAACCAGCAACCTTCTAAGGATGCCTCCCTTGCTACAGGTGGCTAATTGAAACCAACACATTCACTAGTATTACAAAATTAACGTCTTTGAGGGGTAATGAATGGGGGTACTAAAAGGATCCTTAATTTTCTGGAGTTCATAAACGATTTTGATCCTTTAAAAATATTTAATTCATCCTATACTATTTGCAGATGACAATCAACAACATTGAACCTAAGGGACACTGGGAGTGACCAAAATTGGTCAAAAAATCTTTTTTTTTTTTTTTTTTCTGCAAATGATTCCTTGAACAATTAGGGGTTCACAAATAGCCAGCATTTGCATGCCCCCCTCCTTTCGGCTTTATAGCCATTTACACAACTGTACTGTCTGATGAATTCACCAGCACCTAAAGCAAATGGCGGTACATGGTGTTAATGTGAAAGTAGTGAAGGAAGAATGTGTCAATCTTGTAGCAAAGAGGATAACTACAGCTTTCCTCAAGCTAAAGAAAGGCACTACTGCTATTAGATTGGGTGATCGTGGCCATGGCAAGCTGAAGTTAGAAAGTATAAAAAGACTGACCCAGCTACTGGTCATCCAGAAGCGTCTGCCATGCAAATTGCCATATACGCTACACTTTACTATTACAGATCAACAGACCAGAAGACAGAATATCGGAAGTGTCCCATAGGGAGACTCTTGGTGTTTCTATAATAGGAGCATAGCTCTCAGAGACTACGTAAAGCTATTGCTGATGTCTGTTCAGTTTGATGATAGTTTGGTTGAAAAAATTCTCCCCACCTACTAGAGGCTAACTTTCCTTGAACAACTGGCATGCTGTGCTTGTGGAGGGACACAAAATTCAAATGAAAGTGTTCACTCATTTGGAAAAACTGTCTTAAAAGAAGTGTTTGTTTCTAAGAAGCGGCTAGAAATGGGATATTAAATGGTGATTCTGATTTTATATGGACTGTTCATCTCAGGAACTGAGATGTGTGTAAGGGGGCGAGGAATGTTGGGCAGCTGCTTCAAACATCAGTAAGACCCGGGATACGGTTCGACTCTAAGAGAGCAGAGGGTCAGCAGGAAAGGAGCTGCAGGTGGCAAAAGTAGCACAACAACACCACAGAAGTACACAAAGGGAAGTACAGATACACTTAACTACAAATTAGGAGAGTTCTGACACGTAAAGCACACTCTTTACTGTTTCCCAAAATACTTTTTTTATAAAACAACGTTTTACTCAAAACTTCGTTTCAGTACTTTCAAAATGCGTCTCAGTTGTTTTAAAGTTTCCCAGAATTTGCAGAATTATCCATTAAAATATTCTACCGGACACATTACATGCTAACACCAATAATCGTTTTAAAAAATCTACAATAAATTTAGTTCTAAATATTTATATAGATTATACAAATTATCACAGTTTACTCATAAAATTTATTTAAAATATATCTTAGTATACTTTTTGCGTATGGTTCAAAGCTCAAATTGCAAAAATTCCAACCAATGATCTCAACTCGTGAGAAACTTGGACAATTTGAGTATGTGACAAATTTATGTAATAAATTTATTAAATAAACTTTATGAAATAATTTATAGCTCGCAAAGTATTTACTAAATTTGAATAAAATTTGGTATACATGCTAATTTAACAGCAATGCAACCACAGTAAAATTTTCAGAAAAATCCATACAAAAATGTGGAACTTTGAAAATTCCCTCCCAGTGTCCTTAAAGTCTAAAACTGAAGCAAATTTCCTTAAATTTTGTGGATGATTTATGACCATTAAATTAGAATTAAATTGTAATAACATTTATATAGCTCACGTTTAATGTCCAAAATCTCTAAATGTCCAAATGGCTACCAGTAATATATTCCTTTTATAAACGACAGCAATCAAATTTCCTGGCCTATGTATCAATGACGCAGTCATTTGGAAAACCGGAATTAAGTAAATAACATCCAGATTTAATTACAGATGTGATGTTATCACGTAGGTTTCATATTAATGTTATGGAGATATACTACAGACAAATAAATATGATACAACAAATAAAAGCTAGAGGGTCAAATTTACACCTCATTTCAAAATCTTCAGAATTGTGAATATATATAACGAAACACTTTTCAAATCTTCCATTCGCCAGTTGGCTTATTAGTGCGACCCCCTTCTGTAATCACGCTGCGAACTCACGGTGTCACAACACTTCAGATTTTTTAAACTTGGATACTACAAATAAAATAAATTAATTCTAAACTCATTCCTCTAACAGAAGATTCAGTATTACCCAGAAAATGTAGCCATTAATGCAGAAGAACTGAAGTGGTTTCTTTTAATTGTATTTAAGGCAGTTTTCATTATTGATGTATTACAGGCGATGGACGTTGATGAAATCATGTATTGGGAAAATTTTATTTCGGAAGGAATCGTTCCAAACCTAACGATGCGTTTTGGTTACCTCTCGGCATTTGTCATTGATAAGGAATAAGGAAAAAAGTCCCAGTTAGAGAGCTCGATCTTGGCAAAAATCGAACCTAGGACTGACAAGTGTAAGTGGTAGTTACTTAAGATGTAGATTGTGAGTCGTACTACAAAGTGACCAATACTTTCATCATTTTTCTGCAAAAAGGGTGAGTCCAGAATTCATTTCATTTCATTTAATTTGTAGAACCCAAGTTTTAAAAAGGTTAAGTTTCGTGGCGCTGTCGATTCGGGATGCTAGATGCTGACGATGGCGGGGGAAATAGGTCGCACCGTTAAGCGGCCAACCGGTAGACGGACGGTTTCAAATGGACCACGTTGTATTTTTATTTATAAGTTAAGAGAAAGTTTAGCCAATTGTATGTCAATATACCCATAAAAATCAATTTGTATTCACCATCAACAAATCTACCATGTTATTAAAAAGGGATATACAAGGAACGTTTGGGAAGTTCCGTAAATTTCCAAGAAATTGTCCAAATATTCGTTAAATGGCATCAATGTTGGGTCTTTCTTCTATATTTCAATCATATATGACGTACCCTTAACAACGTATGCAGTCATTTGCATGTATCATAGTCGCTTCTGCCATAACACGGGGAGGGGGAGAGTTCCGTGCAGTCATTAAACGTTTTTATTTGAAGACTGAGTAGATCCGGAATCAGATGGAGCTCATGGGAACTCTGCATCAGAATTAAAGACATTTCTGGATAAATGAGTTTAAACGTGGCGGTACATGCACTAAAAATAAAGCGCGCTCTGGAAGCTTAATAACAGCCACCGCGAAGGATATCATTGAGATAAAACACGGTCGTAAAAGTGGACTGCCTAGTGAAAATGCGTGAGATAGCTGAGATGATAGGCACCTCAACTAAATAAATCCACAATATCCTGCATATGATAAAGCTGGAAAGCTGTTGTCAATGGCGAAGCGAGGCTTTTTGTCAAGGGTACTCTGAGACATGGGATGTTGAATTAACATCTAATTTATGTTAAATATACCATAAAATGACCCAATAATGTAATTATAAGATCTTTTCATCTTCAAAAGTGTGGCATTGTGGCTATCAATAATGAGGAAAATGAATCAATAAGGAAAATGAACCTGTTCCATTACTCACCCTAAATCCATTTGTATAAAACTCAATCCTATCGTCCTTTTCAGAGAGAGAGTGCGTGTGCGTGTGTGTGTAAATGACGTTTACCATTCTTTTCACTATAATGCTTGTAAAATACCACGCCGTTCCGCTGCAATTGACACAAATGAAGGGAAAAGGAGATATAGATAAACGATTTCCAACTTAACATACGGATAGTAGTCCCACGTAAACTAAAAAATGGGAGTTCAAGAATGAGTTTTAAAAACAGTTGATTATAGTAAATTGTGTTTTCTGTTAAAATAAAACAATTGCATCATTCGAGTTTACCACAATACAATGAAATAGTGAAATATTATATTTTAAATTGATATCAACTGCACCCTGGTCCTTCTATTGAGCTTCAGGTTCTACAAAATTCCAGAAGAGGGCGGACATAATCACATGGGCTGCGACCAAGGCATCAAGACTAGCCTGCACAGTAATGAAATCTTCATGAAAGACCCCCTTCATACCTTTCTGATAGTACCATACAAAACGAATACTGCGTTTGTGCAAGGCAGCCTGAGCTTTCGCTTTTAATATTGGCCTCATAGAAAACGCACTAGTTCAAATAGGTAAGCATTTTAATTCACCAAAATTTTTACACATGCGCCTGCAACATTTTAAATATACGTTCAGTGTTATAACCTTAATGGATGCTTCGCGCCTGCCGAGATTGTTGACTGAATCATAAACGCAAGCGAAAGAACATATTATTGCTGAGTACGGCGATGTATAATGGTAATCCGTAGAACTTTTTATGTCGATTTTGATTCTAAACAAAATGTAGGTTTACAATTACACACTTGGAGACTAGTTGGTTTATGATTAGGAAGAGGTTTATTTAAATGTGAAATTAATTAAATATAAGTCGAAAGGCAGTCAGAACAATGGACAATGGCTGGCGAAAGTGTGCAGAAAAAAAAAAGTGAAATCTGATTTGTCGGCTAGGAAGGGAATTTTCAACCTTATATATAGAATTTCACGTGCTTAATTCCGCGTAAAATCCCCTTTATCCAATTCTTTGGGTCTCGCTTAGTGCAGCAGAGTAATTCTACCAATCCGCAAGCGTCATACCTGTCCTTCAAGGTAACTAAACGTGTGGAACTCCAGGATATGGTGCGTCTTGGTGCTTGTTTTGCCACGCTTGAACTCGTTTACAGGCTTATAGGAAGGGCATGCGTCAACCAAAGCAGGCAAAATCCTCTCGTGAATTTCCTTTTCCAGAATGTTTTCCTTTCCTGGGGGAAAAAAAAAAAAAAAAAAAAAAATCTATCATATATATATGATAAACGATTATTATATATATTATTCCCAGGGAATAATCTTGATAAAATACTTGGAAAAGGATAAAACAATAATAGGAGTCTGTTATATTATTGCTGAATTGTATGAAATGTGACAAGGAAAAAAACCAAGATTAGTGCACAGTAAAGTGATCTTTCAGCAGAGCAACTAGCTCCCATATATCGATCGCCATAAAGGCAAAATTGCACAAATTTATTCTCTATGCACCATATTCCCTGATTTAGTTCCAAAAGACTTCTTCCTATTCACGCATTAAGAATTCTGACTCAGTGGTAAGAAATTATCGTCGAATGAGGATATCACTTTGTTAATGATTATTTTGTAGCGATTGACGAAACCTGTTCTTTTGAACGGAATGAAAAATTGGAAACTCTCGTAACCATCCCTCGCCATGTTCGGTACATAAAGTCTTGGAACCCTACATTTTTATGTGACATTGTTTTGAAAAGCTTTGAAAATTTATTTCAGTATGTTGGATTTTTGTTGCATATAAATGGATAAACAAAGTAAAAGCCTGTAAATAGTCAGGATATTTTACTCATTTCTTAGGACTTACACACCACCACGGGTGGCCGAGGTCGTGAAGGCGCGGACTCGTGAGCGGGATGTCTGGGGTTCTATTCCCGCCAGAACCGTCCTCTCTGACTGAGGTTTTTTCCAGGTTTTCCTCAGTCCTCATAACTGGCAAATGCCGGGCAGGTACCTTAAACTTAGGCCTGGAACGTTTCCTTTCTTAAAAATTCCTTTCCCAATATATCATTTCATTTCATGTATCATCTGAGTGTTCACTGCCTATGGTGCCTCAGTAGTAAAAACGGACGTTAAACACTACTCAAGTTTCAAGTTAGGACCTACAACTCTTTTTATAACTTTCGAAATATCTAATATATATGGAGACAAACCAGAAAATTGCGTCTGTATACATGGTGATTAATTTGTTCAGTATTGGAAAGATACGAGAATATCGCAGATAAACATGTCTTGATTTAAAAACAATCCTATTTGCTTCGCCTTACAATGTTATTTTTCAGTGCTTAATTACGCGTAAAATCCTCTATATTCACTTTTTTGGGTCTCTCATTCTGCTAATCCGCAAGCGTCACACCTGTCCTTCAAGGCCGGTAACTAAACGCCTGGAGCTCCAGGATATGGTGCGTCTTCGGTGCTTGTTCTGCCACGCTTGAACTCATTTACAGGCTTATAGGAAGGGTAGGCGTCAATCGAAGAAGGCAAACTTCTCTCGTGAATTTCCTTTTCCAGAAAGTTTTCCCTTCCTACACAAAAGGGAGAAAAAAAAATCACACCACGAATTAGGATCTTATTCATTTTTCGCTGTCCAAAACAGTTGTGTTTAAACAACTGCCAAACAACCAATTAACTTCAGAATGACTTAAGACCGTATAATATTGACACATTAAAAGGAAACTTTATGATTATATGTATATATATACATACATATATATAGATGTTGCTGATGACCTCTATTAGTATGCGAGCTTAGTTATCAAACCACTCGTACGAGCATCAGCTATTGCACGCATGGCAAGCTTTCATGCACCTTACATTTTCGTATCGGTAGGCGCGAGCAACAGAAACAATAGAACCAATTGTGGAAAATACATAATTCTGTCTACTTTATATCGATTTTCGAACTATTTTTTAAAATACGAGAGAAAACAAACTTACAAAGTGAATTTTAAACAATTAAATATATAATCCATAAGCAAATTAATTAGTCAGCCATTCAGAATGCTATATTTATCTGCGAGCCGCAAGCAATATAACTTGGCAGACTTTCTAAATAGGCAATTCCTTTTCTAAATTGCATTCATAACTCCTTTGTATTGTTCCTGTACTAAGGAGGCTCTTTGAGGTCATTTCAATTAATTTACTACGCCATAGATGCCCATGCATGATGGTCAACCGCCTCGCTTTTGTCCTGCTTCAAGAGAAGTTCTAATTAGCTATTCCCAAATTAATGGATAGTGATCGACTCTCTGGCATGCTATTTCTTCTGACCTCAGCCTATTGGATATCTAGTACAGAGTCATTCAAGGTTTCAGTGTTTGGTGTAAAAACTAAACAAGGCTATGAAATTATTATTATTATTATTATTATTATTATTAATAATAATAATAATAATAATAATAATAATAATAATAATAATAATAATAATACATTTCTGCTTGTCTTCTGGATTTTTTTTAAATTCCAGATTTAGAAGGCCACTGCTCCTTTCCCAAGGGAGGCCATTATGTATTCATATGCCTTTAAATTACTGTGGAAATGCTTCGCTAGCACATTGAATTAGAATGTCAGAAGTTACTCTATGCCAGACATCTAAAATATGGAAGAGAGCTTGTTGCGAGTTTGGAAACCTGTATTAGAACTCTTAAGACATTTTTGAAACATTTGATAAGTTACTTGAATACTCAAGTAGTTTTCAAGACCTTGCCTCTCCGTATACAACACGCTTTTTAACATGTGCGAAACTTCTGAGGCCGAAAATTTACAGGAAGTTTTGAATGATTCACCGAAAAGTTACGTAATATGCCCCAACTGATATGCTAGGCAAAGCTAAGAGGGATGGCCGTTCCCTTCCCTTTCGATTCCCACGAACTTTTAACTACCTCACCAGAAACGGACTGCCTCAGAGTGTGATATACTATGTTTATTTACTCTGTTGTTTCCTGATTATGGAGATGAGGAAAAATAATTCAATGAGTTCAAGGTGTTTTGGAGAGTTTTAACTTAACAGTTGAATACACAGATCTTTCTAGCAGTTTATTTAATTTGGAACACATTTCAAGGCAAATCAGAGTGATACGTCTAGTAAATTATAACTCAGAGCACGTGGCTAAGGGAAGGGAAACATCACAGCATCAATCTAGAAAATGAGGTATGTGGCTCAGTTGTAAAAACACTCTAAAGGATTATTTGAGAAAGAGGTTCTTTCCACTTCAACTTAAACCTACAGTTTAGGTCTGCGATGGACATTGTAAACACAAAGTTTGAAATCATATAAAGTTTGGCCTGTTCCAGAGATAATGGCCAAATTTAATGTTACATAAAAAAAAATGAACTTCATGGATAAGCACTTCCATCATTACTATTGGTGAGATGAAACCTAAATACACACATGTTGTATTGGAAGAAATTCAAAAACGTCACAAGAGAGAAATCTTATTTACTGCATTATAATTGTAGCAGGAACATTCAAGCAAGATGCCCAAAGTAAACACGGAGTACGGGGCACGGACTCGTGAACGAGAGGTGTGCGTTTCCAGTCCTGCTAGGAACTTCCTTACGTTGTATTTTCCAGGTTTTCTTCAGTCCTCGTCCAGGAAGATGCCTTGAACTTGGGCCTAGAATCCTTTTTTCTCAAATATTCCTTTCCTAGTTCATTTTTCATCTCAGATAATATCAGTATACACTGCCTGTGATGCCTTAGTGAAAACTGGCGTTGAACACCATTAAAAAGTTCAGTGATCTGCCTCTTTCAAGGGAATTTATACTTAATTGTTCACTCCGCAACATCAAAACATGACTTCTAGTTAATTATGCAGCGTTCGCCTGTGTTTCACTTTGTACAGTTTCAACATGCATTTTTCAAATAAGTTGTCAATAATAACCCAATATATTCGCAACCAATTATTTCATTTAATCAAAACTAAATGAAAAAAGAATAATAAATCATACTTTGCTAAGAAATTGCGCATAAATGAAAAAAACAAAAAACAATTGCTGTAGTCATCATATTACCACTTTTATCAAATTCATAGGAATACACAATCTGCAACTTCCGTAGCAAGAAGCACATCATGCATGGTCCTGCAAGGGAAACCGGAAGCACGTCATAAAACTCAAGCGAGGCAATCATTTTGCTGCGCTTGCCTCTTGCGAGGTGACGAATACAAGGATTGGACCGTTATCAGCTGAGACATTTTATGTATGTTGCGGTGTTGCCTCGTGACACTGACGTCATTGCCTCACCGCGCAGAAGAGTGCAGCTGTATGACTCATACGCCATAGCATTATTCCGTGCAAGACAAGACTTGAACTTGAATTGCAAGCAAAGCATTCCCCAGCTGCGTGTCAGCTTATATCGGTATTAAGTTTAGTCTCTAAACGTAGAAACAATTACTTCTTTCAACTATATTAAATGAAAAATTAAGATGCGCGTGCAATTTAAATAAAAGTCTGAAGGAGAAATCTTAATTTTAAATAGGATAGCAGCAACTGATCACTCGAGCATTTCATTTTTCCTGGCGTGTAACAATTATAGCTATTTACGAGAGAACTCTCTTGACGTGAGTTTAGCTCGTAGATGCACCATGTTTATTGCTAGGCTTTTATTTTTGACAACGCCAATGCAAGTCAATAATTATCAGCGTACCGGCGGAGCGCTATCTATTGGGACATTCAGCTGCAAGGTGCACTTCTTATGGAGTGATCATTGCTAGTGCACAAGCTGCACTGCAAATAAATATGCTTACTATTAACACTTCCACAGAACCTATTTCATGGGAACTGAAGTATTGAGGTATGCTATCCCCACTCTAGTAATTTTCCATATTAATCCATATGACGGTAAGAACATGTATATACTGAGAGTTATTTTTGGCTTGCATCCGGAGCTGAGCTCAGCGTGCGCTTTGTCAGGTTATGCCAATCGACCACAAAAGCAGATAGTTCCCGCACTGGCAGTTAATCGGATCACATTTCACTGTGACTTCCACCTTTATGCTACCATAACTCACTTTTCAGTTAAAATATGTGCAATTATAACGCAAGCCTTTTTGTTATTACATGTTTCTAGAGATTATTTGTTCCCATGTTGTTTATTAGACTGTGTTAGTCAAGTAATTTTATTGTAGTATATTGTGGTGAAATGAACAGTGAGAACAAAGTCTACAGAAATAATCCCCAAACCATAGAGGAACTGAAATTATCAGAGGACGAACGAATGCAAATTACATTAAAATATGTCATGACTAAAGGCGGCCCTTCGAATAATTCCTACAGTGTGTTCAAAAAGTTACGCAACCTTATTGGGGGCAACTATGTTTTATAGTAAGTATTCGAAGTGGCCGCCTGTTTTTCAAACAAGTTGGCACGTTTAATCATGTTGCTGAACACCCTTCCCAATGTCTGCTGTGATATCACCAATACAGTTCTGAATAGGTATTCGCTTGCAATTCCGAAATACTGTGCCGATGAGTAACATAGACAGCATCCTTTAGGTATCCCACAAGAAGAAACCAGGTGTTGGATTTGGAGATAACGATGGCCATAATCTCTTTTAGATCAGCCGTCCTGGAAAACACTTTTACAACTAACGCACAATGTTCATGAATGTATGGGCTGTGTCATTATCTATTGAAGCCATGTGTTCTCTAACTTCTCTGCTGACAACATGTTGACAAATTCTTCCACTATTGTTACATACCGATCACTGTTCACTGTCTGTTCACAGAAATAATGAAGATGTGACTATGCGACATGGCACACCAAACACCAATTTCCTGTGAGTGCAGAGGCACCTCCTGCAACTCATATGGTTTTTCAGTGGCCCATATTCAGAATTTTGGCCATTTACGTATTCGTCGAAATGGAACTATACCTCATCAGCCAGTAGCAATTGTTCATTTCCTTCCCATCTGGCGTTACAGATTCAATGAAACATAGAAAGTGGGCTTGTGGACTTTCCAGGTATCTGGGCTACAGTTGCTGGACGGCACGGATTTTATAAGGGTACAATCTCAAACATTTGTGCAACACCAATGGAGGGCTCGGACTGTCTTGCAAGACCCCGCACTGACTCACAGCATACGCAGTTTGCACGTCAGTCAATTTTTCTTCTGTTAACACCTTCAGTGGAAGGCCTTTCGATGCGTCCGCTACATTCCGTCTCCTGAAACTCTTATGACAGATTTGTTTTGAGCATCTATTCGCACTTTCCCTGTAGGCCTCCTGCGTTCGAGCATAACTGCTTGAGAGGGAATATATGCTATTGTAACGGGTACACAATGATTCTTGGGGAGGGGGGTATTCGATTCCTCATAAGGTTGCCACTTCCAGCACTTAAACGTCACTTTTTGAATACTCGGTATAAACGCAGACTAGTGTTCATTATGAAGCAAAACTAATATTGTGTGCATGCTGTTATTGATAGAAGTTGTGCGAGTAGAAATGTTTATTGAACAACCATCGGCTTGCGTTCAGCTACTATACACACAATATCAACGTGATTACCATTGGTGGGGCAGAGATTGGAGCAAAAAGTGAAAAACTTGGTTTGTGTGCGGAGCATTTCACACCTGCATTGATCCCTGCGATAAGGTCCTTCTCCTCAAGCTCACATGTTTCACTGAGCCTTTGTTGATTACTGTGAGTCACTTTCGCTTGCGCGTTTTCTTCCGCCACACATGCATGTTGTGCAAGTTTACGATGCCGTCTCTAAACCTCTGTAATATTAAAAGTTTAGGCCCGTGGAGGGTCTTATCGCAGGGATCCATGCAGTGTGTGAATACACTGCATACAACTACTAGTCTTTGATCATGTACGCCAATCTCTGCATCGCCGATCTATTTTCTGTAATCACGTTGAAGGTCCCTTTTGTAGCTAGTGCACGATGTGATGCACTTGTTAGTTGGGAATGTTGGGAATTCTAAGTTTGTTCCCCTAATACGAGACAGTAATGCCACAACTTATTTCATTTTATTAATTAATAAGACCATGATATGGATTTTATATACTTTTTTAAAGTTACTTTATTAGGTGAGGAATTCGCTTAGTTTACGCAGTTCCTGCGTGACGACATTTTTTATTTTTAATTGTTATGATGCCCAATCTATTGCTTCTAAATCTATCAAATTCTTACTGTAGAATTGAATTATGCTTTATATATATATATATATATATATATATATATATATATATATAAATCAACACTAATAATAAAAGTAGATAAAGATAAAACACAGAGAAAGAGTCACACTTGTAATTGCTATATTTCAAGTGTGACTCTTTCTCTGTGTTTTATCTTTATCTACTTTTATTATTAGTGTTGATTTGTTGCATTGTTAATAGTGTTTCTTTATACATATATATATATTTGTAATATATGTATTCTTTTTAGTAGATTAATCATATTTAGTTCTATTCTTATATACTGTATGTATTTACTGCTATTGACATCCTATGGCAATGGAAAACTAATGAAATTACAATGTTTACAGCTTGTGTTTTTTGTCTAATAATGTATAGTTTCCAGCAATCTGTTCACAACCCACAAGGAAAAGTTGAGTAAACGTAAATTAATTGCAGTTGCATACTCCGACGCTAAAAGACAGGACCATAAAATCAAGTTGTGTATTTCATTATGAACACTTTAAACTTGATAATGTTACCTGTATGTATTGAGTTTCAAATTATAGTAAAATAAAACGGCAACTTATTTAACTATCTTAACGGCATATTATTATTATTATTATTATTATTATTATTATTATTATTATTAATACATTAAGAAATGTATTATGATAGAAGAGCATTTAAATGTAATAATAAATCAAAGTAAACTGGCCAAAGATAAATATTTTTTGAACATTTTAATATGTAACTTATTATAATCCATTATTTTTAGGTCCGTTAACATAGCGTGTTAACCTAAAATGAAGAACTTAAAATTATTTTTAGAAAGTTCATCTTAGTGGTTTAGATGCTCTTAAATCTTTTTGTTGAAGGGCTTATCATTCTAGTATGTTTGAAATTAACATACATGAATTAGTAATTAGCAATGAAAGGTAGATTATCTTTACTTTTTATGCTTTTTAGAGTAGTTTATAATCAGTTGTCATCATATATTATAAGGAGTTTACTTTTTGCAGTTTCCTTTATTTAAAGAATCTGACATGAATGTTTTTACGTCTCATTGCTGCTTTGTTGCTAATAATTATACATTATCTTCAAATATTAAAAAAAATACAATTGCTTTATACACTTCTAAAACACATGTCTGTACAAATATTATTAAAATCAATTACGTCTCACAAACTCCTACAAGCACGAAATGTGAAGAACAAAGGCAAAACAAGTTATGCTCAATAGGAGGCAGCTGAGAGAACAAGCAAATGAAAACATAGTGGAAACATAACGCGACTGTTCCTCATATTCAATATCAAATAAAATTCTGTCTGCATTGGAATGGACCGACTAGAAAATCGTGAAAAAAATGCTTCAAGGCACACTCATTACTTTTCCAACGACCAAGGAGGGGTAAAGGGCGCCCAGAGATATTTTCAGCCTTGAACTAATAATACACGGAATAGTAACAGATAAGAATGGAAAAAAAAAAACACGTCTACTGATTCCGGCAGTCAGTTGTCAACCGACCTGGTTATCATTCCTAGCCATTAATGTAGGAGTGCATTTGTTTTTTCGCTAGTCTCTGGGTGTTACAAAATTACACGAAATAATAGCCTAAAAGAAAAACTTTATACCTTCCAATGGTAATAATTTCATAATTATGATTACTTATTTTAATTTTAAAATATAAATGATAGCAATCTCTTAATTTAATATATTTCTTCGTATTAAAATGTAGGTTAAACCGATCGATATGATTTAACATTTGCATCACCTTGAATTGTCGAGCAATACACTGATAGCTAATTTCTCCAAGCTTTTATTGGAGCCTTAAATAATAATTGTTAAACTCTAAACAACTCTAAAACACTGAATTCTGTTTGATTTGAATTATTAACCAAATATAAACTTTAAAGGAAATGTATTTTACACTTAAAATATTAACAGATTGTTAAATATAGCAAGTAGTATTAGATTTGTTTAAAAGAATATGTAAAAGCAACATTTCTGATACTATTAGGTTTATTCATTTGACAAAATAAAGAATAAGACTTTTAATAGTAAATATGGTATTTTCAGTTTTAGTATTCAGTGATTAACAAGTGTCAACTACCACACTACTATGACTTTTTTGTTCATGGATCAAGGCCTACAGTAGAAATTCTAGACGTAATTTTATTACATAACATGGCTAACTCTGCAATAAAATACCGAAATAGTTCTTCCACTCAGTAAAAACTTTCTTAAATTTACGAAATTGTGTTGAGCCATCAAAATCATATCAGCACATATTAAGACTAAAGCGGGTTTTATTTTTAAGAAATGGAACGCACATTAATGGCTTATTCAAAAAACCAACAAGATGTTAATTTAGTATTTGCTAATACTTAAAATATAGATTATTTTGTAGAAACATTTTTAGGATTATACTATTAGATAAATAATGCAGCCAATAAGAATAAAGCATATTTTTAAAGCACCTAATGTTGTTTTTGCACATTTATTATTTTAAGGAAAATGTTATTAAAATGTTAGTATTTAATTGTAATTAACTTTTATTTCGCAATGACAGATAAATTCTAAAGAGGCGGTTGTTATTATTCTTCAAAGAATATTTTAGTTCTTACCCGAAGGAGCATTAACCTGTGGTGGTATATAAATTAAAATATCTTTTAATTAATTTCATAAATGGGATTTTTATGCTATCTTCACAAACAAAAAACAAGTTTAATATGGCCATATATCTACTAAAATATCATACAAAAAGCACCATATTTCATAATTATCGTCTATAATTGTTCAGAAACTGATACTGATAGCTTTACGCATTGCGAAAAGCGCATCTTTTCTCAAAATTGTCTCGCCACATTGATCTGAAATTATTTTTATTGTAAATAATAAAGGCACTAAGAAATTGAAACAAAAAGTATTTTATTAATTTTATTGTTTATTTTTAAAAGAGAATATTGTTTAATATCACATTTCTAAGTGATTAAGGGGTTTTAATATGCACAAAAAAGAACTAAAATATTTTTATACCTTAATGGAGTAGACTCAAAGAATGTACAATGTTTATAACAATTCGTGAACAATTATTAAAAGTAGCACGTTTTTATGAACCTTTATCTAAAATTGTATTAAACATGTGTGCAAAAATGTTGTAAGAATAGTGTGAAAATCTGATTTATGAAGTTAAACTATACAAAATATATGCTATGCACAGTGCCACACGTTATTGTCCCAAGCGTATGATTATCTATGGAAGTGTTAACAAATTATTTTTATAATTTCAACTTAAATAAAAAAAAAAATAACGGAGTGAGGCATCATTTCCTATTTTTGCATTTGAAAGTGAATCTCTCAAAGCTATGTTTACATTGGTAGATCGAATTTTTAGAACCAAGTATGAAAATGAACCAACTAGTGAATGGCACAGAAACTTAATAGAAAGTGGTAACGACCTGCATCAAAAGGGTGGCGATCTGCTAGCGCAAATGAAGAGTGTGAAGAACGAGTTCCTGACTTATTTACATCCCTAAAATGTGTGTGTACTGCTAAACGTGAAATATTCAACTGGATGGCGGCATTAGAACAAAGTAAAACTACTGCAGGCCATTAAGTCAAAAGATAAACGTATATACGAACATTTACTTACATGCATCGTCCGAGTTTCTTCAGCGATTAGGCAACATTGCACTTTTCACGCTTCTTAACAGGCATTACCGCAGAACTTGACAGTCTGAAAAGGCGCTAGAGTTTCCAAAGATAAACGCAATAGTTATGCTGTTATCACAATTGAATCGGTGGCCCCTTTTTCTCTGCGAACAAACCTGTTACTCTAATTATTGCCGGATGTGTTGGAAAGCTTTGTTTCTGGAACTTGAAGGGCCTTCAGCAGTGACGAACTTTGGTTATAAGCGAGTTCTTAGTGAAACACTGTCCTGGTCGATGAATTGGAAGGTATGTCCCAGTTCCTTAGTCACTAAAATCACCAGGCATACCCATTTTAAACTTCTTGAAAGTTAGTTAGGAATATGTATATTACAAGGGCGGTATTATCATGTATGGACATAAGGCCCGTGCGACAGCTGTATTTCCTTGTGTGACATTACAAGACCTCATACAGCTCATGCATCGGCACAAAAATTGCATAATTAATTTTTAGTGTATACCATACCCAGCTTATTCACCGAACTTGACATCCTCCGAATCGTGTCATGAGCTGTGTGAGCAAAATCAGGTGAATATGGCGGATGTGGAAGTACTTGGAAGCGAAGGTCATGCGGTTTTGTAGCAACAGTTCCAAACGTGTGTGAAGGTGCATTATCATGAAAGAGAACCTTCTTTTTCGCAAGGTGTGAACATTGAAGTGTTTATCAGTTTTACTGAAATCATTAATATCTGTTGAACATAGAACATAGGGAAGCCAAGCATGTTGAAAAATTTAGAGAAAAAGTTTTTCAGTGTTTTGATTATTGGACCTATGTTATTGTGGAAATTCATCCGTCGTTGCTTATTTCCTTCCTTCTTTCCGTCCATCCATGGACTGTTCTTTGGTTCTTTCCTTTATTTCGCAGCACACCATCCCAAAGCTCCAGGATATTGTATTGTTTTACATTCTGTTCACACATCCTAATTATATCAGTCCTTTTGAGATCGCGGTAATAATTTTCAACTTCCGTCATTTCTCTAATGGCAACAATTCGCTCTTTCTATTCGACTTTCTAATAAACACCTATAACATCGTTTCTACGATAATAATTAAGGGCATTGAAGCACTAAAATGCAAGGAAACTCTTAAGTGATTTTCATTGAATGAGATGCTCATTTTGAGAAGTTCAGTGAACCTTCTTGATGGCAGGCATTTGACAACTGTCATTAGCCCTAAGTCAGCCTCTAGCTTCCAGATGTCGCTGGCTTGCTGTGCTGGGCATAGCTTCAACTCTTGATGGCTGAGGGCAGACTCCTATCCAGTACTCTGCAACGGCTTCACTCCTCGAGTTTGTGATGGTTGCTTGCTCTCTTTCTCTTTTGTTGTTCCTGAAGCTAGACTTGCCGCGTGTTCTGTATTAAGGAGGAAAAATTGCATTCCGTTTGAAAGTTTTTCTAAGTTTCTCTTACTAATGGAAATCGGAATCAAGTGTTAATGCCATTAGTCGGTGTGTGTGTGTGTGTGTGTGTGTTTACGGACGCTCTTTAACTCAGGTCATCAGCGTCCGATTCAAATGAGGACGTGAAACGACCGACAAATTTTGCTCAGAGGCCTCTTTTTTCAGGCTTGAGGTTCTTTATTGTGCCGTAAATGTACGACACGGGACCCACGGCTTTACTTCACTTACGAAGGAAGCTATCGGCCCTGGCCGTAATCGAACCCGCGACCTTGGGTTAATCTTGGTGGGGATAGCGTGGCATGGGTGAGTGAACCTGTAAGAGTACGTGCTTTGGTCAGCCATTGTGTGCAGTTGTCTCGTGTTATGGTGTTATTTGCCTGTTTGATACTGTCTATTGCCTGTCCCGTAAAGGGGAACACGGCTTCGGTTGTCGCTCTTCAGGTGTTTCAGGTGCGGGCTCTGCGGACCCTGGTACTTCTGATGTTACTAGAAGCATGCAGGGGTGAACTATTCCAACTCCTTCCTTCGGAAAGTGTCTGGATGGATTGGATTCTATGTGGGGTATGCGGTGCCGCGATCCACGGTAAATTGGGTACCGGCGGCTGCAATGTGCCACTTGGGAGTGCCTCTGGCGTGTACCTTGCTGGCAGAGATTAAGTGCTCAAGCGCTGTTTGTCGCCTAAATGCTCTGGTCACTCGCCGGTAACTTCGGTCTGTGCCGCGACCAGTGCATCTAGCGCGCCTGGGCGACATAATCGCTTGCAGCCGAAAGGCGGGTCGGGCTAGCTAGGAACCGTCCTAACGCAAAAGACCATCGGTACCGGGCAGGTCCCCAGGAAGTCAGCTCGATGGTATGGGCGAGAGCCTGCTTTATGTCTATTCCCTATTTAACAGAAATTTTATGTATTTCGTGACAGTTTAAGTTCAGTGAATGGACAAAAGTGTTAACCATTATAAGTAAAATGCTTAAAAACATTTCGATGGTCCTGTTTCTATAGATGTTCAATATGAGCATATTAATTTTTTATTTTTTTATGCATTCCAAGTTCTAATGCATTTTAGAGAGGGTAGTTTCAATATTAAATAAGCAATAGAACAATGAATTATGCAAAAGATCTTTAAATATAATTAAAAATGAAATTCAAATACATTTACATTTTATGCTGTCATGGTACTGATCTAATTATCTATAATAAAGAGTTGCAAGTATGAAGGACTAGCAAGATAATGTTATTGTAATTGAGTGTATTATCCGTGAATGTGTAATACAAAGTAAATCATTGTATTAATTTGACATATAGTCATTTTTATGGTAAGAGAACATCTCTGCCTGCCTTTGAGGGAAAAAATTGACGTGTTCCTTATTGAAATTCTGAATATCTGGGAAGTCTTTAGCTGTATAAAGGTCTACAGTATGTAAAATCTTAGTTTCCTACTTTACAAGGGTATCGATAATACCACAGTGACCAGGGATCCATCGAAAGATTATGTTTTTGTTTCTTTCAATAAACGACAGAGTTTTCTGCATTCATGAGCTCTAAGTGTATTGGGGAGGGGGTTTCCTGTTCCCTGTGCCTTCCATTACGAATTACGAATCACAGTATGTCTGCGTTGGTGAATTTTGTGTCCTATCATCAATTATGATCTAGTGATATTTGATGGATTCTATTTCTTCTCAAATCTATTGTATCTTCATGATGAAGATTCTTCATCGATATTTTAACTACAATCGATAGAATTGGGCATATGTCTTGGCCCTCTGAAAGCCCAGCTCGTACCGCTCTCTTCTGGGGACATGTTCAGAAAAGTGTAAGCATTCGTCCTTTGGGACACACAAGGAACAGATAACGCTAGACCTGGTTGACCAGATATGGCAGGGGATTGAATGGATTCGACATTTCTGAGCCTGAAATAATTCACATGTAAAATTTTATAAGGCTTGAATCATTTTAATCTGTTCAGTATTTGTGAACTTTTTGAACTTCCGATGCTATTTTTGATGAACCAATATGCTTGCTTGATGTCTATTATTTTCGCTACAAACAGCAATGCCTGTCATTAGTTTGCTAGTTTTGTTAAAAAGTTTAATTATAGTAATAATAATAATAATAATAATAATAATAATAATAATAATGAAGGTAATAATAATGTAGGTAATTATTATTATTATTATTATTATTATTATTATTAGACAATACATTACTTCTTTTTGAATGGCCATATTTAATTTCTTCTTTCTATTGAAAATTTGAAAGACAACGCCAGAAACAGAGTGAGAAACTGTGAGCTAACGCAGCAGCGTAAATCATCAGCTGCACTCGAGAGTCACGTATATAACACACATAGTCTAAACAACAACACAGCGTGCTGTTTGTATTATGTCCCTCAGAGGAAGAGGAAAAAACAGCATTTTACATCACGATTTGTATCTTTGGGAATATGTTCTGAACACTAACAAATAGTCGAAGAATGGCTACCTGCTCAAAAAAAGCGTCTTTCAAGCTAGCTTGGGTGCAAGGTCAAACAGTAGGTTATTATTGTCTGTCTTTAAAAACTCCTGCTCAAAGAAACAATTAAGCTGCACCATTAAGTTACCGCAGCCTTTCGTGACGTGTCTGCTACAACCCGCGAGGCTTTCATAATGTTCCTTCTGACCTGCAGAGTAACCCTTTTCTATCGTGGTTAACATTTATCTAGAAGGTTAGTTCTTGGTTGAAGCTGTTTTGAGATGTTATTGCGGAAAGACTGTCATTCTTGAAACTGTTTCCCCCAGTATAGTGCTCATAACACATCTCGGTACCGCCACGGGTTTTTGAGGCCATTAAGGCGCGAGCCTGAGGTTTGATTCCCACGACGACCATCCTTCCTGGCTGAGGTTTTTTTCTGGTTTTTCTTAGTTCTCATTAATGACAAATGCCGAGGAAGTACCTAAATTTAGGCCTGGAACGCTTCCTTTCTTAAAAAAAATACACATTCTCAGTTTATCATTTCATCTCATATTCATCAGTGTCCACCACCAACGGGGCCTTAAAAAAAAAAAAAAAAAAAAAAAAAAAAAAAAAAAAAAAAAAAAAAACTAGAACAATAGCAACAACTAGGTGATCTTGATCAGCGCAGGCAAAATGCATATGAATTATAAGATGTGTTGGTATAAAAGTATATAATAATCATTTTATTATATTACAATAAAAAATTAAACAAATTTGTAGTTGTACAAGTCACAGATGTAAATTACATAAATAAGAAATGAAATATGAACGATTTTCATTTGTCAATTACCGGAAGGTGTCAGTCATTTATCAAAGCTATTTTGTAGTACAATAACCAAATGTAGAAGTTTATGTTAAAAGAAACTTAGAGCCCATTTACAATGAACATTAAATGTAGCTTAAACTTAAACGTAAAAGCTAGGTGCTATATATTGTAATGGAACCATTAACGATGTATCATGTAAACATAAAAATAAGCGTTATAATTAGATGTACACTTAAAAGTTTGCAAGGTCTAAGCTTTTACGTCTACGTCTAACTTAAACTTAAGAAATCAGCCAATCAGAACGCAGATACTCTGTTTATAGAGCTCTATGGTACAGCTTATATTAATGTAAGCTGTGCTTATAGTAATTACTCTAAGCAAATTAGTAACTGCATTTTGTATATGCATAAACGCTACCGCCGTCTGCTCAAAAACAGCCATTTTCAATCAGTTGTTAGTTGATCTTCGCTTGTTCTTTTTTTTTTTTTTTTTTTTTAACTTTGTTTTGTTTGTTAATACTTACATTTGTGTCTTGCATTGTGAATGCCTACATACTACCAAGTTTACGTGTGATTACGTCTTATTTTATCATGTTTACGTTTAATTTTCATTGTGAATGGGGCCTAACTATAGAAAAACCTCAACTTCAAAATCAACTTACAAAAAGTGAGAAAATTCTACTGAAGTGAACCTTACTGAACCTCATAAGGATATTCAAGTAGGCTAAACGTTCCGGCACTGTTAAAAATACATTTTTATGGCGCAGACGAGCATAAGATCTGCGAATAAGATTAATATATCTGAGACCTTTGAAAAATAATTTGAAGCCTTTTCCTGATAAAATACAAGTGATACAGGTATAACGGCTAACGGAAAACTTGGTTAAATGGTGCCTTAGTTTTGTAAGATGAAAGAAAACTATGAATGGGTTCAAAATATTGGGTTTGCAAATGATGTGCGTTTTGCTTTTGAGTTTTGTATCATCAAAACCGGACATTTCCCAAAATAAAACTTCAAAGGCATTATTGTCCTTTTTGGTCTTCGAATGAAGACAAATTAGCATTGCCTGTAAGTAAGGAACATTACCTTCTCGACAATTTCTCGTACTACTGGACACAGTACATGATACAACTTCGCATACTGCAATCTCTACATTGACACTGCTGGAAGGTTATTTTGGAGACAGAATTTCAGCAGACGTAAGCCCTCTCGTTTCTTTTTGTTGAACTATACAAAAATGATATGTTTAATGCAAAAACCAGTTGCAAAAAAAATGTGGAGAAATTCAATTAGTCTATACCTGACGATATGTGCTAAAGAGTTGTTGGTATTGTTAAAGGACGCTTTAATAGCGACTGTCCGGTTAAATTTTATTCACATTTTGTATAAACCTTCCATTGTTTGTGTGTAAAACTATGAAATAAAAGTTAAAACACATTTTTAGCATTATCTTTTAAAAAAAGTTAATGTTTTGTTGATTTGTAATTAATCTTTTGCCATTTGTTTCCGCTTAATTTACACACTGTTGCTTTTTGTATTATTTCAATAGCTGAGTTGAAAGCAATCAGTCCTATCTCGAAGCCAGGGCGAAAGTTTAAACTGCAAATAAAATTATTAAATCAGTTACTTGCCTTCCTAACTTTTTTTTAAAATTGTTATTAACATCTATCGTAAAATCTACTAAGTTCCTACCAAATCAAGGATGCTCCTTCATGCGCGAATTTAAATTTGACTCGATTGTTGGGTTCGAAAGAAGATATTTCGATATTCAGCCTTGCTAGTGACTGTTTGAGCTTACGTTCCAGCGAGGACGAAGGGATGAAGCAAGGGACGTGACACCAGGCGCTCAGGATTCAATGAACGACGAGAGAGGTAGACAGTCCCTAACGTTTTTTTCCAGAACTCCCTCCAAGGCGTTCGGTCCCCTCAGAATGATCGCAGAAACCTTTCCAAAGCGCAAGCCACCGTGACACCACACCAGCTCACCTTGCTCTGGCACATTTGACACTGTAACAGCACCAACGGAATGAAATGAAATGAAATGAGAAAACCGAAAATTCGTAGAACGGAAAGAACCATCCCAACACTCGCCTGAAGGCGACCAGGGGAAACAATAAAAAATGCAATTCAGAGTGACTGACTGCTAGAGATTTGAATCGGGGAACTCTGCAATGTGAATCCGAAGAGTTACTGCCTGAGCCACTCAGCTTAGTGCGAGCTTAAATTAGCAGCGCATACCATCATAACGTGTTAGTGTTTAATTGTTACTACTCCTAATATAATTTGCATATAGACTTTTGAAACTGGACTTGATAAGAAACATATAGGTATTTTCTAATTATTATAATTTATCGGGCAGAAACTTTGCATCTTAATTAACAAATAAAACGACAAAAATATGACCTTTGTAAATGTTTTAGTATTGCAACTGAAACGAAATACTATCAAAATTGCTGATTTATCGACTTCTGTATGTGGCAAACTTCACAGAAATGAGGACTTAAGTAGAAAAGGGGTCTAAGAAAATCATTTGAAATAGGCAGACATTTATAGAGTTGATGTTCTCTCCAGCATAGCAACAAATTAAAACATTTGCAAAGTACTATTCACGTTAAATGTACAATTGACATTAAATTAAATTTTCGCTATTAATTCATAATCTCGAGGCTGCATATCAATCGAAATGGAACGTAAAAATATTAAAAACTTCAAGTGAGTCTAACATTTTAATGTGAAAATAAATTATTTTCCTCTGGTAGGCATTAACGATTAGAAACATGAACTTATTTTAGATTGCAAATTTTGATCATTAGTTCATTGAGCATTTTGCCTATGTATTTTATAATGTTAACCGAAATGATTCTAAACGTTGCTAACTTTGGGCTCTAGCTCAGATGAACGAGAGAAACAAGTCTATTTTAAAGTAATCTCCTAATTTGAAACGGTTATCTTTAACAGGTTGGTTCTCTATAGATACCTTTATTCTTTAGTCCCCCCTATATATATATATGCATTTTTTAAATTTTAATTACTATGGTAACTGTGTAGCGTTTGTATAAATAATTGCGGACTAGAATACAACAAAAATTTCCGAGCAATACTTTTTAGAATTATTTTGCCTTTAAGAGTCGTATTGACATCATTCAGTACTATTGCAAACGCAATAGACTTGGTGCAATGTTTCAAAAGAAGATTTCTGGAATTACATGATTGAGAAATGAACCCTTCTCTGTAAAATGTATAGTTCCTTTCATACATGTATATTTGTGAAAAGAAATTGTCAATTTTATATGATTAACTAAGATCAGCATTCTATTTTGTGTGTAAAAGATGCCACTGAAAATAGAATGCAGTTACTTATGCCGTTTATAGCACAAAAGAAGAACTTCATTGAACAACCGATGGTGGTGATATTTAGATTTTTATTGTTTATTTTTTATAATATTCTTATTTATTCTGATTATAATAAAGTTGCATTCTTTACGAACAAATTTGTGTTTTTATTTTTACACAATCTAAAACTTAGCCACAGTTATGGCTATTTGAATCTAGCAAATGCTTTTAGAATAACCCTGTATAGTTTTCGTTCAATATCTGGATCTCTAATTTTATGTATTTGCTAATTCATTATAATAATTATTCTAGTCAAGGATTTATGGTGCTATTAATGAACAAGACCGAAATATTTGCATCCTATACCTAAGTCTTGGACAAGCAATTTGAGAGTCAAAGGTTTCAAATTTACATGTTAGAGCTTAAAGTCTCAAATGATTAGGCACGTCACTTAATGTTATTTTTACTTCCACCTTAAAGCATCTGAGTTCACACTATCATCAGAATGAAATGCAATATGATGTTGACGCAATTTGTTATGGGCCCCACGTTGTGATATCAATTTTGAATCGGTTTCGTCGATAGATTAATGATCGCCTCGGTGTTGTTGCCTATACTTTATATTTAGCTATTTTGTGACTCGTACTCAACAGGAACGGGAAACAATATCCAGTGTGTAAATGGTCGCGCTATGTGTCATAATATATGTAATTCATTATTCGCAAGATCTTTCGCGTTCTCTGGTGTTCTGCGTACGATAGACCTTAGCTACGTCTAATAAACATTTAGCTGAAGCTACTTCCAAGGAGATGGACTGAATCTGATTATCTGACTACCTGAATTGAACTGCTAAACGGACGAACTGATCAAATACTGATGCCCTAGCAGAGCAAACTTAAGCGGCGTGTAGAACATAGAACTGAGTATGTCTCGGCCTAATGTAGACTTAAAACAGAGTTTCTGAAGTGAGTTTGAGAATTGCCCTGCGCTTATCGGAACTGAGTGTCTGAAGTGAGCTGATGTGCCGAACTGCGTGCCCAGCGGAGCAAACCGTCCTTCGATTCAAATTAACTAAGCCTTAGCTTCACCAAGCCACAGAGGTCACACAAGCACGAGCAAGTCTCGTTCCTCGTTTTAAAAATTCAAAGTAAACATCTACTATTGGCTGGTTCAAATTCACCTCCAACGCATGCCACCCGCTAATGTTTGAAAGTTTAAAACTTTTATTTACATTGGTTCGTTTAAAGTAAACTGTGTAACTCAATAGTTCATTCCTCTAATATTTAAAAGGCCTTGGCCCTATTAACCTTCGCAAACGAAAGGTCATTTAGTGGCATAACACTTGTTCTCTTGGATTTATTATTCTCTTTGTATATCGGTTTTATGGCCTCTTCAGCGCTCAGGGCTCCCGTGAACAGCTATACTAGAGAAATTTCCATTTTGACTACATACAAATAACATATTATAACGTTACATCTTATGAAACACACATATACATAATATTTATGTTACTAATTACAGTGTGGGTGGGCTGTAGGAACTGTAACTATGTGGATGTCTTCTACAGTTTAAAAGACCCGCAACTTAGATCGGCCAATCAGCAAAACTACGCCCCTACAATCACTGAGTGCTCCCACGCATGCCGCGCGATGCCATTCTCTTTTTAATCAATTGTGAAAGGGATTTCGATGTAATTGGACAGTTTTGTTGAGTAGTTGAGATGAGATTTCACTAAATATTGCAGCAGTTTTGTGCAATGGTGAGATATTTACTGTGTTGTCGTATATTCATTTTCAAGACATGTATCAAATACAGAAAGTCGTGTGGCAGTACGAGATAGGCACTCAGGCGTATATTTCCTGACAGCCCGGTTCCAACACGAATAACGCATAAGTCAGTACAGAAGTTTGATAAAACAGGTTCTGTGACTGAGAGGGGGGAAAAAAATCTAAGATTTCTCATAAAACCATGACACGATTGCTTCCCAGAAGTTATTGGACCTAATTTGTGACCTACTTGTTCCCCAGATGTTACGATTTGTGATTTTTATCTTTGGGAAACAATGAAAAATGAAGTATATCCATCTAACCCTCATACACACTGGAGGAACTCAAAACATTGGAAATGAAGTTAAGTTCCTTGATGATGGGAAATTGATACATTTCGTGATACTTTCTTAAGAAGTGTGAATTGTGTGAAGGAAAAATGGGCAACATTTCCAGTACATGCTGTTAGTGAATATGTTGTACCTAAGTTTTAAAATGGCGAAGCATTTGAGTGCCCCCGGCAACTGGTTGAACTATCTACTCCCACTGTGTTAGGGAATCTTTCTGGGGATTTCAGCAGCTTTTACAGCACAACCTCTTGAGATGATGCCACCAAGTTCAGTAACCCTTCTTCATTTCTTCAGTTTGTAATTTATTTGCTCAATATTGTTCCCTGTATATTTTATTACAGAATAAACAACTGTTGCATGAAACAGTTGAAATATATCACAACTTTAGGGGGGGGGGGTAAATAAATCGCGACTTTTCGTTTCATTTTGATTCATTTTTTATTTAAGGACGCTCTTTAACATTTCAGGTCATCAGCGTCCCATTCAATTCAGGACATGGAACGGCCGACAAATTTTGCTCAGAGGTCTCTTCTTTCAGGCTTGAGGTTCTTTTTCGTGCCGTAAATGTACGACACGGGACCCACGACTTTATTTCCCTTCCGAAGGAAGCCATACTTAGGATTTTTACGCCCGAAAAAAATCCATCGATACTGGCCGGTCTTGAACCCGCGACCTTGGGTTTAGAAGGCAAGTATGGTTACCACTACAGTACTAGGACCGACGACTTTGTTTCCAACAACTGAATTTCCATTAACACACCAGTTTAGTAGCGAGTAATTATATGTTAAAACTAAAAGTTGCTAATAATTTTAAGGTTACATTTTAAAAATGCTGTTCTTTTGGCTATTAACAACAGATTTTCTTTGATAAGGAGGAATTCTAACACAAAATTTAAACGCTATTTATATTCAGTGTACATTTCTGAATACCAAATTGCAATTACTTCAATAGAGATCATATCTTTCACACTTTATGTCTCTCACTAGGTACCCATTTCAAATTACACAGTGATAACATTCGGTGTTGTTCATGTTTGGATCGAGGGACCATGTATAATAAATGTATGGTCTTTTTAATTGACTTTTCGAGTTACACAAATTATTTGTTTTATAAATGCTGTGTTTGATTTCAGAGATCCTTTTCAAAATAGACACCATGTGTTTGAACACAAACTTGTAAGCGTCTCATCATGAACTGTAGTATATTCCATCCGCTTGCCTTATCCGTTGATATCCTTTGTTTAATGCACTATTAAAATGTTCCAATGTCGTTAATAATGGTCTTTAGATATTCCCATAAATAGAAATTTATCCCAATAACACGGGTTCGCGTCGATGGCATGTTATTTTTTTTTTTCTCTCTCATTAAAGCGCGGATATCGGTTTCAAACACAGTAATTTTAAGAACCCCCGAGTTTTTAACGGAATTATAATTTTAATAGTTCTTGGTTGTATTAATTTAAGAAAATAATACCCAAACATAACAACCTGATGTTACGTCATATTCTGATTACTTATAGGTATGTTAAAAATAACGCCTTTCTGTCCCATTTGACTGATATTACACAGCAAAGTGATATTTGAATTCTATTGCTTTCACTGCTCAGGCGTAAGCTGTCACACAATTTGTGCCAGTCTTCGCTATGTATTCGACAAACGAGTACATTGAAGTGCTCCTTATTTATGGAGAGGCGAGAGTGAATGCACAAGATCAGGTTCTATACCAGGAGAGATATTCAAATAGAGAGCAAAAAACTTTCCGGAATGTTGACAGACGTCTGCATACAACAGCGTCACTTGCAAGGATGCCTCCTGTTAGAGACGCACCAGCGACATCCGGTGATAATGCGGAAGCTGTTTTGAATGTCATCCTGAATAATGCGCACACTAGCTGTACAAGAGGCCTGTCTTCTGTGCTGCGAATATTGCATGCGAATGTTTCACCATATCATTTGCACCTACACCAAGAACCCCACAGGAGAGAATTCGAAGCTCGCATAAACTTCTGTGAATGGATGTAAGGCCAAGTAGCAAATGATATGGGGTTCGTATCCAGAATCCTGTTTTTGATGAATCGATATTCCACATCAATAAACCGTAAATCGCCATAATGTCTATTTGCAATGTTGATAATCCCCACCGGGCAAGGGAGACAGCATTCCAAGTGCAGCGAGGAGTGAATGTCTGGTGTGGATCTTGATGGCCATCTTATTGAATCTTTGAGGGGCATCTAACAGAAGCATGCTATCTGTAACTTCTCCGCAATGAGCTCCCACTAGAGAATGTACCACTGGAGGAGTAAATAACGACGTGGTTTCAACACGATGATGCTCCACCGCATAGGTCGATGATCGTCTGCAATCATACAAAGGTGGTACATGCTGACCATTGGATAGGAAGACAAGGACTAATCCCCTGGCCAGGCAGATCATCCGATCGAACGCCTCTTGATGCTTTCTCTGTGGTTACTTAAAACAGCAAGTTTATACAGAGAAACCAGAGGATCCAGAGAGTCTTCATCAATGTAGATCCATTATGTTTTCCATATTATACCCAGTCAGAACCATGCCATGCATGCTCAGGTGTACATTAACCAAGGTCATCAGTTGGAGTACTTCGTTAGAAAAATCATGTTCGGGAAGTGTTATTCACCGGAAATTTCACCGCCACTCGTGAGCGGAAGGTCTGTGGTTCGAATCCCGTCACTACCTTCCTTCCTGACAGGTTTTATCCAGGTTTCCCTCAGTCCTCATAAATGGCAAATGCCAGACAGTCACCCTAAACTTAGGCCTGGAACGTTTCCTTCATTAAAAAAATATCCTTTTCCAATTTATCATTTCATCTCATGTATCATCAGTGCCCACCGCCTCTGATGCCTCAGCAGTAAAAACGGGAATTAAACAGTATTCAATAACAAAAACCGGCAATTTCAACAAGTACACCCTTATTCCATCTTTATCAACCTGTGTTGCATTTAAATACTTACCTATCTGTACTTTATCAGCAATAAAGGAACACTAAATGAAAACAAAATATGAAGTACAAATAAAATTAAAAATAAGTGCAAATTAAAGAGATATTAATCATGTAGATTTATGAATATTACAACACATTAAAAAATAAGTGTGTAAAGGTGAGTGGAACAACCTTTGCTGCAGACGGATTTTCTACCAACCACACACTGGTCCCAACTGAGCTGTTTAGTAGCATGAGAACTTACCAGTCAAATTAACATAACATGAAGTATTTGCTTGTCACAGTATACATTTTCAATTGTGCAAACGCTTTGTTGGCTCCAGCTATCTATTTACAAGTGCATTAAAAGGCGATACTATAACATCTAGGATATTATTAGTAATTTCGCTATGTGTGTAACTAAAGATATCCTGTTAAAGAATTTGCACAGATACCATTGGAACCGATATTTTCATGTTAAAGTATAAATTGCGGATTGATAAAACTGCTAAAATAGGGACAGGTGACTAGCCTGATGTATGCCTATTTCTACAATTCTATTACGTTGCACCAAATTGTATACGCTAGGTTTTGCTATATAGTGAAGGTGATGCACAGAGGCGCCACGTTGCGGAAAACGGAAGATATATATACACGCGAATAGCGACTATAGATTACGACACATTTTGCAGAAAATAAAGCAATGAATACTCGCAGAGGACAAATGAGGCACATTTAAGACATGTACTAGATTACATACATGTATACAGATAAGGTTAAGAAGCAAATAGTATCGTCGACGCCAGAAACCTTTCTTCAACTAAACAATATTCAATGTAGTTACAAGACATTAACAACTGGCTCTTTACGTTAATTGTGGCGAGGGTTTTTAGGTAGACTGGACCGGCGCCTTATTCCAAGGAATTCGGTTCCTGGTTTCCACTCACTAATTATCGCTTATAGCTAGCCACATTACGTAACAACGATAGAGAAAAAGGAGCAATAACCCGCAATGCCGACCTTCGGTAAAACGCTGCTTTCCAAAGTACAATTATATTGCTAAGCAGGAAGAAAGTACATACACTCAATTGTAAGCTGGGTACTATAACTATACAATATTTATATCGTTTACAGGAAGCGATGCTTTATATTTATTATTCGAAATGCAAGAATTATGTATTATGTTGTTTATATTTGATGTACTGCTTTTTCTAATTTCTATTAACCGCGAAGTTTGAATCAAATGTTGATTAAATGTTAGCTTTCATCCCCGCACTCACAGTCACCCCCCGTATGAAAATTTAAATGGCACCCCTGATGCTTAGGTTTTAAAGAGCATGCAATTGATATCGTATCATTTGTTTTCTGCCGTTGCCTGGCAACTTGGTCTGTTGTTATTGTTGCTTGAATCCCGAAGAATAAGAAATAAGTCAGTTGTAGGATGGGGAAAAATACTTTGAATAATATTATAGTAGTGTAGCCTATTTCGAAACTCGCGACTAATCCGCTTACTTTCTGTTCTTTATTGTAGGATATACACCGTTTTGAAGTAATATAGTACTACTAAAACACAACTATTACATTAAATGCTCAGTCGTTTTATGCAGTGAAGTTATTTGAGTTACAGGTCAGCAGAGCGCTGCTGCATACTGGGAGAAGTCAGTCATCATGACCGTGTAATGCATGTGCAGGTAGTAGCTAGTAGGAAGTTGGAGAGAGACTGTTTTAGAGAGTGGTTGTGGTTTTCAGAATATTCATTGCTTTAATAATATGTAAACTTTGTACTAACTATGTTAGTTATGGCACCTCATACACGTAATCTTATACACATGTGAAAACGAATTCTTGCAGATAAATAGTAAAATATCCTAGCGATCATGTTATAGGAAGAGAATCTGTCCGCCAGCTTGTTCAGAAGCTACAAGAGACAGGATCTCTCGATGACAAGACATGTTTAGAACCGTCGTGTTCTTGCGGAAAAGAAGGTAAATGAAACACAGGAATCTCCTATGCCGGCAAATATTGCCGCTCAAGGGTATACTTTTCAACATCATAACACAGACTAGTGCTTACTATTATCATAATCACTTTTAAATACAGTATCCTTTTATGATTTCAGTTAAAACATGAACTTTACGCGCGGCGATTCTATCTATAATTTTTTTCTCTCTTCTTTTACCGCGGTTACAGATGCTGCACTTGCCCAGTAAGCAGCCGTATTCAGGCGCTCCTTATGTGAAATAATCTCACTGTACTATTATCCTGTGCAATTCAAACAACAATAGCAAAATCCAGGTTTCCAATAACGATAAAAAGCAAAGATATAATTGCGCGCTCATTAACATTTAATTATAAAAATACAGGTAACCTTTGAAAGTTCAAAGTGAAGATGGCCAGGGGTGAGAGAATGAAACCTAAAATGTATTCAACATTGATTTTTTTAACGCCTCGCCCCTTCAATATCTAAATTGAATTGTTTTTCACTTACATTTTTTTTAAATAGGCAATCACTCAGATTGGGAAGTTGTGGAACGAAATTTCTGTACATAATACATCATTTGAAAATTAATATAAACAAATAGTAACCTTTTATTTTTTTATTACAAGTATCCCCTTATGCTATCACGTGTTGTTTCGTTTTCCCCCTTCCATAACTACTGCAATCTAAACTAAGATTACTGCTGCTTCTATTGCTTGGGTTTTGTTAAGATTATTGACAGCACAGTTTTTCTTTGCAGTGTTAGTACCGAATTGCACATTTCTTTGCTGTGGAAAATGGATTTGACACCTGAAAGCGACAGTTCTTAATTAGCTTCAAGAGGAAAGAACGAAGTGCATTACAACTGCGAGAGACGATGCCTATCTCACCAAGAAAAGCAAAATGAACCCCCGCAAAAGCAGTTTCGACCTATAGGAGCTAGCTGCAGCTACGGTGCATGCATGACTCAACAGTGCGACGCAAGCTGTTAGAAATTCGTCGAAAATCTAGAAGACTGATACGGAAACAGCTCCTGACAGAAAAAAAGAAGAAGATACTATCGGAATGGGCATGAAAATGCAGGTTGAAGGTTGAATCCCTGTTTTACGTTCAGAGCGTTAGGCCCCATACACAATGAAAATTAAAAGCAAATAATTAAATAAGACGTAACACGTTAACTTAATAGTATGTAGGCATTCATAACGAAAGACGCAAACGCACGTATTAGCCAATCAAAAATAAGAACAAGAGAAGATCAACTAACAGCTGATTAAAAATGGCTGCTTCAGAGCACACGGCGGTAGCGTTTATGCATACGCAAAGTGCAGCAACTAATTTACTTGCAGTAATGTGAACAAGGATAGCTTTCTTATAATGCAATTAATCTTTTGTCCATTGACGCCATTCTATCTACAGAGCCACTGATCTTCAGTTCTCTCTACCATAACTTGTCCTTACACGGAGCACGAAAATCAAGTGCAACTCCTGCTATTAGCTGCTGCAAGTCCCGAGTGACAGCGGAGAGAGCCGAACTACTGTGCGTGGCCGCAGTGTAACAGTTGCTTGTATTATTTTTTGTTAAACATAATGTAACCTATGCGTTATTCTTCGTAACTTTTAAATATAAACTGATAGGGGATAGTTTGGCGGGTAAAATATTGTAACGGTGGCAAATGTTCTCTTATTGGAATTCGCAATTAATTCATATATAACATAACCTAAAGCTAACCTCGGGCAAATCCTAGAAAGCGATGGACGCAGTAGTTTTTCGTAAATATAAACTGATAGGGGCGGGTAAATCACTGTAATGGTGGAAAATCTTCTTTGATTGCAACAGAAAAAATTGACAATTTATAGCACATGCACTATAGTCATTCACTCGAAAGCCTTATTATCTAGCTATGTCTGTGGAAGTCACTACCTGGCTCGGGACTTGCAGCAGCAAGCAGCAAGAGTTGCATTTGATTTCCGTGCTCCGTATAAGGATAAATTCTACCGTACAGCTCTACAAACAGAGCAGCTGTGTTCTGATTGACTGATTTCTTAAGTTTAAGTTAGTCGTAGACGCAAAACCGTGAACCTTGCAAGCTTCTTAAGTTTACATCTAATTATAGATTTGTTTTTATCTTTACGTGATTCATTGAGAATGGTTCCATTACAACACATAGCATTTAGCTTTTACGTTTACGTTACGTTTAATTTTCAATGGGGCCTTAGAGTACAGCTTGTGTGGATGTCTGACGATGAAAAATTGTCACCCTAGGATATCCAACATCCAAAAAAGAAAATGTTATTGGGTTGTTTGTTACATAATGATGTTAATTCTTTGGTACCATGTGAAGAAATGATAGACAGTGAGAAGAATTGCAAACTCCGCGGAGAAGAATATTACCTGAGGTACAGAAACTGTGTACTCAAGGAGAGGCTGCTTTGTAGAAAGATTGCGCTATTGTGTTTCCAAGAAAACAAGAAATTCATGATAGATTGCAGCATTCAAGTTTTAGATAATTCCCTAGAAATGAGTGCTATCGGGAATTTTTGGTCTACATGTAAAGACGCCAAGAAAAATTTATTTCTTCTGCAAAGAGAAATTGATTTGTGACATAATTTGTGGGTGGTTTCACGACAGAGATATTCAAGAATAGTGTTAAAGTCTGGTGGATTTGATGCCAAGCAGGGTACAGTAACTTAAGGCTAAAGTTTGTAAAATACTAATTAATTCATCAATATCAAAGGAGGATTAATAAAAAGTATAAACATTTCAAACAACTTTCTATAAAATTGTGTTTGTTCACATTAATTTGCACAAGGATGTATTTTCTATTTGACACGTATATAGAAAATCGATCCTTTAATTCAGAAATATTAATGTAGAAATGCAGTAATCGTGCAAGTTGCACTTTTTTTTTTTGTTTTTTTTCGCCCTTAATTGCAGAATACTTTCTTCTGAAAGTGCTATCAAGTAACAAAACATGTGCTTGTTTGTTAACTGAACAAAGTTGCATGGACTCCACCTCCCATTTAGTGCTGAAATGCCTCGTGGACATGAAAATCTGCAGTCTACGTTAGTTTTTATTATGGTCAGCAGAAGAGGAAATAAAAAACATCGGCGAATTCCGGAGGTAGCAGGAAGTGTTAATGTAATACAGTTAACGACACCGGATCTGAAAATTTGCAGAATATATAAATTCGGTGTATTTCTACGACATCAAAATGAACAGGTAACTAAATGTTTTTGGTTATTTTTATGTGAAACGTATAAATGTTATAAACGTTGGGCTAATAAAAGAGATTTATTTCAGAATGGGAGTTGTTTGTCTAAAGTTTCTGAAGGCAGACAATGGTAAAGAAAAGCAAGCAATTATAAAAATCCTTATTACTTTAAAATGCATAAGCGTCAATTATTCTTCATGAAATTATAGTATAAGTATGTATATATATATATATATATATTATTAGATTTTGAGTGCAATAGTGTTTACTGGGACTGTTAATTAGTGTGCGCTTTTATCTTTTGAAAAATTGAATGAAATGGACAGACAATGAAAATACGAAGGTTAAATGAAAAGTGACGCCTACGAGAGCATTACTCATTATTGGATGAGGGGTTTATAATAAATGAAACACATAAATAATCCTGGGAAAGTGTTCTTTAATGCCCTGCACTTATTACTCAACATAATAAATACTAAATTTGCTTCTGGCAACAATGAACAATTCGTGAAGCTGTCACGAAGCATGGAATAATGAGAATGAGGGTCAGACTTTTCTTTTCTATATTGTATAAGTAGACCAAACAAGCGATGAAAAGCAACCTACAAAAAATATAACCAAGCAAAATAAATTAAATTAAAATGTAAATTAAAAACAAATATACCTCTTAAATAAGGTATTAATAACCATAAAATCAGAGATAAAAACAAAGAAAAAATAGGACTAATATAATACAACAAATAATTAGAAACTAAAGGAATTCTACGTTCCTTATCGACACAGACACGTCCTTGAAAAAGGAAAGAAAATATGTATATAACTCATGGCAACAGTTTTGGGACACATTCCCCCCCCCCAAATGGAAGACTGGAATAAATAAAACGTTGACGTAAATGAGTTCGATTACCCGGCATCTAAAATTACCTATTATTCCCCTTTTCAGGGCAGGGGAAAACAACCCAAGCAACATGGTCCCTACCGGGAAACCCATCACCTAACAATAGCACTATTGTCTGAGCCACAATAAAAGATGCCTTCAAAGATGCTAGTTGCTTTCCTGAAACAGGAGACAGTAATTATCTCAAGGCTTTACGTTCTGGAATTCCAGAATTTAAAAGACGATTAGAGAAAATAAATTGGAAACGAAAATGTTTCCTGCAACACGACGATGCCAGACCACAAATTTCCCATGACATCATAGCTGCAATTGAGAGACTAAATTTCATCACACCAGGGCCACAGAATAAGGAACAAACAGAATGGAAAGCAGGCGGCGGCACCTTTGATCTTCAGTAAGCCCAAACGCAGCGCCGATCGTCATTCTGAAACCTAGTAAAAATGAAATGACATGTTTCACCGTCAAGGATGTTCACACAAAGATAAGTTATCTTGAAATAGAAACGTGTTAAAAATTCTTATTTGCTATTTAAAAATTACGAAATTGTAGTCTGCTATTTCTGTAATAAAAATACACTAGCAAAAAGAAACTCCAAATAAAAAGTAGATAAATGGACAAGAAATGATGCAATGGGATATGAAATTTATGTATTTATTTAACTAAACACACATAAGGAAAAATAACGGTAATAAAAATACAACAATTTCTCGTGAATGAATATCAAATGAATCTTACTCAAAGAAATAGAAGAATTAAATGAACATAGGCATATAATTAATCATAATATATAATACAAAATACAATAATAATAAAAATAATAATTGTAATTCACATATGTGGTATTAAGGTAAGACTATATTTATATTACCTTTGTTATTTGTACATTAGTTTATTAAATGTCCATTTATTTATGAAGCAATATATATATCTTTGCTTCATGTATGTGATTGGTATGGGCTAGTTGGCCATATACACATATACGAAACATTATTACACACTCATAAATATGTCACTTTAAATTTTTTATATTTGTTTTCAAATCCTGTTCATGAACTTCACAAGTAATTTCACAAGAGTGTCTTAGATTACCATGGAAGGCTCAGAACCTGAATATTTTTAGGACTATTTCACGAATAAAATAAGAATTTAAATATACTTTCCCTAAACTTGGCTTACAAAAATGTAAATTGTATATTTGTATTATGAATAGATGACATTTTCAAGTCATTTGCAACAGATGAATGTTAATTGTCACTAATGCCAATTAAGAACAGCCAAATATGGGCTTAGAGGTATTTCATGAATAGAATAAAATAAAAGTAATATATATATTTAAATCCGCGCACAGGACATTAACAATGTATAAAATGTTATAATTACTTATGAATATCTACTTGTTCAGAAACAGTGAGACTGAAATAGAAGAAAATCGACTATTACAATCGCTATCGTTTGATTTACTAATACCAACTAAGAAAAACAAAACGGAGATAACATTTTACCATTCTGGATAACGTGTTTATTACAATTTATGGTTACTTACGGAGGTATTGTTACTGAGTTATAAAATTATTTCTGACTGTATGACTGAATACCCAAAAACAATTGTTTGAGTAAATACATATTAAGTTAGAGAATTGTAAAATTTGCGTGCTCAGGAATTATAATGGGGGCATAGAGTTAGCTACACTGCCTAGAAGACGAACGCATTTCGAGCGGTAATGCGGTTTGGTAAAACTTTTCTATAAATTTTACTGCGATATCAGGTTGTGATGGATCAAAATTCAAAAAAATTGTTTCATTTTATTAGTTGATTTTATGAACGTCACATAAGTGTAATTTGTGCAGGTCTCAACAATATTTTTGAAATTCTCTTTTGAGTTACACCCAAATTCAATAAATCTCTTTCGACATTAATTTTTGAAAATAGAACATAAAATTCTTGAGCATAGTTCTATTCCTCGTGTGAGGATAAATGAAAATCTTTTCTTCGGGTAAGCCCATAACTGCAGAAATGAATTTACAGTGATTACAAATCTCTCAACGCATTTTATTGTACGTTTATATCTCTGTTATCGTCGTTCTTTACAGAAATTTATTTTATGCACTATGAAAAGTAATTTAAAAAGTTATGCTGCTTTTCAGAGCCTGTCCAAGCTCGGCATAGAATTTATGTGAAATCTTAGAACTTGAATTAAAAATTTTACTTTTGCTGTTACACATTTTAAGATTACTGCAGAGAAGTTGCAGTCACATAAACTGACATATATTAACAGTGAATTTGCAACAATATGACTGAAAATTTAAACAGATAAACTTCGCTTTCATTTTTTGAAATCCATTGGAGAAAACATGATCATCTGTAAGATTCTTGGCTTGTCGCAAGTTCTGTTATTGTCTTTATTATAAAATTTGCTGTTAAGAAGATACCTTATCATGATTTTGAAAATCATACTTAAGTAAATTGTTTCTCAAAGACTTAAGTATGATACATTAGAATCATAAAATATTTTGTGAACTCCAATCACAAAATGGGGGGGGGGGTTCATGTGTTACACTTTCAATTCATGCACAATGGAGAAAGTTTAAACTATATCGCTCACAAATAAACAAATCAATGTCATGTAGTCTTTTATTCATTAAAATTATTAGTTTAAATTTTGCTGCTGAACAACCAGAATTTGTGAAGTAATAGCTTAATTGGCTGTTTCCAATTACCACAAATACTCTGGATCATAAAACTAGCACAGTTTCAAGTTTTAATCGTACTGAATCTGTATGATGCAATCCTAGTATTTCATAATTTGATATGGAGTAAAAAAAATAAATTATTTCAATGACATTTCATCTGCTCTAAAAACACAGAATTTCTCTCTCTTGCTTAAACTATTTACCTTCAACTTTAAACTACGAAATATGAATTCATTTGAGCCTGGAGAGTTCTGCCATGGGTCTTAAGCACCTGGTTGTAGGCAATTGTAGTGTATTTTGCATAGGCATTTTCAGATAACGCTGAAAGAATGGGGCACGCAGAAAGTTTATGAATTCAAAGAATGAACATTTCTCTGTTGAACATTGAATGCCTACAGGTACATTCATGTTGTTTTGTAGCCTGTGGTTCTTCCTATTACTGAAACGTCTGACTCTGAATGGCTTTACATGCATGATAATGCAAGCACATGATGCAGGGTGTGTGTTGGCCTACTCAGTCCCTACAACTTAATCCGATCGAGCATTTGTGGGTTATCCTTCAACAGAGAGTTTCAGAGGATATGGAAAACATCGAGAACATGTATACCAGCAATTCTTACGCCTCGAACATTGTTTGAAGAATGTGGAATAAAATGAAACTCAACACATTTATTCAGCCCTAAGGATTTGTCGAACGGTAAGTACTTAATGCGAGAAAATGCAGTACAAATTTCTGATGGAACAAGCATTACAGGAAACTTATGGAAAAGTTTACATGTTTCTCGATGTCATGCTAGTTATTTAAAATTAGACGATCAAGTTATTTTTGCTAAAAGGATTAAATTTTGCATTTGGAACTATTGTGTTGTATTATTAATATAAGTATTTAAATGTAGTTTATACAAATTACATGATGAGATTGCATTCATAATTATTAGATTAATTGATTTAGTTTATTTATGGACGCTCTTTAACATTTCAAGTCATCAGCGTCCCATTCAAATCAGGGCGTGAAACGACCGACAAATTTTGCTCAGAGGCCTCTTTTTTCAGGCTTGAGGTTCTTTTACGTGCCGTAAATGTACGACACGGGACCCACAGCTTTACTTCCCTTCCGAAGGAAGCCATACTTAGGAGTTTTACGCCCGAAAAAAATCCATCGATCCTGGTCGGGTTTGAACAAGCGATCTTGGGTTTAGGAGGCAAGTATGGTTACCACTACACCACCAGGACCGACTATAATTATTACAAAGTGTAAGAATCATTCTTACTCCCTTGGCTATTTAATGAAGGTATTCAGAGAAATGCAGATTAAAACAACAGAAGAAAGTTATGCATTCTGCCTAGAGATCACTCGTTATATCTGTTATGAAGTCTGCATTACTTGATTACTGTGACCCGCACGACTTTGCGAGAGGTCATCATCTGACCAGGCGGCTTCTGGCTTACGTCATTTGAAACCAAAGGAGGACAAAAATTAAAAGCCTGCATACTGCAGCAACACTGGGATTTCCTAGTTTTGTCAAGTCCATACTGGAAATTACTGTGGAATGGTTGCTCTAAATTTTTAAAACGTAACTGCGGTTCTTAGAAAACACTACTACTTAAATATCCCAAACTTATGCAATTAAAGATAATCGCTTTCCTCATACGGAGAAATGACTAAGAAGGAAATAATCGACTGAGTGGAATAATGGGATAACGTCTGTAAATAGGAGGTGGTTTGCTAAATACTTTGCTCGCATACTCGTAGAGGCAAAAGCAATATTTGTACTTATGTTCATAAAGGTTTGTTTTCTTTGTATCAAATGTTCCATAGTCACAGATCATTGTGATGGTTCTTTTATGTTTTATTTATTTATTGTCGCTTTGACTTCATTGGTCTTCTCGCAACGTCTGTATATTGTGGACTGAATACTACAAGTGTAAATCTGTAGGGATGATAGAAACGAATTAATGATGGTGCAGATAAGCTCGGAGTTCTTGGCGCCTTAAAACTCTTTGGTATTCACTTTCTCAGGCTAAGAAAAAACTCGGAAAAAAGGCTTACTTTACCTGGCCTGGCCAGTATTCAAACTCAGGACCTCCAAGATTAGTAGTCGCAAACGCTACCCTGAATCACAGAGGCGGTTTAATCTCATATTTGGAAGTTGTTTATATACAAGTGTTTAGAGTGCAAGTAAAAATAGATAAGAGTGGAAGCCGTGGTATGGTTCAAATATTTATTTCTAGAATGAAAAACAGCAAAGAAAATTAATAAGAGAGTTTTGCCTATATTAGGTGACGTACGTTCTTCCTATGAAACCGTTCGAATTTGTGAAATGAATGAAGACGCTCCATGCCCTGGAGCTCCAAAATCAGCTGTGTGGTCAGAAATAATCGATAAAGTCCATGGTATTATGTTGAGTGACAAATGAATGAAAATGCGAGAATCAGCAGAGAACACGGACTGAACGGGTTCACTTTTGCATACTGAATTACACATGAAAAAACTTTTGCATGAGATGGGTTCCGCATCTGCTCTCTCCGGAGCAAAAGATTGTATATCGTTGATAGTGCATATTTGCTTAGTGCAATGTAATTGTTCCATAAATAACATGTTTTTGTTTTATTGAAACACGTGAACTTTATCTTCTTAAATACAGAATGTAGCTCGAAACTTCTGTTATTTTTCTCTATTTTAGTGCATGTAAAGACAACATCAAGGACTCAGTTCATAAACATGGTTGCATTTAAAAAATGTTTAAAAATACCCGCACAATGTAACTTTGTCTATTAATGGTCAGTATTTCATTTAATTAATGCCATACCATTTATTGTTTTTTGGTTTAATCTCAACAACAAAGACAATAATAATAATAATAATAATAACAATAATAATAATAATAATAATGTAATTTCTCTTTTGTGATGCTTATACATTGCAAGAATTCTAATTTTGTTCCCCTAATACCACACAGTAATGCCATAACTTATTTCATTTCATTAATTAATTAGGCCATAATTTTGATTTTGTATTCATTTTTAAAGTTATTCAACTGGTATGGAATTCGCTTAGTTTACGTAGCTCCTGGTGACGGACTTATACATTATGTGTCCTTTATCTGTTCCTTCTCCTTGTCACTTCTTCTGCACTAATGAAATAATTAGGCCCATTTTCCCGTTAACCTTGTGTAAGAAGGGTAAGTACAAAATTAATTTATTTCATTTGTAGCTCCGAAGTTTTAAAAAGGCAAGTGTCGTGACGCCATTAGTTCGAAGCGCCAGATAGCGATGGTGGCGGAAGGAGAGAGGGTCGCGTCACCAAACGGCCGACTTGCTAATGGAAGGCTTAAATGTGCCTTGTGGTATTACAGTTTTCTGTCTATAATCGTGGTGTTTCATTTCATTTTGGAGGCAAAACATGTATGAAATATACTAGTAAGTTAAAAATAAATGAAATATAAAGATATTAGAACTTTAATTGTACAGTAATGTACGTAAAACAGAAATTCGTATTTCTGTGGAACTAAGTCATAGCTGTTATTCCCTTATATTTTTTAGGTTAAGCACCGGATTCCACATAGTTGAGCACTACTACGCCAATTATTATTTTTATTTGTGCACTTCTATTGTTAAAGAACGTAATTTGTAAATAGCAAATTAATCTGTGCACTGGAAACATAAATGGGCATACCTTGGATTTTGGAGCAAATGCCCACTTTTTTGCTTTAGGAGGAAATGGAAAACAACTACGCATTTTCTAGTTTGATAAAAAAAAAATCTGGAAAAAATGCAAATTGCTTCATTGTGACTGAAAAACAACACAAAGGGGAGCATTTTGGAACATCTAATTGGTATAAATTTAATATATAAAATCAGAGAAATTTTTTAATGATTTTGTGTAGTATCCATTAAAAAGTGTTGTGTTTAATTTTAAAATGTCAACTGTTGTAGAAATAATTTTTTATTTGTGCCAAAACAATAATAAGGGCATTGTACTGAACACAAATGAATTCAGATATATATATATATATATATATATATATATATATATATATATACCAAATTAATTATAATGATAGAGATTTAAATAACCCCATTTTATAATATATGCAATTTAAGCAACGTATATGAATAACTCGATATTTAAAAATATGCATGAATTATTACATGTTCATGCCTGTAAGATAGCAAGCTTAAAGTAATTCTCTAGAATTATAAGTGACGAACTCGGTTTTCCTCAAGATGTAAAAGTTGCGTATTGTTTTTGCGCTCCTGTTCACAGAATATGACCTGAAACTCTATTGGCGCCAAAAAGGCAGACATTGCTGATGGCTTACACGCATTGGGAAAAGTAGAACAATAAAAAGGCAACACTTCGTAAACTAGGTCCTTTTGCTTTCATCAGATATACTTAAGATACTTATGTCAGAAAGACTTACCCTGTGACCCAAACACCATCCTATAACAATATAATAATGCAGCTATAAATTAGCGGGGGGGATGATGAGTTAGGAAAAGTTTGGAAATTAGGAAAAATAACGACATTACATTTCAGTGCTAATGACGACAAACCAAACAAAGAAAATAAAGTAATGTCTCACATATCGCTTAATCACGCTTTGCCAACTGTAACACAGTGCAATGTTCACACACCAAGTATCGTAAGATGACTCAATGAGCATTTTCATTAACATGTAAATTCAATTAAAAAAATGATCTCATCAGGTTAAATACGTGACTTGTGGAAAGATTTGCTCACTTCATTTCATCACCATGTAGACAAGAAAACATTAAACTAACAAGCATTGTCCACACAGAAATTCGTCATCCTGTGCAGGCATGTCACTTAAACCACTATTGTCGTTATATACAAGCTTTTTTTTTTTTTGATTGATTTATTTATGGACGCTCTTTAACTTCTCAGGTCATCAGCGTCCCATTCAACTCAGGGCGTGAAACGGCCGGCAAATTTTGCTCAGAGGCCTCTCTTCCAGGCTTGAGGTTCTTTTTCGTGCCGTAAATGTACGACACGGGTCCCATAGCTTTACTTCCCTTCCGAAAAAAGCCATACTTAGGAATTTTACACCCCGCAAAAATCCATCGGTCCTGGCCGGGTTCGAACCCGCGATCTTGGGTTTAGGAGGCAAGTATGGTAACCACTACACCACCAGGACCGACATATACATACAAGCTGTGCCGTGTACTAATATGCAACAAGATTCACATAATATGGGAATTCATTTTGTGTGTTTATCTATTCAAGATTTCTTTTAAGTAATGCTTTTATGTTAATAAATCTTGACATATTCCTTTGTTGAGAAAAAAACGTAATTCACGCTTTCCACTGCTCTAGATTTTTATTAAATAACAGAAATTAAATTGTTTCAGTGGTCAAAAGTTTGGAAAGCCGTAAACATGCCCCTTTTTAAGTTTCAATAAATATTTAAATATAAATTTTGGTGGTATAAATAAATTACTCCATTTCTTAAACCTTAAATTTATAAATCAGCAGTCTATCTTTAAAACTACCATGACATCTCCTTTAGCAATTCTAAACATTATTCGCTCCACTTTGTCATACGAGATGTAATTAATAGCTAAAACTTGGCAGCTTTCCACACAGCCTTAAGACACTCAACTCTGATATTTCTTTTCAAAAAAGGAAACAAAAAACAGTGTTTCAAACTACAAACCTATATCTCGTAGCCACTTTCTCTAAAATGTCAGAAATGCAATATTCAAAAGATTGAATGTTTGTCTTGCAAATAACAAAATCTTGTGAAGTTACAATTTGCGTTTGGAAAACTGACGAGGTGAGATATATTTTCACTATTAACAAAGCTATTATCGGCTCTATTATTGTAGGATATTTCTTAATCTAACTAAAGCATTTGACTGTGCAAATCGCAATATATTAATAGTCAAATTAATTTTTTTATGAACTAAAAACAGTTATTTGAATTGATTCATGTCATATTTAAGATGAGGAAAACCGATTGTTCAAATAATACAAACATTTCCAACTGGATAGCATCATACTATGGAGTTCCTCAAGGACTTATTCTCGATTCTCTCAGCAATAACAGGAAAACTTGCAAAAGCTATAAAATTCGTAGATAATACCAGTGTTATAGTATATAAGAATATAACCGGGCGAGGTAACGTCATTATGGTTTAAAGTGAATAAACTGTAACTTTAAATAAAACAAGTATTATCAAATTAGTCACACATATGGCATTAAACTTTACTGCATATACGGAATAATGGTGAATGAAACGAAGTTTCTTGGCCTGTAAAGTATCACTTAGATTAAAGGTCTTATATACATACATTTAATGCATTTTACCAAAATTTACCTGTGCATACCGTGTTATTAACTACCATCGCGAATGAACGTATATATTCCAGTGACACCGGCAAGAAATAGGCTCAAGACAAACGTGGGGGGGGGGGAGGTGGAACGGCCACTGCCAGCTCTAGATGTAGTGCTCCTAGTAGCTGAATACTGTGTGAGAGACACGATTTATAATTGAAGTTTTATATAAACGTATACTTTTTAATTTTAGCGCGAAGTAAACATGACATTGTTGCCTCGTCCATTTTTAAGTAAAAATATTCGTTAAGATTCATGTCAAATCTTAAATGAATTCAGCTTATTCAGTGAGGTTATTTGAGTTACGGGCCAGCAGAGTGTAGTGGCGTACTGACAGAAGTCAGTCGTCAAGGCCGTATAATGTACGTGCATGTAACAGTTTGTAATTAGTTTGAGGAAGGTTTTGTCAGCAAGTGGTTCTACTCAGGTGCTTTTATTGGTGTAAACTGTTGATTAAACGTTCTTCATTAGTTAAGTGCAAACAGACTCTTGCAGAGAATCGCAGGAAAATATTCTGACAATCGTGTTCCAGGTAGAGAAACTATTCGCCAACTTGTTAGAAATTTTCGACAGACAGTCTCAATAACGGGAAACGTGTTCCGAATCGCTGGTGTGTTCTTACGAAAGAAAAGTTACATGAGCAATAGGAATTTCCTATGCAGTTGCCGGCAATGTATTGCCGCTGAGGGGCATCTTTTTAGATATTTATTATAATACAGATTAATGCTTATTATTATGAATTTTGAATACAGTATCATTTTATACTTTCAGTAAGAATATAAATACTAAAATAAAAAATATATACTATTATATTTATAACTACATATAAACTTTTAGGTGTTCAAAATACTTTTGTATAGGTAGTGACTCAAAGTTGCTCAAAAGTTTTTTTTTTTTTTTTTTGAGTAGTGTTTAACGCCCGTTTTTGCTACAGAGGCACCTCAGGTGGTGGACAGTGACGATACATGAGATGAAATGATATATCGGAAAGGATTTTTTAAGGAAGGAAACGTTCCAGGCCAAGTTTAGGGTACCTCCCCGGCATTTGCCATTTATGAGGACTGAGGAAAACTTGGGGAAAAAAATAACCTCAGTCAGAGAGGACGGTCCGGGAGGGATTCGAACCCTAGACCTCCCGCTTAACTAGCCATGGTGCCTTTAGGACTTCTTAAGTATATTTAAAATTAATGTGTGTGTGTGTGTGTGTGTGTGTGTGTGTGTGTGTGTATGTATGTATACTATTTTCTGTTAAAGAAAGAAGAATGCATACATTTTAGTTACCATTCTATATTTCAAATACCACATATTCTAGTTAAAAATACAAGTACATTAATTTTTTTGCTATAGTTGTTTATCATCGCAAACCAAATGCTAACGTCTTCGCGGTTATGAATGGAATGAATGAGTGAAGTTAAATGAGTCACAGGAGTCTAAATTAACCTGGCATTCGGCTTTTCAGACCGAGCGAACACTTATAAACATTAAAAGAGAAAGAAAGAAAGAAAGAAAGAAAGAAAGAAAGAAAGAAAGAAAGAAAAAAGAAAAGGGGGGAAAAGAAAATAAAGCAATAACAGCCAAACATTGGCAGAATTTCAGGCTATGCGTTCCGTAATAATAGTTTGAGTTTTATATTTAGTTGTTACTCCTGCTAACATTTGATTATTTGAATTCTTCTAAACATAATACAATTTTGTTTTGCAGAGTCACTAATTATCATTATAATATTGACATCAACTGTTGATGCATAATCAATAAATGTTTTTCTAATCGTTCCCAGTCGATCAAAGTTCGCATAACAAAAAGGAAAAGAACAAAACCTGATATGTGTTAAATACTCTGTTTGAAAAGCAAAACAAAAGACATACTGCAAATGGAACAAAGCGAAAGATTTACCTTTCGTTTTTAATTTCAAGATTGTGGCAATGAACATAAGAACTGCACCAACTATAGGCTATTATTTACAATCACACCAGTTATTATGAATGCTTTACACATGGGCTTACAAGTTCGGACGAAGTAGAAGCTGTTTGTTTTTTTAGTGTATGGGGAAAACAAACTATAACAATAACATATTTATTGTTCTGTACCCCCGTTTAGGAAATTAAAACAATGGTGAGTTAATTTATTATTCTAGTTTTTTAAATACAAAATAATTTTTTCGCACATTGTTAATTACGTTATTTTTATATAAAATTCCAAAATATATAAATATTCAATACTCTTTCTCAATACTATAAAGGAAATTCAGCGCGTTTTTCTTCCGATTTAAGTGGTTCAAAAGATCTTTGACCAAGTGCGCCGACTTTCTCTATGGGTGAGTGCATTATTAGTAGCCGTTTATGATTACTAAAAATGAACATTTTCTTAACAATTATTAGGTTTGGAAAATATGACAAAGATGAAAATACTTGCCTTTATTATGTAGGTACTTTTAATCTGTAAACATCCACAGTTAATAACGGGAGAAATTTACGGATAAACTTTGTCGTAAATTTTTCATAGTTTAATTCTTATTGCAACACAATGCATCCACCCTCTGTATTGTAAGAGAGAGAGAGAGAGAGAGAGAGAGAGAGAGAAATTTGTTCACTTCCCACATTTAGTCCTTCAAATTATTACTTGTTTTCGAAACTTAAGGCATAAATAAAATAAAAACAATAGCACATTTGAAAGCAAAGACGATTTCGCCTGACGAAGAAGGAAGTTAGTAGACCAAGTGAAATTAATTTTTTAAAGCTTAGAATTTCTTTACGCCTGTTTCAATAAGTGTATAAAATTAAAAATAATTTTATTTTGAGATTTATTGAGTTTTCCATATTGACTAAGAGTCTTTTTTTTTTTAAGTTAGAATTATACGGAATTCTTGGCTTAATCAGATATGGGACTGATTCGTAACGTAAGGAACTAACTGAGAGCTGTTTCGTTGCAGACGGTCGAGAATTAGCCGTCTTCAGTGTGGTGAGTTTTTTCACTCGTAAGAATTCATTGATGGAGTAGTGATTTTTTAAAATAAACATAGAGATAATACCACCAGTTATTCGTTGTTAGAATGCTAAGAACTTTAGACTTATTGATATTTATAAGATAGTTGTAGTCTATGGAGTGCTGAATGGCGCAGTTAATTAATAAATGCTCTTCATGACAGGGAGAAATAAAGTAACATTTATGCTTATTACAGAAAGCCCCTGAAAAAAACCCACAATCAATGAGGTGACATCATGCTTGCCAAATGCAACTTGCCCTCCTTTCTGCCACCAGTTTTTATAGTATGCTCAACACCACCTGATGAGGCCTGAACAAGAGTTGAATTAGGAAATGTGTTAGAAAGAAAAGTTCCAGGTTGCGGCCGGAGAAAGATAACTTTCAAATATAGGAGAAGACAATGAACAAATATTGTGATTTATTCAGCCTTAACCAAACTTGCTTAACATTTAAAATAGAGTTACAACAAGCACTCAGCAACATGAATATAAAATATTAAATGCCTTTTTAAAACTGTAAAACATCAAATTAATTATCTGGCTATATTCTTTACAAAATCCTCATTAAATACTTTTTAAAAGAGATTTATTGTTAGTCTGATGTGATGGCAATTTCAGAATATTATAAAACATTAGGTCCTATCCCAATTAAACAACCCATGGACGTAAAACAGCATAAACTTCACAAACGCAAATAAAAACATTACAAACAGTCATAATACCATACTCACTGGGTTGGACTATCGGAGTGAGCTCCGGTTCTACCAATTTTTAATAAAGACGTTAACCCATTGATTGCAAAACCCTCTCTGCTGGACTTACTTACATGGAGAACGCAACGTTGGCTGCAAGCCGAACAGTAGCGGTCCGGATTAGCCAGCAGATACCTTCTTTTCGTATGGGAGAGCTGTTATTATGAACATAGTTTTTATATGTTCTATTAATTTTTTGTGAAACTTAAACTGAACTAACCGAAAAAGTAACATTTATTCGATTAAAAATAGCTCCGAAAAATTATGAAGATAGAGAGAGAGAGAGAGAGAAGGGGGGAGGGGGAAGAAAACAAAACAAAAAGCAAGGAGTTAGAAATTGTTATTTTGGAGTAATATTTTTTTATTATTTTTTGTTGAACTTAAACAACCTAACCTAAACTAACGCATGAAAAAGTAACATTTATTGGATTAAGAATAGTGTAGAACAAAGCTTTATAAGGAGAACTATTATTTTTATGTTCAATTATTATTATTATTATTATTATTATTATTGTTAAACTTAATTAACATAAACTAACCTGCCCTATGAAAAAGGTAACATTTATTAGATTAAAAACAGTGTAGAAAATTATGAAAAAAAATATGAGAGGAAAAAGGCTGACTGCAAGTAAGAAAAAAATGCATCAGCAGGAATCGAATTCGCAACCTTCATTTCAGTAGCACGGTACTTACCTCTGAGCTAACAGGGCTTCATGCTCAGAGTGGAAATTATTCTCGTAAAGTAAATGCAACAACAGAAATTGTAAACATACGGCAGTCTTCGTTACTGTTGCAGTGCAAACTGCATTACCAGTTCTCCGTGTAAGGATAAATGCAGTGAGCATATGAAGCGACCTCGCTAGAAACGAATACTCGCGTTATTTCTCGAAAAACTTCCTGCCTGTTCCAACCAAAACGAACATGGTACAAGTAACAAGCCTTCCAGCGTGGACAGGGAGTTGAGGATAGGAAAGGTGTGGATGTTAGGCATGAAATGCACAGAAATACGTGCAAGAACGGAACAGAACATAACAAGAATTAAAACAAAATTTCATCACAGAAATTCTGTTTGCTGTTACCATAAAGGAATCTTACTCGACGAGAAATACAACCATACTAGCTGATGCAACCCTTTGGGCCATTCAAAACCGCCGTAGAAACACCTCTCACAAGTGAAATTGTTCAAGACAATGCTGGTCCGCATACAACCAACAAGACAAAATGTTTACTACACATTGAATTTTAATTAAAAACTTTTGATTACTCTCCCTACATCAGGTATTGACCTTGTCGGATTTTCACATTTTTTCGAAGATGAAACATATTTGGAAAAATTTTTTTCAAAATAATGAGGATTTAAAAGATGCTGTCGTAGACTGAGTGAATCAAAAGGCGGTCTCTTTTATGACGTGGAATACGTAAATTTATTTTGAAGTAGGCTAAATAGGTTATGATACGAGGTAAATGGTGTTTCCTAAAGATCATAGCAGTAAACGTGTTCATGGCTAAATATCCTTTACATAATAATAAATCATACATATCAGAATCTGTGTATATAAATAAACGAATTATATAAATGTAACATAACATTTGCCGCATTATATATAAACAAAACAATTTAGACTTACATTTTAGAGATAATTTATAGAGAAAAGGAGTGGAAATTATTTCATATCTTGTTATTTCCTTCTCTTTTAAGTGTAGATAAGGTTATTGTCGTCAAATAACTCTGCCAACTTACACAAAAAATTATAAAAATGAAATATCTTAAAGGGTCAACCAATACAACAGTAAAACATCGGAAAGTAGCTTGATGCGTACTATATCAACTTCTAAATCTGCGTCTACCAAATGAAATTTTTTTTAAAACATTTTTACGATGTGGATGACAGATTTGAGAAACGAAATTGTTAGTTGCAAAGTAAAATAAACTCGAGAAACAAAACGAGTCTCAAATGAGCGTGGTTACTAATCGCATGCTTGAATCTGTTATCTCTAAGATAAGATAAGAAATGAAAATATTTGCATTTCAGAAAGAAACAACTGTGATATTAAGGCGGGTTTACAGTGGAAACTTTTTTATATAGAACTTGTGTTCCGAACATGTTCTGGCTGGTATGGAACCAGTTCCTTCATGTTTCATAAATGAATGAGTACTATACATGTACAGAACAAAGTGTATCGCTAGATGAGCGAAAACAATTCTGCAACCTGATAATGCGTACATTAACTCAATTGACGGCATTCTTTTTTTTTTTTTCGTTCGTTTTTTTTAATGCATAAACAAAAGACATGGAGTGGTCAATCACAAAAACATCATGTTTAATAGAAGAAATGAAAGTGACAAAATGTATTTAGGATCCTCAAAATAAGAATGCCAGAGTCCGGAACGCACGCAAAGATTCTTTGCGCGAAAGTGCTTCTGTCCTCAAGGTTAAAAAACATGTAAAACATGGAAATGACGAAAATAAATACATAAAAACTTCAGAATCAGGCAGGAATGAAACATAAAAATTCCTTTTTAGCAAAAAACATCTTATCCACTACAGCGTTTTGCTTTTTTCCTCTCATTTTCTTCCACAATAAAAGCACAAGCAATAATGTCCTATACAAATGTTCCAAATGTAAACATTCTTCATTTGTTTTGTATGAAACATCTGTAGATACAAAATGTTATATATATATATAGTTCTCTAAATACACTTTTATAAACCTTTCCAAAATATGTAAATACATTAATATTATTGGTGATATTGGTGCATGCTGTATTTCTGTTAAATTACTAGCGATGCAATCCAAAGATAATTGTATTTGATCACATTAAGCTTCATGGTCGACATCAGCCTCCATTATCGATCAGGCTCAGCACCAGTCCTTACGTAATAACCGAGCTATCTCAATAACTGCTATAAATTCTCCATCTATGCTTTAAACAAGGTAGACTGGTTAATAAGAGCACAGAGTGAAGATCGCTCTAAACTTGTGTACGGAATGTGGTCGCTTCAAACAGATGTAGATGAAACATTTTGATTGCTAAATTGAACTTATATTGATAACAGTTAATGTGTTTCTTGCTTTGCCGCTGCAATCTTCATACTGCATTAACTGCAAAACAAATTTTAAATACAGTGCCAAATAAACATTTATTAATAAATTTAATTATACATTAAACACCCCTTTTATAAGACTGACATTTCTTTCTCACTGCATATAATAGAAGTAAGGTTTGAGTTTCTCAAAAGTATACGGAAAGTATCTAAGAGTATGGAAAAGGACGGGCAAACCGCACTCCGAGAGCGTGAACGCGAACTTTAAGCAGGTGGGGGCTAATTCTTCACCGGAAGGGGTTTTTTTTTTTTTTTGAGTAGTGTTTAACGCCCGTTTTTACTACAGAGGCACCACAGGCGGTGGACACTGATGATACATGAAATGAAATGATATAGGGAAAGGATTTTTTTTAAGGAAGGAAGCGTTCCAGGCCTAAGTTTAGGTACCTCCCCGGCATTTGCCAGTTATGAAGACTGAGGAAAACCTGGAAAAAACCCCAGTCAGGGAGGACGGTCCTGGCGGGATTCGAACCGCAGACCTCCCGCTCACGAGTCCATGCCTTAACGACCTCGGCCACCCGTGGCGGTTCCGGAAGGGGTGATTTGTATTTTGGTTGCAGACATAACAGATCATTAGGTGGGATCAAATCCTTTCAGTAACGAAACAGAAATACTTTAGTTGAGAAAAAAGATAAAGATGTCCGCCTCCGTGGCCTAGTAGTAGTGCGGTTGCTAATCCGGAGATCCCAGGTTCATATCTCAGTCAGGTCAAGCTATATGGGTAAGTTTTTTTCTTTCCCTAAGAAGTTGAATGCTAGATAGTTTTAAACCTCCAAGGACTCCGAGCTCATTTGCGCCATCATTAATTCATTTCTTTCATCCCTACAGACTTATACCTACAGCTATTACATCTATAATCTGCAGACGTCAGACCAATGCAGTCAAAGCGACAATAAATAACACATAAAAAAAAAAAAAAAAAAACTTTGTAAGGATATTAATTTCGAAAATGGCCTATACAAAGTAAACATAAGCGTTTCCATAAAAAATAGTAATTTGTTAAAAGTCTTCCTTTTTGCCATAGTCCATGGTTAAATATGCTACTATAGCTTTCACCAACTGCTGCGGTTGGCATCGTCAGTGGACGACGAACAACACCTGACTGCTTAAAGACGGCAGTATTGATCCGTCTCTGTCTGGTTTTAGAAGGTCGATCAATATTACGTGTGTGGCGGAAATGGTAAGGAGAGAAGGGAGAGGGGAGTTAAGTGCTGTGCTACTTAGGTGCGATCCGCCGTCTCTGTTTCAGTTGTTTGGATGCTGTTGTAATTCCAATGCCTCTCTCCTGGCTAGATTGAAAAAAGCTTATGTTTCTGTAACCACTTCTATTTTATTAAAGTGTATGCCATGCCACGACAAAACATCCCGGAAGATTTAACTGCTTTAATTATAACACCGGAAGTGAAAGCCTAAGTATTACCCATTTGTTGTTTGTAGCTAAACAAACTATTGCGTAAATTTATACTTTCGTGAAATAGGTTCATTGAGAAAAATCCCGGCGATGCCCATACGTTCGATGCTCACTACTAAAAGATCATTGTTACTCCATCTATTCAATATTTTGTTTCTCAACCCATTAAAAATAACAATAAAATGCTAAAATCAGATATAGTAACTCTAGTCTATTATAAAACGACTGTGAAAATAACACTTATGTTAATATGAAAAGAAAATTACTCATTGCTTACTGTACGAGAGCTAAAGAGGAAATATCAAATAATATTTTTAAAAGCAAAACTCATTCACACATTTTATTAACCCAAATGACAATTGCCACTTTAATTAAGCATTTGGAGATGTGTGATTAAGCAGCAAAATTAACACAGGTAGGTGGGTAGTTCAATCACGTGACACGAATGTTGACAGTATGAATCATTGTGGATGTGTGCACAGTTATTAGTGGTGGCCGCCACGCTTGAAGACAAACCAGAACTAATGACTTAGACACGCAGGCACGTACGTACATACATACGCACGGTTACACAACGATTTTCTTCATCACGTCAAGTGGAAGCACTGAAGTGCTGACCGTGTTATGTTTGGGTCCTGGACAGAAGAATATTTCACGGCATTGCTCCTTCTGCTTGGTTACATTACGGTGAAGTGAACATGTTACTTGAACCTTAGTGTGGTTCTTTTATTCGATTCCAAATTCGTTTCGTGCATAACACCAATAACTTTACAGATCAGTCTTTGTAGTTCTATTGAGTTTGAAAGAATTGCAATGAAATTAGTTCATATGTTAATTTTTTTCTTTCGTTTTATCATTTTTGGTTTGTTTCCCGTTAGGTGCAGTACCGATTGTATTTCTTTTCGTATCCGGTCTTATATTGTCTTACAAAATAGGTACGATACCACTTACAACAGTTTTCGACCTGATCAACTCTATGAGGTGACAGGAATAAGTTAACAATCTCATTTTTCAATACACTGATGATTTCTATTTGCTTTAAATACGCTTTCCAGATCTCTAAATTAACGCAATACTTTTAAAAAGTGTTTAGCAATTTTTTTCTACAAAATGTTCTATCACGTCAATTTATCATTAAAGTTCTTTTCCTGGAGATTTTTCTTCAGTTCAGAGCACGAAAACGGTCACTGCATATGAAGCAGTATTTAATAGCTTCAAATCTTCCCGAAATTATAAGGGTTATTATAATCAAATCTGTGTATTGCATATTTAATCATGCTTACTTTACGTATTTCGTGTACATTTGAAAATATTATTGTCAGAACCATGTTATTCCTTCGCAGGAGTGAAATAAACAAGAATTGTTACGTTTGGCTTATCAAAAGGGCCATAAGAACTAGTATTTCTTTGTGCGTAATATGTATATAAAACCTTTAAGCTAGATGGACCAGTCTGCTATCTTTTGAAAATCATTAGAAGGGATAGAGTCTGAGATATCCTTTTGTGTGCGGAAAGGAAGCTTTAGCTTTTGTTATGTTAGGTAAATAACCGTATCATAAAAATTTCTTGTGTAACTCAAGCGGGGGCGGATAGAGGTAAATGACCTGCAACATATGGCAAAAACATGAACAGAAAAATAAATATGACGGTATCCAATGAGAGAAATCCGAAATATTGTTTGTAAGAGTAACAGCCAATAGAAAGCCGCTAAGATTGCAAAAAAGAACTAGATTATTCCCCAGTCATGTTTTGAAAGACCGAAAGTAGCGTCCTGACCGAACGACGGTAATTTTGAAGCCACGAGTTAGTTGGTTTTAAAGAAGTACAGTACAGTTAGTTGGTAGTTAATTCTCAGTTCCAAGTTAGTTTATGGTTAACAGCGCAGTAGTGAAGAGTTACAGCACAGTACTCGTGAGTGGACATAGCGCGTAGCCCAAAAATCTTATGAATAATTCAGTTAGACTGCGCAAAAGTGGCATAAGAGACACTTTTCATTCTCCAGACTTAATGGCGACCTGTGGTGTGAACAAGATATAAACATTAATATACCGTGTTGCAATAGAATTCACAATTTTATTAATCTCCTGCTAACTTCCCGCCCCTTTCCCTCTGATCGAAAGATCACAAAATTCCAGCGCTCTACCAAGTCAGTCCGAGGCAAACAGCGATAAGTCGAGGATCATCAGTGGGAGAAGAGATCAACATCATTTCTACTACTACAATTACAATTACGTTACTACCATCAAGCAATCAGCCATAACCAACCAATCACTATAATTAATCAAAATCTCCCTCCCTATATCACTAACCATACATTTCCATAGACGTACTAGATCTGGGCTGTTCGATTTTCTGGGAGGCACAGTTATTTGCAACGATTACCATATGCCATTTCTTCTCCTTCCTTGTGGTATACCACAGTTTGCACAGAATAAAGCATAATACTCTGCATCAGTGCTTTCCATCCTTACACTATCCTATAAAGTGAGTTCCGGCGGCACACTATTGTGTATTGGCAACAATGCGGGAGATTCGGTCTTGCGCACCTTCAGCAGCCTGTCGTTTGTAGGCTTTCAGTCGCATTGCCATTTTGTTCTAGTTATAGCATTTATGTATGAGATTGAATGGTAGTTTGACACATGTTATATGCAATATTGTGTCAAGTTTGCATTTTTAAAATTCTACATTTAATATGAACAAGCTTCTGATTAAAAGAAGAAAAAGTTTAAGTGGCATTGGAACTAATTTTAAATCACCTTCTGACTCTTGAGAATAACACGACCCAAAAATTCACTCTTCATCACTGTCGCCAAGTGCAAACCATGAACAGTCTTGAAAATCACCACCGGCCTACCTCTGGGGAAAGAACACTCGCAGAATTTTAGTCAGACCAAACCCTTCAGCTGAAATAAGCACTGCAACTTCTCAAGTTTAGCGAAAAAGAGTTCCTAGTAATAGCAGCATCAATTAAACAAGAAATGTGATGTGCGTCTGTCTTCAATTCCACCAGAAATAGAACATTTGTGTAAGAAACGACAAGTTCAACTTTCTTATTGGTAAAATTGTAAGGCATGAGCAACTAAATTTCCTGTAGATATCTTTAAGCTATTGAATTTCTCTCTTTTTCCTTTTTTATAAATAAATATCGAGCATCAAGTCTCAGATTTCGCGACACCCCTAGCTCACGTTGGAATTTCCTTTCTTGAAGTCAATCAGAAGAATTTCCCGGCTATTCCGTTAATTTGTTGTCATGCTCTTCTCGGTGGATAATAGGGGAATTATTTCGGTTGCACCAGAGCAATCTTAATGAAATTGGCTGAATTGTCAATTAAGTCATCCTGAATTTATATATAGCTATTTTAACGCCGCCAAATAAAAAAGAGACAATTTTGTTGCTGCTGATTTCAATGCAGCCAGCTGCGACCTTGAGCTATAACACCTGCCCATAAGGACAGCACCACAAGTAATGTTGAACCGGAATCAGACGGTGTTTTATTTAGTAGTGAAAAATATTTTGTTTATAAAACATTTATATATTTATGTTCTGATCTCATACTAAATAAATAGGAAGGACTCTAACTCTTTAACATTCATTACAAGCAGTTTATTTTTTAAAGAATTTTTGCGTATAATTTCAATTCTTTTTCTCCCCCTGAAGTCTGTATTCGTCTGCATCATACCTCTGTAAGATTTTTAACGGTGTTTCTCTGGAAATGATGCTAAACCTGAAACTCCCACACAATGTTGATCATCACTGGCTCATGTTGCTCACAAACTTGCGTGTAATTCTAGTATCTATCATATTAAAAATATTTATTACAATTATAGTTTCACTATATTTTTTTTTTTCCAAATGGATACACTAATGGCTTTTAACACTACCTTTTCGTACAATTGCTTACGTACTCAAGTTACTGTCAATTGCACAAACAAGGCCTTAAAACGTCACTTCTAGCTGACCTTGCCGTGCCGACCCGAGCCATCCACCAATTTTTCAACAATTATTTATAGTTAATATTAATTTAAGGCAAAATGATTACCATTAAATGTATAGTATTTCAATTAATCATTATACAAAATACAATTGATTAAAATCGGCCTTGTCCAACCGAAATAGTTTCCTTGTGAGTGACCTTGAATTTTGGCGATATTTTGTCTGCTCTTCGCTACTCTCGAGTTTTCTTTTGGAAAGAGGTTATGATGATGATGATGATGATGATGATGATGATGATGGAAGAAGAAGAAGATGATGATAACAATAATAATAATAATAATAATAATAATAATAATAATAATAATGTGGCAGTAAATTACAATATTTCTTTCCGATTACTTGGTACAGCTTCAAAAAGTTGCGGAAACAAGTAACACGCATCGTGTTTTGTTTTTGTTTTTTATTTGTTTAAGAATAGGTATGTATACGGTTATACAGGCTGGTTGGTTTTCTACTGCTACTATTGAACTAGAGAAAGAAATCTGTATTCACCTTGCGCTGTGACCTTCGCCAAGTGGAGTTCCTTGAATCGCTCAGATTTGTTTGAGCTTCAGCCGTCTCTCATCGAACATTTTCTCTTCACCAATGAAAGCATTTCCTTCGGTTATAGAGATCTCTCTTCCTACCGGAAACTGTTTAACCCATTTTTTCACAGTGGAATATAACGAAAAAAACTTTTCCATAAACACCCTCATATCGCTGTTTGACAGTACATGCAGAAATCATAAACTGTGATGAAAAACTCTATGTGAGCGCGTTACTCAACCAATCATACCACGTATTGGTAAAGTGAGTGTCTTTTTAAAATCAAGGTGGAAATTTTGAGAACCCCCTGTGAAATGTTTTGGAAGAACCCTTAATAACTACCCAGTTTTTCTGTCTATTTGAAGAAAATAGTTCTAAATACCTCCAACATCAATAATACAATTTTTATTATTTTTAAGTTATCATTAGGAAACAATGAAATAACTAAACATACAGTATAAAAGTTGTAAATGCATCGATATTGGCAACACTCCAAAAAGAAGTCTGGCGCTCTTATCTCTAAAACAGTCTATTGTGCAGTATTCAGTTGCTAAGCGGCTGGAATTCAAGAATGCTGGTGAGAACTGGGGGAGAATGAATGAACGCCGGTTTTTGCTACAGAGGCCCACAGCGATGTACACTGATGATAAAAGAGATGAAATGATATATTAGGAAAGTATTTTTTTTAAGGAAGGAAGCGTTCCAGGCCTAAGTTTAAGGTACCTCCCCGGCATCTGCCTTTTATGAGGACTGAGAAAAACCTGGAAAAAACCTCAGTCAGGGAGGATGGTCCTTGCGGGATTCGAAAGCCAGACCTCCCCTCTGAGTCTGCGCCTTGCCTTAACGACCTCGGCCACCCGTGGCCGTTAATGGGCGCGGGCCATTATCGTATATTCCATTAAATTTCTCTGAGATTGGAAGGCATGAGATGTCCCACACTTCTGGTACATTCTTACCATCTTAGGGAATGCAGTCAGTGACAGAACAGGACTGCAGTACAGCAAAAATAACCGCCTTAGTGGTTTTGTAGTTGGTGTGTCTGCCCGGGTTGAGATCCCAGTCATTTGCCTGGTTTTTTCCGGAGTTTTTCTAACTCTGAAAAGGCGAATGCCATGTAATTTTAAGCTTTGTGGAATCCGGGCTCATTTGCAGTCATTTCGTCAAATATTCATTTATTATCTCTTTAGACCTTCGTAATTATAAGGAATGTTAAGCGGTTAAAAAATTAAATTAAGTAAATAAATAAAACATATGACTTAAACAGTAATTCCGCAACTTGGTCAAGATTAATGGAATGCTAGAAGCAGAACTTCAATTTTTCTTGCGTCAAAAGGAATGAAATTAGGGGAAGAAGGGTAATTTGTTCAAAATTTAAAGTGAACAGTATTTTTCCTCTTGTTTTAAAGAGCAATTTCATCCAGTCGGTCAAAGAATTTGTACTTCTATGGAGAATTAAAGAAAAAAGTGGTCATAGGCTAACGTGTACTATAAGGAACACCACCCGGAGTTTTCTTCAGGCAACATATGCACACCAGTAGACATGTTATGCCGGTTAACATTCCGTTCAACTTAAATTGTGCGTCATCGGACCAAACAATTTTCCCTACGAAGTCCTTGTACTCTTGCACCATGTTCCGAAACCACTCACAGTCTGCGTTCTCCGATCAGGGTCATCTTTATTTAATGCATGCAAAAGTAGTGAAATAAAGACGTTCAACTTTGCTGTTTCAATAATACGACGTACGCTCGTTCTGCTAATCCCAGTCTCCGGTGCACATTGCTTTGTAGATTTCTGAATGTGAGTGCTCAAAACGTTCCAAAATTATAGCCGAGGACGCCGGGCATGTTGCTGTGCGAGATCTCCCAAATCTGCCCTTGTGAACATCGCATACGGCACCATGAGTCTCAAATTTGTCTCGAATGCGTGCAATTGTTACTCGTGTTGGCGGTTCTGTTATGTACACACGTCTCCGTTGCCTTTGAACTTCAACAACATTCTCGATTTTCCAATACCGCTTCAAAATTGCTTTCCGTTGTTCAAACTATAATTTTGGTTGCATTTTGTTGTAGCAACGCTAGCATAACGTAATGTGAGTCACGTCTGTTTACAGAATATTATACGATAATCTTGTTCATTGTTGATTTACCTGTCACGTAGCAACGCTATCATAATGTATGTGAGTCACATCTGTTTACGAAATATCATAGTACACATTGCTGTTGTTTTTCGGTTCAACTTTGAGATATAGTAAATAGATATCTACTGTGAAAGTGTGTATACATTTTATGGCACCTTCCGCATTGAGCCAGAAACCCCTACTGAGTTCTGAGTCTGTATTACTTGTGTATATAATTATGTCGATGTTCGGCAGTAGTGTTTTTTTAAAAGTATGCTGTGTATGTAAGCACTGTAACCATATAGGGAAAAATCAAATTTTCCATTGGATTCTGCAACTCAAAATTAGGTAAATCCAATACCGGATTTCATGGATTACATGTAATTCTTGGAACAACCTTCCTTTTAGTCTACTTTTACATATTTATTAGTTCTTCTTATAACCGATTTAATGCATTTAAATTCATTAACGTTTGCCCACATTGTATTGCAAGCGAGTATGTTACTATTGTGTACCCTGGAAATGTGACGTGATAGAGAAAAACGAGTATTTCCCCCCCGGAATTCAACAGCTCAGATTTAAGTGGGATCATTATATTTCCCACCAGATACAGAAAATAAAATATTTTAAATTTGTTCACTAGTGTAATTTACGATATGCAAATGCATGCAATTCAAAACGAAATGCAAATTTAACTGAAAAACCTAGAGCAGTCAGCTCATCGCGTACCAGGTTTATAAAAGGAACACTATCAAACTCCTGCGTATCGTTCCAATTGAAGTGATTGTGTAGAATCTTGATAAGATTATTGATTCGTTTGTGCAAACCAAATTGCGGATATTTCATACAGATTCGAGTCGAGAGTGTTTTACATAGTTTTTCATTAGTCACACACAAAATTGATATAGAGGCTGGCAGTATCTTATGCACTTTCCGGGTTTTTTTCAATCTTGCAATATTTGTTTTCTAGCAACACATCTTCAATTTATTTAGGACCAAGAAACGGTCGCAAAGAATCAAACAACCTTGGCAAATATTAATATTAATTAGTATATTAGACTGCAGTTTAAAAATTGTCTGCCCTCGAGGGCTCAACTGGATATTTCTATTATTAGGGAAGCGCTGCTATACGTTGATGCTCTTATTCGAGAGAACAGTAAACAAACTTGATTTACTGTTTGATATGAACCTCTGCACTAAAGCAAATTTTGTATGCCAGCGAGAGGCACATTGTCTCAACGGTGAACAGAAGCTGGATAAACCAACAGAAACTCAAACGATATCAGTTAAAATGTGACAAGTTTTGGTGCTGCAGTTTTGAGCCACACTCAAGCATGAAAGCGAATTTACTCCGAAGTTTCACGCTACAAAGAGCTCAAATTGTGAGGAACAGCAGGGAAAGTGATGCTGTACTTTTTTCATCTGTTAGGTCTCAGTTAATGAAATTTCTGGAGCAGTTTCAACAAATCTGCATGCAGAGGTAGTAAGCCACGCTTAGAAGTCTTAGACTTAGACATCAACGCCACGACAAACCTCGGCCTCACAATGCCAATACAAAGGATGAACTATAGTGGGCTCTATGCCAGATATTAGAACATCCATCTATAGTCCAGTACGGTTTTCCTAAGACTTTTACAGTTTTTGAGATTTCAGGAAAAGCGTTCAATTTGTGCAATGTTAGTTTAGATACAAAAGGGCGATATCCTTTACCTTGTATCACAGTGGAGAAATATGTTAACATCTAAAGAGCGTTATTTTTGGCCTGCGTCCGTAACTGAACACAAGCCGTGCGGGACCAAGGTCGCGCCGGTCGCCGGCTCCTTCAATGGACAATTCACTCGCATTTCTACTCAACAACTTTGATTAATAACATGTACACAATATTAATTATATTTCATAATGAGCAATCTGTGTTATAGAAGTTGTTCAAAGTGTGTTCGTCTGCTATCACATTTCTGACATCTTCTATTGAAAATTGCACTCATTCCAACAGCTCTGCTTTCGAAATTATTTTCATTTTTGCCCTGATATTTTCTTAAAGTTTTTGTACAGTTTGGAGTTATTCCTATAAACTGTTTTTCACGGTTCTAGTGATAACTTTTTCAATAAAATACCCTACAGTACAATTTCCTTCCTGAGCAAACTGTAATTAATAACACTGGTGGACTAATAACCTGTAATAACACATATATTTCAGTTATACTGAACTTTTAATTGCAAAATGAGTTATACTAACACAAATACAAAGCAATTCTTGTCTTGTAATAGCAAACTACAAACAACTGTTCACATCAGCGCTGGACCTGCCTGTCGTTACGACTGGTATGACCCAGTGCGCACTGCGATCAGCTAAGGACGTAGGTCGAAAATAACCCTTGGTATAATGAGGAGGGTTGGAAAGTTTGTGAAAAGTAATCTTCTCTGAGATATCCCATACAATACACAATGTAATACAAAGTGGTTTTGCAAAAATTTGAAATTAAGTCAGAGCTTTTTCGTTGATTTTATAATCGCTCACTCATTTCAAAATGCTTTTGGAAGTAGTTTTACCCATTAAAACATTTTTGAAATTTTTCTTCAAATCTCAATTGATCCTACTTACTAGGCACCAAAAATAACGATATATATCTATGTGTGTTATCACTCTAGTGGTTGCACTTTTTGTTTTCCCTCATATAACGATCAATTAACAAACGATTCATCGAGTTCGTTGAACCATTGGAATGGGGATTAACCTAAAGTGAAAATTTAAAAATCGCTTTAGCAGCTACAATTTTGTTTTTCTCAACGAAATAAAATAAGAAAAATAGTTTCTAAAAATCAGAGAAATCAGATCATCATCAGTGGGTTCACCTGAAACCCAAAATTTAAAATTCGCTCTAGCGGCACTAATATATATTGCAACGAAACTCTGTGTATACCATTTAAATAAAATAAGAAAAATAATTTATGAAAATCAGGGAAATCGGACCATTAGGTGTGGGGGTATAACTGAAACCCGAACTTTAAACACTGGGAGTTAACCTAAAGTGAAAATATAAAAATCCCTCTAGATGCCGCAATTTTTACTCTTTCTCAACTAACTTCGTATTTGCAATTGAAATAAAACATGAAAAACAGTATCTGAAAATCAGCAATATCAGATAATTAGGGTTTTTTTTTTTTTCCTGAAACCCAACATTTAAAAATCGCTCTAGCAGAACTTGTTCGAAAAAAAAAAGTACGTATATGTCATTTGAATGAAAATTAGGGATACTGGACCATTAGGCGCAGGGGTATACCTGAAAAAAGAAATTTAAAAAGCGCTCTAGCCTTCAATTTTCTCTCAAATGTTTAAAAAGGGGGGGAGGGATAAACTACAGCTTCTATTTTTGACGAAAACTTTGTCGTGGAGATAGAAACTGTGAAACATTAATTTTCTTATCACTGTCATGTTCATCGTATACCCAGCCGGTATCACAAGCTAAGGCAAACTTTTGATAAGACCGTTACTAGATATCCCAACAATAAAACTGATAACCCTCCTGCAACTGTACGTTTGTCTGTTGTTATTGGCTGAAGTTATTACACTTCACGTGTTAAATCCTAGAGCCTAGACTATTGGCTCAAGCTAAAATATAATTGGTGCGGTAGGACAGTGAAACTCTACTGCTAAATAATTGTCTCAAAGGCTCCGAGGAAAACTTAGGCTGCCATTCAACATAATTCCGCTTGGAGTTTGTCTGTTGCTCAATCCTAGAATACTATTGGCTGAAGCTAAAATATTATTGATGCGATAAGACAGAGAATCTCCATCGCAATACTATCATAGGTTCTAAAGAAAAGGTGGCATCTAATTCACTGGCTTGGCCCGTCTTCTACAAGAGAAGAGAAATGGTCAGAGGTGAGTGTGTTGAATTGTGGGCTCCTGGTAGTGGACACACGAGTCACTGCTTTCTCCCAATTTCTTTCTGTAAACTCACTTCTCTGCTCTAGCGCTCTGTAATAACGTTCACAAATTGCTGAGAAATTCGCTTGGCTTATGCAGCTCCCGCGTCAAGGACCTTTTTTTAATATATAATTATTGCAGAGATTAAATACTAAACCAAAACGATTACAGATTATGTCTGTAGTGCAAATCAACCTAGCATTTCCTTTTCAAGTCACATGTCTATCCACGTCATTCATTAAACAACTTGTGCGCAAAACACATCCTGAAGTTCACAAATTTGTACCAAACGCTAAAAACTGACAGTGAAGTTACTTTAAAAAATAAGCATGTTCTATGAAAATGCACCTGATATTTCCACGTATCAAAAACATATCCTTGCACAATGGGGTATTTAGATTTCTGCGTGTACTTATTTGCTGAAATCATTTTGATTATTGTAAAAGCAGTGACTGACAATTTTGAGATGATGTTGCTGTTTTCATTGTAATATCTCAAGAATTGCTAAATTACCTGATTTGAAGAGAATTTGACATTATCAAGAGAAACGTTTCAGTTTCACAGCAGCAATAACGTTGTTGCACAAACATGGTCAGAACATTCACTCAGCTCCTAAAAAGTAAAATGTCAAACAGGAACACAACGAGAATATTGTTGAGGGTTTTGCTGAAAAAACGGAAAAAAAGCATATCTGGCATTAGCTGATATAGAGAGCAGTTTTTCGATGTGTAGATATGCCCTTCAAATTTACTAAATAAGATATGTTTGCCACTTCTATACGATGCAATTTGGGGTAAATCGTAATTTTTAACGTTTAATAATAATAATAATAATAATAATAATAATAATAATAATAATAATTATTATTATTATTATTATTATTATAATTAAGGAAAAACCTAATGTTATATCTACCATATAATATTTTTATATTTAAAGTAGAAAATTCAGGGTTAACTTTTTATAATTTTATGTGGAAATTTATGTCCATATTGTAGGTTTTTAAAATTCATTTTTCGGTCACCAACTTCCACGTTGGACGCGCAATTCCTGGTAAGGCTTTAGTTAAAGTTCCACCGACTCAGGCAATTGATCTTGCTCATTCGTATTTAACAAGCCAGTTGCTTCAGTAGCATATCTGTAGGAAGTGCATGTTACATTTTATACTGTGCATTTATAAATTGTAAAGAATGCAAAGAATATATGTTTGTTTTATGTTTTTTATGTGCAAAATAATTATAGGAGGGAATTATGTGCCAAACTTCCACAAGTATGTAATTTTCAGATTGGTGGACAAATTTCGAATACAAGGAGTTTTCATCGACAACAAACCGAAACCAAAAAACCGGTTTTTAACAGAGGAGAAGCTCCAGGGAATAGAATATGACTAGCAAAGTCTCCTGGAAGTCTTTAATACGATTACCTCGGCAAATTGGTGTATCTATCGGTAGTGCGTATAAAACCACTCGGCTTTTGTATGTTATTTCGTATAAAATTACTGCTGTACCTGAAATAAAACTCGTAAAGGCGCTAAATCAAAATATCCGTGAGGCAGTTGACAATAATATTCGGGAGGACGAATAGTGGTAAGCATTTCAAACACATCTCAAAAGGATTCAGGAATGTTTCATAGCGGAGAACAGACACTTCGAGCACAATGATGAGTACAATATTAATTACTATTTATTACTAATAAACAACGAAAGAAACAAAAATGAACCCTATAAGTTTCAACCGAGGTACATGTTTTCCCTCGGCAAACGGAGGGGCAGTTACGCGCAGTAACTTCCTATCGGCAAAACGAATTTCCGAATACGTAGCGGAATGAGGACCTGTATTTGAGGGATCCAGATAGCCCGTTATTCTGTTGCAAGTAATGCTTAATCTTTATCTTATTTATTCCTTTTTTATAATCTGATATCCTTCAAGATATCCCATTAGTTCTGTTGTTACCCTCGGATCATACTGATTCAAATAAGTTGGAAGATTTTTATATGTTTGGGGAGCAAGTCTATTTGACAATTTCAGCTTTCTTTTAGAATTTTCGAGCCCCTCTTGGTAACCAGGAAGTGTAAATCTAGCAAATAATGCAACAATATACATTTTACACTACATGTCAGAAATTTTAAAGCTATCAATATGAAATTTTTGAGAAATATTAAGAATACTTAACCAAACATGCTCTGTACATTTTAATTTTATAATGCATTTAAAATTTTTAAAAAACCAAAATAAAAAACTGAAAACACTGTGACATAATCATGCAGTTTTCTTATAAACTATTGATGAAATTGGAATAATAATAATAATAATAAATAAATAATAATAATAATAATATTATTTAATAATTATTATTTGAATTATTATTTTTTTACTTAAACTGCAGACAACATGCTATCCTGCGAATTAGAATAATATATCTATGCTTGTTGCTCGAAAAGAAATTAATTTTTGAAATTTTGAAACTAATAGAAATATATTTAATTTATTATTGGTATTGGTTTTATCAATTAATAGTGATATTTAAATACTTCTAGTTTTCACACTTCACATTTGCATACATTATGTGTGTGTAAATGTTTCACAAGATTGGTTCAGCTAATACTGAGAAAAATGCACATTTTTGTCAAAATTTTCCGTTGTCGGGAAATAAGATTTATTTTTGTTTAAAAAAACTTTTATGTGCATTAGAGAATTAAATTTACAGAGCATCTTTAGTTAAGTTTTCTTAATATCTCAAAATTTCATGTTGATAGTTTATACATTTCGTGAGATGCAATGTAAAATGTATACCGCTGCATTATTTCTAGATCTACATTCATGGTTACTTTAAGCATTCTTTTAATGACGTCAATTACACCCCATTCGCCCGTAAGTATAGACACTCTGCCATGTGCACGCAGGTGGTGGGAATTTAATGGAGAAAGATGATATTGCAAGCTATTGAAGCATTTTATAGGAACTATTCTCCATACTTTTTCCAGCTTTCTCTACTGTTTTAGGGCAAATGAAAAAAAAAATATTAGCCATTTGATCGTAGAGTACAAAGCGTCTTTATGGAAAACATTTAAAAGATAACATGAAACGAACCAATACTGATGCCAAAAGACATTCCTCTTAATAAATTGTGACGGTTTTGTATTCAGCAGCCTTTTCTTCTATTACAAGCTCGTTGTATGAATTTAGTCATTTTCACAATAACTGAAACACAACTACCGTATTAATATGGATAGTGCTTTTACTTAAATGGTATTTTATTACACTTTATCCATTTTTCTGTTTATTTAATGACTTTTTAACTCCTTAGCACTGAAATTATTGCAGCTCTCAGTCATATTTAGTGCAATCTCTTAATTTGCTGCCATTTTGGTGATAGATTGCTATCAAACAAACAAAAGAAACAGATGACAATACAACTAACAATAAAATAGTTTCTGTATCACAATTTTTACCTTTTAAGCCAATTCAAATCAGCGGTTTATAGCCTGAAAACTCAGTCGCTGCGCCTCAATCATAGTCATATTGCAAGCATTTTTTCAGACTTTGCTATTTGTTGTATAACATTTAACTGGCTACTTTTTATTTTAAAATGAAAAGAATTTACATATTTTCAGTTGTATGGCGTATTTTGCTTCTGATGACAGTAAATTCTAATTTTTGAGGTAGCTGCAATATTTGCATCAGTATGATGTACTATAACTGCATCATCCCAGATGTTTTACTCATTTTTGGCACCATTTATTTGTCAATTTGGAGATTGTCATCGATCTCTTAAATATGGCACCAAAGAAGAGCTGAAAATGAGGATTGGAGGGAGAGCACATGGATGATTATATACTATCCGAAGGTCGTGTAGAGAGATTTTGGATGGAAAATCACACTAACCACCTTTTAGCTTCCTATATAAATTCATTGTTCTCTGATTACCAGTATCAGGTCAAAGGAAAATGTATTGACTGGGTCAGTAATCCATCATTTTCCATTTGGCCTTTACAGCTCATCCAGGAAATTTGGAGTTTCAACAGTGTGCGTAATTGCTACCAGATGACTCCAGTTATGCAAGAAGCATAGAGAAATGTGCAAGTTAAAGAAGTGGTTTATAGGTGCCTTCCAATAGAATGTGAAAATTTTTTTTTTTTCTTTAAGAGCTGAATGGCTCTTTTAACGGTTTTACGTCGGATCTGGTGGCGTAGTGGTTACCATACTAGCCTCCTAAACCTAAGATCGCGGGTTGGATCCCGGCCAGGATCGATGGGTTTTTTCGGGCGTAAAAATCCTAAGTATGACTTCCTTCGGAAGGGAAGTAAAGCCGTGGGTCCCGTCTCGCACATTTACGGCATGTAAAAGAACCTCAAGCTTGAAAAAAGAGACCTTTGAGCAAAATTTGTCGGCCGTTTCACGCCCTGAGTTGAATGACCTAAGATGTTAAAGAGCGTCCGTAAATAAATCAAATCAATCAACGGTGTTGCCTTATAAGGCAAATGATTATGAAATATCCTCTCAAATAGTGTGAGAAATTGCAGTTGGCTCCAAACCTGCGAAGACACATCAATGAATTATTGATGAACTAAACACTAAGACAAAAACTTAAGTTGAGGATTTCTCTTACTAAAATGTAGCAGTTTGCCTATTAATTTAAGAATAATTTAATTTTCCACGCCCAATCATTTTTACAAGACGTGAATAATTCTGTATATTTACAGGGGGGTCAGGTGGAGTCTGAATTGGTTACAGAGAAGTATCACAGGGAAGAACTAACATAAATAAACTGTTCCAGCTTTATTTTCTTACCAACTCTTCCGACAACGACAATCTCTTGGCTTATGTTTCATTTGGTGCATATATTCTCAATTCCAATCTGATATCATTATTTCTGATTCTGCTTCTCTGGTATAATCTTCAACCCTTTTAAACCTTATAATATAGCTTGAATTTTTTCCATAAGTGCAATCTTTGTAGTTGCATCATTGAACAATATTTTTGTTTATTTTACATTTTTTTTTTTTACCTTCTGTCCATAATTTGAAGCTTCGGTATTATTTTATAACTTTTTCTTCATAGTTAAAATTTTTGTCATTTTCTAAACATTGGAAAGAGACACTTGCTCCATTGTAGATATTTTCCATGGAATGATATCAGCTTTACTCTCCGATTTAGATATTTTAATGTTACTTGTAAGTATTTATAATTTTTTATAATATCGCTGTGAAATTTAGCATTATAAAATACCATCTGCATTAATTAATGCACGTGCATACTCTGTAACCACAATGCATCTATTTCATTAGCTCATCAACATATAGATTAAAAAGAGTTAGTGGAAGACTGCAAGTGCCAATTCATATTGATTACTATTTTAATATTTTAACAGTTTGTTTATAATATTTATTACAAGGGCATTTAAATGAAAATAAGCTTAAGATTTACTTTTCTTACCTCTGGAAACACCGTGAAGTTCAAGCGACCGTGGATGATTAAGTTGAACAATAATCAGGGATCACATTTTCATATTGAGGTAGAAATATTTGCAATTGGTATACAATGAAGATTAATTTCCTATGACTTTCATATATTTGAGTATTTCAAGTATCTGCGGATATCACAAAGTTCCCTCGGACGAAGAGATGCAATCTATCTGTTCTACAGAACAGCAGTACCGCGATATACTGATAAGGTCTCATGTTCCTTGCTTGCAAACTTCTGGTTCGCTTCTCACTCGTGGCACGAGGGCTTTTCCTTGACTAAGAAACGGGTGTTATCGATGGGGGGGGGGGGTTAATTATTTACGGGGTTTTAATTTGATCTTCTATAATTTTTGGAATACAAATAATTAGTTTCATTGGATGATCAGATGCTCTTCTTGCGCTGCGTTGGCTCTTGAAGTCTGGGGTTCGATGTTTGTTATTTTTCTGGTTCTAATGCAGAGAATAGGGATCTTAGGGGAATTTGGACTGTTTTTAATGACTAGGGAGGAAAGGGGATTGTTTACTGGAATAATACAATTTCGGCTCTAGTTGAACTTTTAATTTATTGGGCAATTGAAGGTTTTAGAAACATGCTGAGCGTCTGTTGTGTGGTTATAATTTTGTTTTATGTATACTGTAGGGTTGCCTTTAGGGCTCAAGTTCACCATTCAAATATTTAAATACACTATTCACGTAACTTTAATTTTAACTTTAGCTGCACTCCTAACAAATTCACGCCTGACTGTCGCCTATAATTTTGCTATGACACTTTCTTATAACACTTTGATGTAAGGACTTTACTATAAGAATAATCAGACTGTTTGATTTAATGAGACCCGTATATTATCCTAATGACAACATATTTCTTTCACTTGACTGTAGTGTTATAACTTTTCAATTATTGACTGCCTGTATTATGCTGCCCTGTGTCGTGATCACTCGTACTGTTCCGTTACTCTATCTCTCTGTATTCCTATCTAGTTACTGTCTTACTCTTCTATTACCGTGCTACTCTTGCTCAAACTTACTTCTTATATTTTATATTAAATCTATATGTCAATCGCTCCACCCCTTTCGAAAATGTATTTCCTATAAATATTATTGAACTTGGTTCACTTCCCACAATAGATATCGTTTATATTACATGATTTTTCTTCCTCGCTACTTCCCCCCCCCCTTCAATTTCCTAACATACAGATCCGCACGCTAAAGTTTTGTGATAGGGCACGTTTCGGCCATATAAGCGGCAATCCTTTGAAATTGTCGGAAATAGCTGACATTTTGGTTTCTTGTAACACACGTGTTTCCGCATGCGGAGTTTCTTTTGAATGTGACAAATTACAGTTGCCGATTGTAATTATTATTGTTGCTTTTCCAAGTCGGAGCAATAAAAACATTTGCGGCCTGATGTCGGCAACCCTTTATCGATGACTGGCAATGGGGTCGTCTTTAGCAAAAGTAGAGAACCTTTAGAGGCAAATCGTATTGTCCTATGACTTTCTACAGGCAGCAAAAGGCCAGCATGTTCGTCCCTTACACAGAAACATAACAAAGACATATATATATATATATATATATATATATATATATATATGTCTTTGTTATGTTTATATATATGCAGTCAATCATATTATTACAGAAAGATGTCTTGAATATTACTTATTAGTGAAAAAAGACATATCTTTATACATACGTACACTAACAATTATAATATTAAAATCCTGATCATCATTGTAATATTGGTACCTATGATTATTGTGTCATTATTGACCTTGTTAGACAATACCTGAAATTAAATACAATTATTATTATTATTATTATTATTATTATTATTATTATTGCCACCAGCAGCAATTATAATTATTAAACTTGGAATTTTTGACACAGCATTTCCTGCTTCAACTAGAAAGGCCCCATTTAGGTTAAACGTAAGTAACTCCAGGTTTCCTTCATCTTCATGGTGATGAAGTGGCATTTTCAGACTCTCAACTTCAGAAGTCGGCTACACTCTCGCCAGACTGGGAAGAATTCCACGAAATGGTGACACTGGGAGGAGGAGGAGGAGGAGGAGGAGGAGGAGGAGGAGAAGAAGATGAAGAGGGGACAGAGAGGGGGGGCTTTCTATAAGTTTCTTTAACTTAAACGTTGGTTGTTTTAGCTTGATGTGTTGGAAATTTTCTTCTTTTATTTGCCACAATATTCTACGAAACGCTTTTCTGGATCAATTAAAATTGCATGATCCTCTACATGATATAGGTCTCAATTACTATATAATTTATTGGTGATGTGAGTGCTATGGACATATTACGCTTTAATTTTATAAAATTTTGACACAAGCTTTGTGGAATATGAAATTATCACAAGCAATAGCACAAGAAGAACTGAGATTGCCGATAAATCCACCAATGTTCTGAGTCAAGTGATCTTTATTAAGACATTTCAGGAATAAAACAAGAATTTAAATATAATTGGTCAACATTCAAAAATTTGTTTCGTTTCATTGGTCAATTTTTATGATGACTCCACATAAATGAAATAATCACAAGTAATATCACAAGAGGGTCTGAAATTGTCATTAAATTCACTCGCTACGCTCGTGAATTTCTCTGGAAAGCTCAGATCCTCGAGTGATATTTATTAGGACTGTTTCACGAATAAATTAAGTATAATTCCCGTCAAGTTGGCTTACAATATTGTAATAATTTACATTTGTATTACGAATTCTTAATCTTTTCAAGCCATCTAGCAGCAGACGAATGTCAATTTCAGTAATGCCAATAGAGAAGAGCCAAATACGGATTTGGGACTATTTAATGAATAGAATAAGAATGGAAGCAATATATTTATTTATTTGACATTCGTGTACGGATAATTAACAATTGTATAAAATGCTATACTTTCTTATCCATTCAGAAATGGTGAAAATGAAATAGACGAAAGTCAACTATTACAGTAGCTACCGTTAGATTTACTAATGCCAATGGAGAAAAATAGAAGAGAAAATATTTTACCATTATGGAAAACGTGTTTATTAAGAGTTATGGTTGTTGCTTAGGCAGACATTGTTACATAATTTATAAAATGATTTCAGACTGTTGGCCTGAATACGCAGAAACAATTGCTTGAGTGAATACACATTAAGTTAGATTAATTTACAATACTGAAAACACAGAAAAATGATAAGTGATGCATGCTCAGGAATTATATAGTGGAGGCATAGAATTGGCTACACTGACCACAAGACAAATGCACGTTGCGTGATAAAACGGACTTGATATTTATTTCGACAATTTCACTGCAATATCTGGCTGTGATTAGTCAAAATTCAAATTTTTTTTTCTTTTGATTGCTCAATTTTAAGATGGCAATACGTAAGTGAAATAATCAGAGAAAATAGTTGTTTTTAAGGACATATGAGAGCAATGATTTTACGCTAAATACTTATGTGGACCTTGATGACAAGGACAAACATAATAAAAAGTAGAATAAATTTAAGAGAGATATATGCCAGGAATAACAGGGATAAGGTAGAGAACGCTTAATGAAATATTTGGTGAAGCATTCATCAAACGGAAGAACTCTGTTCCTGTATTTCGTGGTATCTCTACATTAGTAACACTTGAGGTCCGACAGTTGACTGAAGAGGTCCTTACTTCTAAAAGCTGGACAAGTATGGTGATATTGTATTCCATAGATTTTTTTATTGATTTATTTACGGACGCTCTTTAAAATCTCAGGTCATCAGCGTCCCATTCAACTCAGGGCGTGAAACGGCCGATAAAATTTGCTCAGAGGCCTCTCTTTCAGGCTTGAGGTTCTTTTTCGTGCCGTAAATGTACGACACGGGACCCACGGTTTTACTTCCCTTCCCTTACGATTTTTACGCCCGAAAAAATCCATCGGTCCTGGCCAGATTCGAACCCGCGATCTTGAGTGTAGGAGGCAAGCATGGTAACCACTACACCACCAGAATCGACTACCAATCTACTAAATACATAATGTGTAAAAGTGTATCTCGTTTCTACTTTCCGCTTCTATTATTTTTTTTATAAACTTTCGCTTATCTAGAAGATTTGATTTATCATTTTCCTTATATTGTGAAAGCCTATCTTCAGTAATGATCAGTAAATCTGGTTAATACACATTTGACACTATCAGAACACGCAATTTAATCCCGATTAAATTGAGAAACAAGGAAAACGTGTTCGTTTTGTAATACATTCCGATATTTACTCATGAAGTATTTTTTATCTTTCGTACACTTACAACATATTTGTCAGCTTTATTTCGTAACAAAACAGCGGAATAAGACAGGAAATTAATTTGTTTAAATTTTTAATTGTTTAGTCTGTATTTTAGCAGTTAAGTTGCAGATTACAAAACATCACGTTCTTAATTTAATATGATCGCAAGATAACCAAAATGAGCAGTAAATGTTACAAGTTAAAGAAAAAAAAATGTCTGTATAGGAAAGAGCAATATTAACGTTCTGACTGGAAACTAAGTCCCTTGTAGCCGACTTCCAAATCCAAACCTTTTAATGTTATCTTCTGAATTTATTATGAAATGTTTTGACACAATTTGAAATAAAAACGCTATTCTGTTTCATTTCAATTGAATGTGCTATAAATTTGTATAATATTAATTTAAAAGTAATGCGGCATTCTCTCAAAATTACACACTTTGTTTTCTTTAGGAAGTGTGCTATAGCGAAGGCGAAGTGCAGAGCAGCCCCTAAACATTTTGACCTCTGGGATATTATTTTTTATCTAAGCTCAGCGCTGAATGAAATTCGATGAAGAAATCTTATATGTTCGGTGGGATACAGTCAAAAGTCACCCACCTGTACGTAAAACAGGCCCACCATTACGGGATAGCAGTGGACACGCTACTTCTACGGGCCAACGCCCGGCAAGTCTACCAGTACCATTGGTTCGGTGGCCCAATCTAGTAATAGTCTCCCTCGTCGAAGTGTAATCAATCGCACATGAACTATGGGAACAAGCTGACACCACCAAGTTCATTCTATGTAAACTGTTTTCTGAAGAAGAAGCTCAAATGTCCGAACCGATGAACTTCTAGCAAAGCACATAAGGAATGCTACAGTGCTATGCTATCTGAAGAATATCGGACGTAAAACTCCTAAGTATGACTTCCTTCGGAGGGAAAATAAAACCGAAAAAGAACCTCAAGCATGAAAGAAGAGGCCTCTGAGCAAAATTGTCGGCCGTTTCACGCCCTGAGTTGAATGGGATACTGATGACCTGAGATGTTAAAGAGCGTCCGTAAATAAAACAAATCACCAACAATCAACACCCCATTCGTGATACCTGAAGGTTGTCTCCTATATTGAAGTTATTTAGATAATAAAAAACTCAGTCATTTAAAACCATGGGCTCTATTTCGGGTATTTTTTATTCCTATTTCTATTTATCTAGTTTTATCTGTATAGCTTTGGCTACAAATGTCCTTAATTTCCTCGAATAAGTTAAAAAAATGTGTTTATGAAAAAATAATTGTTTTATGCAATAGATTAATAAACCTTTGGAACCAGGTTTCACAGTACTTCGAACTGCAGAAGCTAGCAGCTAGCTATGACATAAATACATTTCTGTCATACTAATTATCATACTCATTCTCTTATCCGAATACAAGTATCACTTTTGCATGTATATTTAGTGTTTTCCGTTGCAGTCGATCTTTGATCTTCCGGTGACAAGGTGCGTTAGTCATTTGCAGGAAGCGGACAAACAGTCGCTGTTCAAAGATATTAAAGTGGACGTCTGCAGCATTGCCGGATCTTGGGTGCCACTCACATGATCCGGGATTAGAAACCTTGTTTCCTGTTCTGCTGAAAGATATTTTATTCCAATAGCGTCAGTTGTGAATAATAAAGACTGTGTTCATTAGACAGAATCACAGCATGTCAAAAACACTTAAGTTAATGATCTTACTCGCTTAACAAAATAAATATTGAATCGTATACTATGTACAGATGAACAAGTGTTATAGTTGCAGTCAACAACAAACTCTCCTTGTCTTATTTTAGACTAATGATCATTGAAATTGCTACGCCGATAAGAGACGCGTTGAACCGATCTCACATTTTCTCAGAAAGAACGAATATGACTCATCGAAAATACGTCAGCAATACCAGCAGATGTCTGATTTTGATCAAGCGAGAATTGTGCCATACCGAGAGTGTGGGATATCCTTTCGAGAAATCCTTCGCTCGTGTTGGGCGAAATGTTTACACAGCAAAACGAATATGAGATCAGTGAATCGAGATTCAAACCCAAGATCGCGGGTTCGATCCCGGCCAGGAGGGATGGGTTTTTTCGAGCGTAAAAATTCCAAGTATGACTTCCTTCGGAAGGGAAGTAAGGTCGTGGATAACGTGTCGTATATTTACGGCACGATAAAGAATCTCAAGCTTGAAAAAAGAGGCCTCTGAGCAAAATTTGTCGGCCGTTTCACGCTAATGACCTGATCGTCCATAAATACCCCCCCCCCTCCCAAAGACTCGTTAAACAACAACCGAACGAAAAGACATACAGCATTTCTGCTTGTCTATTGTAAACACACGCGATTTGGTGCAATGTTAATGATCAGCAGATAGGTAAATACATTATGCATCATAAATAAATATATATTAAACTGGAGCAAAAATAAATAACGTTTGTCCAAATTCATTTCATGAAACTTTAGATGCAGTTAGTAATATAGAAACACCTCAATAAATAAATGAGTATCAAGCAGTGATAAAGTTCTTTGGGAAAATAGTTTAAAATAAAAAAAAAAAATTATACCAAGCTATAAAAGTTTATCAAAGTTTTCCCTAGATTAAAAAATTAGCTGCCGCTAATTGATGGGCGCTCCATTCTTCAGAATGACAAGCAGAAATTCTTAAACAAACGCATGTATGGTTTTAAAGCTTCGACGAGTTCAAGCGTGTCCAATTACTGAGACATTCCAATGGAACGTGTAGATATAAGAATTGCAGATGAAAAAACTTACGGTAAGATAAGTATAGCAGCAAGTGAAAAATGCGCATTTGTATCATGTTTGCAACATTTTAACAACAACAGAAATGTTTTTATGCTATAGAAGCCGGTTCCATCTGCAGGAAAAGTTATGGGGCTCTAAAGGAAGTTTAATAATTGATTAACTTCAGAAGGGTAACTGCTTATTTTTCAAAACAATAATTTAAATCTTAATTATATATATAAAAATCTAAATTCAACTTTTCCTTTCATTTAGTGTTTTAAACACTAAAAGCACAAATACAGTGAAACACATAGTGTAATGTAATAAACGATTTAATAAATATAAGAGAAATATGCTTAGACTGGTTAATTTTGTTAATATTCTGATATTCAATGAAAGTTTCATTGTAAAATAGTTGACGTTTCTTCACAGAGAAGATCTAAAGTACTTCCAATATTTATTATAAATTTATCTAAATTAATATTTCAATTAATTTATAAAGATAATTTAATGAATAAATGTATATGACATATGCATATCTATAATATGCTTTCCAGAATGCTACGTCCAGAATTAAATTTTAGAAAATCATTAATTGAGCAACGTAAACTTTTTTTTTGTATTCATAATTTAGGAAAGAAAACAATTAAGTTGGTAATTGCCAAAAGAAGACACTAAAAACCATTAATTTGTCCCTTGCCAAACTTGTTGGCAAATTATGAATAACAAAAATATTCATTTCTTAAGATGCAATGAAGTTCTTGGAATTGTCACAGGAAATCACGGAATGCACAGTTTCCTATGACATGTTGTAATTACGTAGTACGAATTAATATGAAGGATCTTGTTGCGTCAAGGATACCGCTTTTCAGTTCTCCCGTGTGACGGTATTCTTGGCAGTACGAAGATAAGGAAAACACATTGCTGCACACGAGATCAATAAGACAATGCATCTCAGCACGAGATACTCCATAGATAGCTTAGTTCTTGACTTCTTCCTTTTGTAGATGCACTCTTTAGATGAGCAAAAACTAGAGACTACCTTAATGTAATATAAATCATCCCTTCTTCTTTCACCCATGAAAATTCATATTTATGCTTCAAGTATTCAATGAACTATTACTTATTTGCTCTTAGGAATCCACGAGGAAATGTCAACATTAATGAAAGCCCCTGCTGTTCCTGGTTTTTATCCTCTAGGAGGATTAGGAGATACTGAAAAGGCTGGGAAGTCCCATGTTCTCCTATCACATTGAAAACATTTCTCCATATTACTAATATGTGTGTAATTTCCCGTACAGGCACAGGCTGTCTCCCGTAATGTTGCAAATGCACAGGTGCTTTTATTACCTTTTAGTAGAGATCAATATAATAATAAAAATGCAGCTGCAGAAGATGTTCGAAATAGACGCAGCATCTACTTACTACTAATATTGCCACGAGTTCTTCTACCAATGTATTTACTTAATTTATAAGACGTAATTTATAAACTGGAGCACTGAGGCATACCCCAATTATATAAAAGAGCTTTTAGCCATGATCAAGTCATAAAATCGCACAGGTAATCAACTAAAGAATTTTAACCGCCAACTGGCAACACCGCCCATACGGTTTTAGTTTACAAAGCGCTTATGAGGTGGCGCCGACACAAGCTCGACACCAGTGCCATCTCTTGACACATAACAGCAATGGTAGGCAGCTAGCGGTAAACCTAAGAGGGTGGCCTTCCACTCAAAAATTCAAGGCTTTTAGCGCTCCGTGCCGACCACTATGACGAATGAAATGCATTAATGATGGCGTAAATGAGCGCGGGTTCGTCGGCGTCTAAATTTGCCAAGTATTCATCTGGAAATAATCTTATACAGGCAAGTGTTACTCCCAACGGGATTCCACGCTCGGGCCGTTTACCCAGTCAGCACGGTGGAATAAGCCTTTAGCAACGAGGAAGAATCTCGCTTTTGTTTACTGATTACTACTAGTGGGTTTTCTCCCTCATATATTTCTAATAAAAGATGCTGCATGCTCCGTAGCAGCGTTCGGGATTTCCTCGTTTTCAGAATACCCAAGTTGAGATTAATTAATTTTGAATATGCGAAGATTAATTTTCTTTATTTTTAAAGAAAGATATTGCGCAAAAATTTACAAATGTAGCTTTGCTTTTCAAACCTTGCTCTATTTCTAAGCATGCATTTTTTAGAATTTTTATAATACGAGAGAGGTTCCGAAATGATTTACATGATGATGGGTTTCCTCGGGGGTAAAAATCCTAAGTATGGCTTCCTTCGGAAGGGAAGTAAAGCCGTGGGTCCCATGACGGAGATTTATGGCACGAAAAAGAACCTCAAGCCTGAAAGAAGAGGCCTCTGAGCAAAATTTATCGGCCGTTTCTCGCCCAGAATTGAATGAGACGTTGATGACCTGAGATGTTAAAGAGCGTCCGTAAATAAAACAAATAAACAAAATCATTATGTCGTCGCGAAACTATTGTTTGAGAGAACTACCCACCACTCGTAGACAGCCGGCTGAACTTCCTCATTGTTGCAAAATAAAGCGAAATGTACGTATTTTAGTTCTGGAAAACAGTTGGGAGGGTTCTAATAGGTCACAAACCATTCTTTCTGCTTGCTCCTGTCCCTCAACATTTCTAGTTTACCTGTCGGGCGGTGGTTCATAGCTAGAGTATCTAACTTGATGAACTTGCTTAAGAAGGCCGATTACTAATGATAAGAGAAAAAGATGGAAAACAATGCTGAAATCTGCTCTACGAGGGTAACCTTTTAAGGTTTTACAAACGATCACTAGGTGGCGCTATTGAGATATATCATTTTCGAAACAATTGATGTTTGTTATTGAGAAAACATTTGCAGCTTAGAAATTGACCGAGTAGTTTGCTCACAGTGAGCGTTTATACAAAGCAATTTTGGGAAAAAATTGAAATTTCACGTGACGGTTTTCGTTGGATGATTTTTTTTTAAGATTTTAGTGAAGGCCTGACTCAACAGCAATGCATAGAATCGCTCCGTTCAAGTTTTGGTGATAAAGCACCATCAGAAAAGACTGTTTACAACTGGTTTGCAGAATTTTGTCGTCCTGCGTCCGTCAGTGATGAATTTCGTGAAGATTGACCAAAATCGGCTCTCATTCAAAAAAAAAAAAAAAAAAAAAAAAACATGGATGCTGTGCGAACCACGATTAAAGAAGTTCGGCATGAGATTTACAGTGAAATAGACGCATCCTTCAGCATATCGAATACTGCGGGTCATTTTCGATTACGCATGAACATTTATTGAACTATGAAAAAGATCTGTTCCCGATACATTCCGCATAATTTGACCGAAGTTTAAAAAAAAAAAAAAAAAAAAAAAAAAAAAAACGCTCATGTTAATTGATGTAAAGAAATGCTCAAAAAACTCCATCGAAAGTTAAAATCCATGCACAACATCGTAACAGATGACGAAACTTGAATATATTCGTATGAACCGGAAACTAAGCAACGATTAACTTTTTGGGTGTTCCAAGATGAACCGAATCCCACAAACGTGGTTAGTTCGAAAGCACTTCGAAGAAAATGATCTTGTTTCTTCGGTTGTACTGGACATGCAACCATTCCTATAGAGGATCGAAGAGTAGTTAATGCTAAACGGTATACAACAATTTATTTGCCAGAAGTCATCGACGAAATCAGGAAAAACAACAGAAAAAGTCACATCACTCTTCATCATGGGAACGCCAGCTCTCATACAGCAAGTAAAACAATTGATTTGAACGGGGGGGGGGGGGCGAATTAATGTCTCATTGCCCGCATCCCATCTGATTTATCGCCTAACGACTTCTTTTTGTTCCCGAATGTCAAACAAAAATGCGTGAACAGCGATTTTACCATCTCAGAAGCTGTCCAAGCCTTTAAAAACCATGTTTTTGAGATACCAACTTCAGAGTGGAAAAAATGTTTTGAGAATTGGTTTGAACGAATAGAAAAGACGATTATTTTGCAAAGCAATAAAACAGTTTGTTCCAACATTTTTTTTTCTTTCCTAGTTTTTGTAAAAACTTAAAAGGTAACCCTCTTATTGGCTATCAATAACAGTGGAGTGTCTTACAACAAAATTGCAAAAATATTTTTTTTCGAAAGCGAAATAAAAGCCTTAATGTGATCAGCAACATCGTTTGAGAGTAGGTATCTGCGAAATTAACAACTTTGAAAAGTCATCGAGCAGACTAATTTATACGAGAGGAGTTCGGAAATTATTTACAAAGCGGTGTTTTACGAATACAGAGCAAACTATGGACACTTCCATACATAGAGCGATGGACTGATATTAGTATACCATGCAGACGCTAGATGGCAGTTGTAAGCAGAGTGCGTAGCGAAAGAACAGTGTTCGTTTGTTGTCACGCAGAGAAAGATGTGGACAATATGGAAGGCGACTATCATAGACAAAACTCAGACGTTAAACTGCGAAATGTAATCAAGAAGCTCCTGGTTCCGTTTACAACCAGGTCAATGAGTTCACCAGTGGCAGGGAACCTGCACACACCGGTCGTTCGTCAACACCTAGATCTCCCAGACACATTGAAGTTGTATCTCATTTGATTAGGCTGATAGGCGCATATCTTTCATGAATTAGAATGTCAGACAGGCCTAGGTCGCATAGCCCCCTGCATATCATTATTTACGACGATTTGAATATGAAAAAGATTTGCGTACATTGGGTTCCAAGGGATTTGACACAGGCATAAGTCAAAAGAGTTGAAGTATGTCGTCGGCTACTGGAAATACATAATTAAGATCCAGATATTTTGGAGAAGCTGGCGACGGATGATGTGCTACTATCCAATTCATGCAATGGAAACATCCAGGCAGTCCCAGGCTCAAGAAATTTCGTGCGACCAAGCAGATGATCATCTATTGGGACACTTCAGGTAAGCTGCTAATGGACTGACTTCCTCATGGAACGATTGTCAACAGCGAGGCGTACTGCGAGACCCTTTTATGGCTTAGACATAGGCTTTGGGGTTCATTGTTGTGCCGCACCCACCATATCTCGCTCCTTCTGATTATGTCCTTATTCGAAACACGAAGGACTCGACGAGAGGTTAAAAAAAAAAAAAAAAAAAAAAAACTCGGCAACAACGAGGAAATTCAAGCAGCTGTCTACAAGTGTGGATTAGTGCTCTCAAACATTGTTTTCGCGACGCCTTAATGAAGTTACCAGGAACATGGTAACGGTGTCATGAGTTGATGGAGAAAATATGTATTGAGAATTCCCCTGTGATTGAACGATGTTGCATAATAAATTAGGTACAAAAATTACTATTGTAAATCATTTCTCAAAGTCCCTCTATAATGCAAAGTGTAAAATAATTTTAATGCTATTAAATTAAGTTTAAAGTTATAACAACTCCTATAACATATATCTACCACTCTCAACCGTTTTAAAACTACATAGTTGAATAGCATGAACTTTCTGTTTATTTCAATGAACTTTTTTCAACATATTTGCATTTATTCCAGACTGTTCTGTATCCTTTTTCATTTGCTTGATCACTGCACATATATCTGTATTACATGCTTTTTTTTTTTCATGAATCACTTAAATTAAGATGTAAATTTTCCCCAAAACATTGACTCACAATTTATATTGATTATCCACTTCTAATGACATAAGTTTTTTTTCTTGTGGTAAATGCCTCTTTTGAGATATCACGAAAGCTTCGTTATATAATACAAATTCCAAGAAAAAGACACGATTGGCTGAGGTCGCTAAGGCGCAGATTGAACAAGAGGTCTGCAGTTAGAATCCCGCCAGGACCTTCCTTCCTGAATGACGATTTTTCCAAGTTTTCTTCAATCTTCATCACTGACCAAGGCCGAGGAGATATCTCAAATTTAGGCCTGGAGGGCTTTCTTTCCCTCCCCCAATTCCTTCACACAATGGTGGAAAAGGGCGTTATTAAAAATCTCCTAAGAATTAACTTAGGATATACTCATATATTGAAAAGAGGTGTAAGATGTTCAAGGTCTAAAAATAGTTACCTCTGTATACACTTGGCCATTTAAATTGCCCCATTGAGCGATAAATGGGACAGGATATAAAAACCCTTGGGTCAAACTTTGTAAAAACCACAAACATTTTTAACATTTTACATTTTAGTCATAATTTAACTTAGGAAAAGTCTCTTTAAAACTGTAGTTTGGTAAAAGTTTGGCCATAGGCGAAGAAGAAGAAGGCAGTTATTTTTATTTCTTTAACTGTAAAGTTTGTTGCTATTTAAAAAAAAAAAAAAAAAAAAAAAAACTGAGTTTAGTTAGTTACAACGCTGTTGTAGAGAATTATTTAGTTAACACTTGTAACAATGTACATTCTCATTTTTTCATTGTTTCGCTTGTATAATTATGAGTTTAATGTTACAAAAACCACTATTTTCATCAATAAATATTATATTTTATCTTATAAAGGTATACACTTTCTTTCATATTTGAATTCCATTTTAAGATGCACTTTTATTGACCAAACGAAAAGCTTTTAATGTAAAAATTAATCGGACAGTACTTGATATTTAGGAAAAAGCGCATTATGTATATCTGAGAAGTAATATCTGCACAGGAGGTTTACAGCGCATACCTTCATTTATTTCCGTTCAGGGTCAATTGCTGACTCCACGCTTTGAACTTGATCCAAGTCAACAGTGCGATGAAGGAACTACAGAACGCTATAAAAACATATGTTTGGGGATCGTTTAACTGTTGTCCATTAACACCCGCTCAATGAAACAACAGCTTTCGAAGGGATGGAAAATCTATCATAAAGATTGGGCGTATCGTGAATACACTTATATACTCGTACCTAATTTGTTTGGCCCACTCAAAAGTAGCTGATAAATAGGGTCCGGATTTTTAGGTTTTTACAAACCCTGAAATATTATTAACTAGTTTTTAACGTGTTAAAATAGTTTTAGTTTTATAACACTTTTGGGGTAGTTTTTTTTTTTTTCCAATTTTCTCTTAGCTAAAGTAAAATAAACACATTGAAATAAATATACGATAACATAAATTTATTTTAACTTAATTTTACTTGTATTTTCCATTGTTCTGAAACACACAACTAAAAAAACACTTAAAAATTCCAAGTCTTTATAACGTCAGGGCACTGAATTTTTAAAAAGATTTAAAGCATCGAATATTTTTTGGTTATGGTTGATTCGTCTGGTATCTTTCGGTCATTGATGTCTTGAAGAAATTTATTGAAATAGGATTCTGTACCACATGCCATGGAACAATTGCTGATATTAGCGCCTCACATAAATGTGGATTAAAATTGCTTTTTGAAGAGTCAGAAAAACCTGAAATTAGTGGTTGGAACTTGCTCCTCTGTTCCCTCTCAATATTGCAGACTCTTTATGCTGCAGAAAACGCTATTTTTGGTCTCAGCTCACTTGCTTTTGGTACACAACTTTGCCATTTGTGTTAAAATTGGGATCGTTGCCGATATACAATCTATTTAAAAACCAACTTTTAGAAACCTTTCCTTTTGGCATCTTGCTGTAGCTGTTAATAAACTGGAAGTGTAAGCTTATTAATAATCCATTCAGTTTGCTTCTAAATAAGTTGCATCCCGACAATTTTCTTTAACGTGACTGGCAATAAAGAAACAGAAGACGTCTGTTCGATAGTCATTTGAGAAAAATAGCGTTGAACGTGACTGATAATTCAGTTCATTCTAAAAATAAGTTAATTTCAACTATGCTACAAAACAGTACAATAATGGTATTACAAAATTAAATGCAATGATTTGACTTTGAAATTCATCAAGATGTACATTGCTGGATAATGTTTTAAAAGCAATTTTATTGCAAATATTATTAAATTTAATTTTAATAATTTAAAATTAATTGGATTTAAATTTAATTTTAATATTGTTAAACGATATTTTAACCATTTTTAGGTTTTAACGTCCTATTTAACCATTTTTAAGTTTCATAAGCTTCAACTATGTGACTCCCATGATAAAGAAACGGGTAATTATGTTAAAATATCCCAGTTAGCTAGCAAGGAACAAAATATTTTAAAACCTAAGAATCTGGGAAATCGCCAACTTGTCAATAATGAGGCCAAGAACAGAATAAGGGAGAGAAAGGCAATGAGAAGAATTGTTCAAAGTTTAGTAACAACTTTTTTTTAATTTATTTTGGAAAACATGAGTTTTAATTGTCAACATAGTCTTCATAATGGTCTATACACTTGGCCCGGAAAGTTTATATTTTTTTCAAATTGTCAAACTGTGAAAATACTAATTGATATTTAACATCCTCAATTGACGAAAATTTCATCCCATTGGGCTAAATTTTTTAAAAATTACTTGAGTCAATCTCGGAAAATGGTATGAATGAGAAATTAATTAGAAACACATTTCGAGCACTGTCGGTGTGTGAGATGGCCCGCTATTCTGATAAAAGAACATGTTATTTTACTCAGTTCTAAATAGCGTACCAACAACTTCCTAGCCGATAAATAAATCTTGGGCGTATCTTCACTAGTCTGACTGGCCCTTCGGCTCAGATGTTTCATCCTGCAGATTGCAATAAAAACATGCCAAATACTGCACAGAAATCTCTTTTTATAGTTGCGGTTTTTTTGCACATTACAGCACCCATTGGGCACACAGTTTTTTCATATGCAAGATTTACTTGAGATGCATATACAATGGATTTATTAAACGACATTATTCAACCGGCCGTCCAGAAAGCGCTTCATCTTCGGTGCAAGTTTAAAGGCATTTATGCAGAAATTGTCTTCAACATTGTTAGAAGGTTCCCGTGACAAGGCGACGCCCCACTTCTTCAAACAAACTCCATTCCTTCCATTTCTATGGCAACAATGACCGTTTGAGGTACCTGTTAAACAACTACACGAGTGAGAAACTTTTTTTTAGAGGTTAAATGATGCCATTTAATGAACTTTCTCACAATCTCATGAACATTTATTGGGCTTTTCGATAGACCCTTAGTTGCAGTTGCTAGAGAAGTTGGTCACCATTTCTTCGATAAGACTTTGGCCTGTTTTCAGCATGAAATGCCAATTTACTTCATTTTCATAAATGTAACATTATTTTCAGTATTTAAAATATGCTAGAAAATAATATCTTTTCTAAAAAAATTAACGTGCAAGACTTCAACGTGCTAATATCACCACCACCAAGCGATGTTTGTGTTGCAAAGCCGCTGAAAACGGTTCATTTCGTTATAGGTAATTGCATACTAAGATTTATAACAGTGAGGGTTTGAAGGGTTTTAGCAAATGACTGGCAATTAGCCACAGGAAATTGGATAGCCGCCATCATTTTCATACATTATATACAGACCCTTGTCGTTTTAATCAGGTAATGCATTACGTTACAGAAATATCAGTAGGGAATACAAACAGCTAACTCTAAATAGCCAGAGAGGGACGGAAACCCACGACTCTTGAAAGCCACTCGCGTTGCGAGCTTCGTTTTCCTCCTAGTTGGCGTCTGTGCTCAATATGCTATTTAAAAAATCAGCGATCAGTTGCTTTCCTCCCTTTGAAATTTGTGTTTATCTTTCGTTCGTGAAAATATTTAAATGGCATCCATTAAATCGACGCATGATCATAGCGCCAGTAAGTGTAAGAAAGAAAAAGCATGCAAATAAATTGATATTCTCGGATTGCAACCAATGAAAAGAACACGTTAAGATATGAACAGCAAACCTGCGAGGAAATTCCTGGTCGTTTTCCTCACAGATAAACCGGAAGTTAAACCCACATGATATCCACATTATATTTTACTTGGAATAGCGACAGGTAACGTATATAGTTGCAGCAATATGCACCCTCTTCCTCATTCCTGGGTGTAATAACTAGTGATAGAACATTTTTTTACAATGAATATGAAGTTGTCTTAGCATCAATAAAGTCGGTCCTGGTGGTGTAGTGGTTACCATACTTGCCTCCTAAATCCAAGATCGCGGGTTCGAACCCGGCCAGGACCGATGGGTTTTTTCGGGCGTAAAATCCTAAGTATGGCTTCCTTCGGAAAGGAAGTAAAGCCGTGGGTCCCGTGTCGTACATTTACGGCACGAAAAAGAACCTCAGCCTGAGAGAGAGGCCTTTGAGCAAAATTTGTCGACCGTTTCACGCCCTGAGTTGAATGGGACGCTGATGATCTGAGATGTTAAAGAGCGTCCATAAATAAATCAATCTTCAATCAATCAAGCAATCATCAATGAATTCTTAAAATGATATAAAACACTAAAAATGGCTAGGGGAGAGAAAAACAGAGGCCTCTTCTTTCAGGCTTGAGGTTCTTTTTAGTGCAGTAAATGTTTGACACGAGACCCATGGCTTTACTTCCCTTCCGAAAGACACATCACAACCTGTGATTATAAGATAGACAACCTGAATTAAAGCTATGATTTTTCTGCAGTAAGCACTTCGAAAATGTAAACTCAGATGTAGAACTTTCCTTCTGACTGGAGAGCGTGAATCCTAGTCGGTCGCTCCAAAGTGCTCAATACAGTATCATACGTCACATGTCACTTCAGTATCTTCCCGGCATTAGCAAAAAATCTGGAGAGTTCGAGTATTTCTTTCTGTTCAAGAATCCACGAGAATAAAGAAAGAAACTGTACAGAAGGCTGGTGTTTATCACGTGAGATGGGAGGTTTAGTTAAGCTGTGCTGAAAAAGAATCCCCGATATTCAATGGTGAAACTGTAGAACCCGTAAGAATTATACCTAACACTTGTTCCTTTGTAGAAATATGTACCGGTGACAACTTCAGATGTGAGTTTAAAAGTACAGGGCGATTTATGTAGTACCAATACATTTATTTATTTTTTTATTTCAAAACTTATTATACCTAAAACGTAGAGTATATTTTGAAGATTATGAACCTCTATAGAAAATGTTGAAAATGCCCTCCCTTCTGCACAAGACCTAATTGAACACGTCGTTTCATGTTACCTGTTGTCCTAATCTCCTGTGTAATGTTGTGCTTCAGATCGTCCAATGTCTAGGGAGTGTGAAGTAAACTATGTCTTTTAAGTACCCCATAGGAAGAAGTTCGATGTTGTCAAGTCAGGAGATATTGGTGACACACGTTCTTGGAGATTATCCGGTCGTAGAGAAACTTTCAATTAGCACAATGGATTGCTTGGTGCATGACATATAGTGCCATTTTGTTGAAAATATCATGACCCAGCTCTACATCGTCCAGTTGCTCAACAAACTCCATGAAAATTCGGCGGTACTCTGCAGTGTCCACAGTCTGGTCAAAAAGATAGGTTTCACTATTCTCTATGCGGATCTTGTGCACCAAATCCGATTTTAACAATGTGCATAGGTGCTTCATGAATGACATGTGCATTTTGGAGGCCCAATAGCTTCAGTTTTGCGAGTTCGCTTAGCAGCACAAATGGAATCATGCTTAACTTGTGAACCATGTTATGGACAATATGCCAGGATTTTGCACCATGAACGACTTGTTGTATTATGCCTTATGCAGGAGAGAGGATATTTTCAACATTTGCTATACAGGTTAATAGTCTCTCCCAAAGATACTCTACATATGAGGTATAATAAATGTGGCATCATTCGTTCCGATATCAATAAAGAAATAAATATGTTAGTTCTGTATAAATTACTCTATATAGTGGAATGATACTGGAGCATTCGGAAAAATGTTTGATAATAACAATGTAAACTGAAATATTTGTATTTCAGCACTTTTATATGTATTCCGATAGCATAAGTAATTAGTTGTTTACCGATTATTTTTAAAATTATATGCACGAATTTCTCAGTTTTACTGACTGAAAACCGCCACAGGTGGCCAAAGTCATTAAGGGGCGGACTCGTGACCGGGAGGTCTGAGGTTCGATTCCCGCCAGGACCGTCCTCCCTAACTGAGGTTTTCTCCAGGTTTTCCTCAGTTTACATAAATGGCAAATGCCGGGGAGATACCCTAAACTTAGGCCTGGAATGTTTCTTTCCTTAAAAAATAGCGCTTTCCCAATTTTTCATTTCATCTCATGTATCCACCGCCTGTGGTGCCTCAGTAGTAAAAACGGGCGTTAAACACTATTAAAATAACTGACTGGAACTTGAAAATAAAAAAGACATATATTTTCTAATATGTATAACCTTTATCTCGTATATGTAATTGCTTTATTACACATTTAACAACAACATCCCTACTATTTAACAACTTTTGGATACTTTTTATACATGTTTCTCAATTTGGTATTATATAAAATCCACGCCTTGTCAATCACTTTGCTTGAGATGCTGATAATTGAAGTTTTCATACTTAACAGATTTTTCCCCCTGCCTGAAGGAACTACAACTTTCAGTGTTTGAGAAATTTCAAGAAAACTTTTGAAATAATCCCTCTTACCAATTTCAATAGTATATCAAAACGATGAAATGACACGTAATTAACTTAACTAAAGAAAATAGAGCTCTTTTGAATATCACATTTTAAAATTTTATTTTCGATAAATTTATCATCGCACATTGCATTTAAGAGGGAAAACACGGAAGAATATATGACGACTTTAAAGGCGAAGTAAAGCTAACGAAAGGATAAATACGAGATTCCCTAGCATTTGTCTCCTACTGCTCGCGGCTTGTTTACAAACTTCCTCCAATGAAGCAAGTGATGTCTTTATCCTACGATGTTTGCGTTTCCCAGTCAACCCAGTGTTCTAAAGAGGCGTTGCTAAGCCGTGCTATGTGACAACAGGCAATCGTGAGGGGAAAGAAAATGCTGAAACTGTATCACGACAATGCTGTATCGTCTTCAGCTAATAGCAGTCGTTTATGGCTTTAGTCAGAGAGTCATCTAATGGCAAGTTAAACATTTGGTAGCTGTTTTATTGCTATTGTTCTTTTTCCAAAGCATAGAACAATTAATACTGAAATCTCTGCTGTAACCTCTATTCGTAATGAAAGTATTCACTTCTAAGAACAGATATAAATGCTCAGAAGCTATTATCACCTAAGTTGAAACAAAAATCTGTATCAAAATTTGATATTAAATTTGTATGGCGTCTGTAGCATGTTATCGTAAACGTTTGCCGGAAATGTCAGGGAATAAAGCATAATTTCCTTCATAAATCGATGTACCAATAAGTAAAAGAACTGACAAAAATTACAATTTACAAAACAATTGTTAAGACATCGTAAGTGAATCATTACTTTAAATTTTTAAGTCAAATGGTATTTTAATAGGACTACTCTGATAATGGAATATTAAATAACACATTAATAAATTCAAAATACGCATACTATTATAGAATAAAATAGTTAACTTATTGATATATTTTTAGTTTGTACGTTCTATTGCAGTAATATATATAATGCATACGGAAGACGTGGGTGCCGCCTACTACCACTACCACCACCACCACCACCACCACCACCACTACTCCACTACTACTACTACTACTACCACTACCACCACCACCACCGCTATTACTACTACTACTACCACCACTACCACCACTACTACCACTACTACCACCACTACTACCACTACTACCACTACCACCACCACCACCGCTATTACTACTACTACTACCACCACTACCACCACTACTACCACTACTACCACCACTACTACCACTACTACCACTACCACCACTATTACTACTACCCCCACCACCACCGCTATTACTACTACTACTACTACTACTACTACTACTACTACTACCACCACTACTACCACCACTACTACCACTACCACCACCACCACCGCTATTACTACTACTACTACCACCACTACCACCACTACTACCACTACTACCACCACTACTACCACTACTACCACTACCACCACTATTACTACTACCCCCACCACCACCGCTATTACTACTACTACTACTACTACTACTACTACCACCACCACCACCACCACTACTACCACCACCACCACTACTACTACCACCACCACTACCACTACTACTACTACCACCACCACCACTACTACCACCACTACCACCACCACCACTAATAATAATAATAATAATAATAATAATAATAATAATAACAATAACACAATGAAAACGCTTAAAATTATTGAAATATAATTATATTTATTTACGTTTTACTGCTTGCTATATTGCATAATTAGTGATGGGGACACTGCAAGTTGGGGAAAATCTGGTGTGTAGGTGAAACAGGTTGCTATTAATGTTCATCATCTTGGTGTGAGTCTATCAAGTACGATGTGTACTTATTTTTGAAATGTGACCTCGCAAGGGTATGTTGAACCAAAACACTATTAAAGTTATTATGACAATCCAAAAATGCCGATTAACATTACTTTTCTTAGACACACTACCATTACACAAAAATAAACAGCCTTTGCTTCGTATTCAATAAAATAATACTACTCCCATTCACTGTTAAAACTATAAGTTCTTTGGCATTTAACTACCATACCCAATTGAGAATAGCTTAAGAAAAATTGTACTGATTAATAATGGAATAATTTGAAGAATAATAGTTAAAATATTCTGATAACCTGACTCACAACTGATAGCAACCTCACAACTCACAAGTTATACTAAATATGCGAACTTTATAAAGTAAAATACTGCAGTTGATTCTATCATAAATGCCTATTGTTTGAGCATCGCTTTGTTAGTATTAAAGTAGCTTTAACTTGAATTATGGACAAGTGGAGGGTTTGAAAAACAGCTGAAATTACAGTAATGGGTACGGGGGTACCGTGCCGTCCATACCACAAAATTTGACACCGTAGGTGATTGAAGGCATAGAAATCGGTGAAGACAAACAACCTGATATTAAGAGAGCAGTGTTTTCTCCAGTGAAGAAAGGAACAGATGTCGTTAGCGAGAGCAGTATAGCGGATGCAATTGATGGAATGTACAAAAATGCTCGAGTGCGTAATGAGATTTTTTAAACTCAGGTGTTCGAAACGGTTTTATCTAAAAATATGAATTAAAATCGACCTTCAAAAAAAGTTGCTTACGATGGACACCGCGTTGGACAGGGCTGGTTTACTGAATTATAAATGCGACAATAGTGTTTTAAGTCAACTGGACAGAGATGAATAAAAGAACAATGAAATAACTGAAGTATTAATTGTGATTATAAATGTGTTATGATTCCCTTCGGCATTTGAAAAAGTATGAACAAATTGAATATTTTGAGATATTTAAGTTTGTTTAGGATAGAAATTATATGTCACTTTTCTACATTATTCCATCAGGTAAAACAGATATTGCTTGTGCCTGCAATCAGGAATGCATTTCTTCTTTAACATTATCACTCCCAATTTTACTCAAGTCGCAGTATGCAGACATTTGATGATCAAGGGGCTGTATGGGGGATGGTATTAAGAGTTGTAGCGTCTGTTTGAGGGTGTGCGTTATCACGAATAAGGAGGAGGCCTTTAGATGAGAATATTGCTGACTTCAGCTGCTCATGCAGTTTTGCATTGTATTGGTTATTATTCATTCTTTCACCATTTTCCTGCAAGTTCTCCAAACATGACCTTTTTGATATCCCAGAAGAAACACAACAACATGGACTTCTTAGGTGCAGAAAAGTGACACAATTGTTTAGACTGTCTCTTGTTTCCGCTCGTAATGTTACATGGAAGTTTCGTGGAAATCTCCCAAGTCTGCATCCTAGCTTGTTCACAGTTAGCGATACTTCAGAATCTACGTAACGGCACGCGCGGATCCGATACTGACATCCTATTCCCTGGTCAGAACTTCTAAAGAAATGCTCTTATTCGACGAATAATGACGTCAGTCTGAAATGGCGTCTCGTCAATGACAACCTCAAACTTTAAGGAGAAGAGGCCAAGGCAGTCAATTGAAAAATTTAATTTGGAAAGACAAAAGAAGAAGTATTATTAATGTGACAATATCAATAGTCAATGCTATACAGAAAATATTGCAGAATTAATATTTTTAAACATTTTCAAAGAAGGATTTAAGCTTTTAGATGTATCAATTTATTAGAGAATGTAGCCGCATGTTTCAAAACCTTTTTCTGGTAATTCACGTTAAAATTAAAACCTTAATTATAACAAAGTTGATTTATAGCAATGCATTGCTATAGAACTAAGAAAGTGCAGTATAACAGAATTGAGGAGACCGGGTGGCCGAGGTCATTAAGGCGCCGACGTGAACGGGAGGTCTGGAGTTCGAATTCCGCCAAGACCGTCCTCCCTGACTGAGGTTTTTTCCAGGTTTTCCTCAGTCCTCATAAATGGCAAATACCGGGGAGGTACCCTAAATTAGGCCTGGAACAGGCCTGGAACGTTTCCTTTCTTTAAAAAATCCTTTTCCAATATAACATTTCATCTCATGTATCATCAGTGTCCACCGCTGGTGCCTCAGTATTAAAAACGGGCATTAAACACTATTAAAAATAGAGGAAAAGTTGTACATTGTACACTTAACACTGTTTAATCACAGACAAATTTGTTTCCTAAGTAAAAATTGCTGCTATTAGAAAAGAGCTTTATGTCATGGCTACAGTTAATAAATTGTTCTTCATGTTTCTTAAATTTCTGCATCTGCTGAAACATGTCTCATTATCTGATTGCTAAAAATAATTAATATCAAATATAAGTGCACTATTATTTTAAACAATACAACTTGAAATGCCAAAGCGAAGAAATGAATTAAATTTTTGCAATACTCCAATTATAGAGAAATGAACAATTCTTTAACCTCAAAATGAAAGTATAATACTGCTACCATAACATTTAATAACTGCACAAATTGTATTGTCATATTTAATGTTTATAAATAAGGCTGTGAATTGTCGTAATTCGTTATATTTTATTGAGGTCAGTAATAACAGCATCGTTATTCTTTTGTTTCTGTAGCAACCGAAAACAAGTGGTATGGTAACTTAACGAGGCATGAAAACAGCGTCGGTAAGTATGAAAAGAGCATGATTATATATAAAAACATTTAAAAATGGAAATACAAAAGAACAGAATAGAAGCAAGACGTAATTTTCTTCTTTGAGAAAGATCGTAGGTATTTTGCAAAGTTGACATTTCGCAGTATTTGCATATAAAATTTAATCACCAGTCGCTCAATAACCTCGCCTTTTCGCGTCATTGGAATTTGTGGCTGAAAGTGTTAAGCTAAAACGCAAGAATCTGTAACGCTCAGCATCCGAGTGGCATAGGGATAAGGAGGTATATAGTGTTTGTGAGCGTGGGTGCAAAAGATGGAATGGTTTTCCTCCCACAGAGCCTTTCCCGCAGGAAAGAGATAATAAATGCAGATAGCTGGACCGTTTCCTTGTTTTAAGCTACCGTTTCCTTTCTTTGTTCCAAGAACAAAACGCCAGTATCTGTCTGCGTAGAGAATAACCAACCTCTTTTTCCCTGCTTAACCTCCCACAGCCCGCCACGCCTCAAGCTCAGGGCGGAATTCCGATTTGAGACGAGCGCTCTTAACCACTAAAAGTAGGTATCTCTGGCGCATGTCCTAGCTTCATTAATATCTGAATGCAACAAGTGTAACATCATAGCAGTCGAACGCTGAATGAGCTACGAACCTCTTTTTAAAAACAATTATTTCATAAATACGTGAGAGCAGTTTTAAAAGCACCGATATATGGTGCAGCTGGTCGACGGTTAGACCGCCGGTATTTCCTTGCATAGACCAGCTGCGCTCAAGGGCTTCGCCATTTTAAAACTTAGGTACATTTTATTACTAAGTCATTTGGTTCGCATAGTATTTTTTTTTTTTGATTTATTTATGGACGCTCTTTAACACCTCAGGTCATCAGCGTCCCAATCAACTCAGGGTGTGAAACGGCCGACAAATTTTGCTCAGAGGCCTCTCTTTCAGGCTTGAGGTTCTTTTTCGTGACGTAAATATACGACACGGACCCACCGCTTTGCTTCCCTTCCGAAGGAAGCCATACGAAGATTTTTACGCCCGAAAAAATCCATCGCTCCTGGCCGGGTTCGAACCCGCGATCTTGGGTTTAGAAGGCAAGTATGGTAACCACTACACCACCAGGACCGACCGCATAGTAATAGAGGGCTACAGCAACATGTATATATGTGAACAATGTGCTTTCTAGATATTCGAAAGCCACTAGCCATTCTGATGTTCATTCATCGTTTGGCAGTTGTTTAAACACAAGCGTTTCCAGTGACAACGAAAAATGGATAGCACGGAAATTCGTGATGTGATTCAGTTCTTTTTTCTGAAATAGAAAATAGCAAAGGAAATTCATGAGAGGATTTTACTTAGATTAAGTGATGCATGCCTTTCTTATGAGATCGTTCGATTTTGGGCAAATGAGTTCAAGCGTAGCAGAACAAGTATCGAAGACGCACCACATCCTGGATCTACAAAATAAGCTCTAAGGCCTGAAATCATCTTTTAAAGTACAAGATACTGTTTTAGCTGACACAAAGTGAAGGTGCGCTGGTTAGGACAGTACATGGATTTGGGTGCCGCGTTTGCTCACTCCAGAACAAAAGGGAAATCGCATGTGAAAATCGGCAAACTGTTTGGAAATGTTTAAAAAGAATCCAACAGATTTTTACGGCATTCTGTGAATGTGGATGAATTCATTACTATACATCGGAAATAAAACAGCAGTCTAGACAGAAGTCGGTCCTGGTGGTGTAGTGGTTACCATACTTGCCTCCTAAACCCAAGATCGCATGTTCGAACCCGCCCAGGACCGATGGATTTTTTCGGGGCGTAAATCCTAAGTATGGCTTCCTACGGAAGGGAAGTAAATCCGTGGGTCCCGTGTCGTACATTTACGGCACGAAAAAGAACCTCAAGCCTGAAAGAAAGGCCTCTGAGCAAAATTTGTCGGCCGTTTCACGCCCTGAGTTGAATGGGACGCTGATGACCTGAGCTGTTAAAGAGCGTCCATAAATAAATCATTAAAAAAAAAAGTCTAAACAGAATACCATACTTCAGCATTGGAAAGAAGATTTATAAAGGATCATTAGTTATTAGTATCAAGAGGGCTCCCTTTAGGAGACCACAATTAAACAATTCATTCAGTGCAAAATGGAACTTATTAGGGTATATCGAAAATTAAAAGAAGTCGATTTGACCCATTCTTACATAGATACGCCAAGTGTCGAGGGTAGGTCCATAAGTTTCCGGCCTAACCATTTTCTAGGTATGATAAAGACAAAAACTATTTTTCCCTTTTCAATATAGTTACCCTTTATTACAATACATTTCTCACATTTTTAATTAACATTGCAATCCCTCCCCCCTAAAACAGTCGGAAGTCTTGTCTGCGAAATGGGCATAAACAGCATCCATCACTTCTTCGTCACACTTAAATTTCCTTCCTTGGAGGCCCTTCTTGAGTTTTGAGAACAGGAAATAGTCGGTGGGAGGTAGATCTGAGCTATAGGGTGGATGGTCGATCTCCTTGAAGCCACATTTTTTAAACTTTCCTTTCCAACAAGAGCTGTGTACACAGGTGCGTTGTCGTGAAGAAGGCGCACACCACCACTCATCTTTGCTCGCCTTTCCTCTTTGATGGAAGCAAGTAGTCTGTGAGTAGGCCCTCATTTAGTGTGGTGTTCCTCTCCTTGAAGTCACTGAAGAATATTCCTTCACAGTCCCAAAAAACTGTGGCCATGGCCTTCTTGGTTTACTGAGTGACCTTGACCTTTAGAAGCGGTGCTTCGCCAGATTTATGCCACTGCATTGATTCTCTTTTGGACAAGGAATCATAGTAGAGGTCCATAGTTTCATCTCCTGTAACAAAGGTTTGTAGAACTTCTCTCTCGTTGCCACGGCAGAGCTCCAAAATGCCTGACACAGATGACTCGTTGCTACTTTTGGACTGGGGAAAGAAGTCTAGGCATCCATTTTGCACTAATCTTATTCATGTTTAAATGTTCATGAATAATTCGAAGAACTGTTGTTTTAGTAAGGTCTAACCTTGCTGCTATTTCTGTAACTTTGAGCCTGCGGTCATCCATAATTTCTCCTTCCACGAGAGCGAGCACCTCTAAGGACCGACCTGCACGCTCTTCGTCTTCAATGCTTTCTCGACCCATTCGAAAATGTTTGGTTCATTCTTTTAGGGTAGAATATGAGGGGGATGCTTCTCCATATACTCCGTCCAATCGCCGTTTCATTTCATTTGGAGTAAGTGCTTCTTTTGTGAACTTAATAACGGCTCGAAACTCCATTTTGAACATGTCACAATCTTCTACACATAGTCTTCTTTATGCAACGATATCTGAACAACTGAACACAGCAGGGCGGAAGTTAGAGCTGCAATTATTTACTTCACGATAAGGGTTTTGTAAAGGCGATAACCCTTATCGACGAGGCCTCATACTTTTCAGTCCATAACTCAAAAGCAAAATTCTATTTCTGTAATTCGACTCTTGACGTGACTCATTTTAATCAATATGGGTCTATATATAAAACTATTAAAACGTTTCTATATAAATTTATACCTTAATAACCACGGCACATTCAAATGCAACTAAATTACTAATGTGGCAACTGTTGGATTTAAAATGTTTTGAATGTAAATTACTTTGTACCGTTTTTATTTTATATTAATATTTTATATAATAACAGTTTAATGATGGTGTCAACTTCTACGTTCTAAAAGTATTCGAGATTATGCAACAGCTTATAAAATACAAATAAATCTAAATTTAAGGATTATAGTAAAATATAAGAGACTTAGAGTATTTTATGGACAATGTTCTGAAATCTGCGGAGCAAAGAAAGTTTTCAAAAGAAAAACCATATTGGGTTAAAAGGATTGAAAATTGTATTACAGAAACTCCTAAATATAAATCATTAATAATCATTAGCATACATGAAATACTTCCAACTTGAGAAATTAAATCTATATGGTGTCCGTACGCTTTTTGTTACATGCAGGTTTAGGTGGAACCAATATATATATATATATATATATATATATATATATATATATATATAAAGAAAGTCAAATTTGTATATGTATATATATTAATTTTACTTAAACATGTCACTGTCATAATTGTTGCAATTGGTAAAAGTCTCCCATTTTAGATTCAAGTATAATGAAAGAAACATATAAGTAAAGTATTTAATTGTAGATTAATATAAATTCTTAATCAATTGACGTAAATTTAGTAGCAAACAGCTACAGTCAATTTAAAATGTTCATATATTTTAGATGTACCTTTAAAAGAAAGTTAAAAAGAATAGAGAAAAGCAGTTGACATTTTGTAAAGTGACAGTGATAACTAGTTATCGCAAGGATGTGAATCATGGGAAGTGAAGGTAAAGATTACATTTATACAGGAAAAGGAAATACGGTTACTATGAATAGTTTTATTAAAGGAAGCTCATATTAAAATAAATAACACACAAATATAGCAAATGACTGTGTTTGCAACAAATAAAAACATTAAAAAAAAGTGCAAACAAAGAGGAGAGAGTTCGAGAACTAGAAATCCTATTCCTATAAAATAAAATATTCTTTTCTATTCTATTGCAATATGAAATATTACAAGCTAATGTTTTCGTATATTTTGCAATATACAACCTTCATTATATTTTAAACAAATTAACGTTGCAAAGTTACCAGAAAATGAAAAACAATTCGAATGATTTATTATAAATAACCATGGGTAATAAGATTTTGCGCTTCTAAGTTTAAATCTCACTTTAGAGCGTGCTGGTTTAAAACCACCGCTGTTCTATAATTTAACATGCCTTTAAAGTGAACAAGCTGAAGCCAATTCGATTACAACAATGCGATGAACGTCAGATCCACTCAACTGAATGAATCTCTAAGATACTTTTTTCTATAGAGAGGTCTGGTAACTAGAATAAAATCATTGGACTAAATATTGTCCAAATATCATGATTTTGTAACAAGAGAAGCAGAATGCTAATAACCTTTTAATATTAGTAGGATAATTAGAAGAATTCTAGAAATAATGTATGAAAAAATTAACTTTTTCAGCTCAAAATTTTTAATTATTCTTCCTTAATATTTATGCACTTTTTAAAACGATGTTGCAAAGTCTCAAAGGCAGCTTTAATTACTTCTGTCAAAAATATTTTACCAGTCAGAAACTTTCAGGTTTAGAAAAGTCTTAGAAAGTCATATTAGGTGAATAAGGCAGATGGAATAGTAAATTATATTTCAATGCGATTGCTTGTAAGGGGACAAGAACTGTGTTTATAAAAATGATATACTTTATTTGATAAACATATCTTTTCTGGTGTATTTTATTCTTTAAGGTCCAGAAGGTTAGCATAATATTGTTACGAACCTGGTTCTTTTGCCTACAAATATTACGTTCTAAGACCTCAGGACGTAGTCCTGAATATAAAGTATGCACTCGCTTCACTAGACGTTTGAGAAAACTTTGTTGAATCAAAACTCTTGTCATTCACAGTAGGTCACATTATAAGATTTAATAACACATTATTATTATTTTATCTAAGTGAGAAGATACAATAATATATAGGTATCTAATGAGCAGTCTTTACTTGGTGAAGAGCTTGCCCCGACGAGCGGGAAGAATGTAGCTCGCTGACACGCTCCTGTCGTGCTTGTTAACTGTTTCTCAAGTAACCCTTTGTTCTAGCGGTCTCCGTGCTTCTTTTAAAAGGGGATGCTATCAACCACCAATAAGAATACAGTAAACAAAGTCTCCCTGTATAAGTTACTAACTGCTTACTCTGGCGGTACTAACTGTCGTTTGGAAACAACCAGCGACTTTCCTGTAACTATACTAAGTTAACGAACCCTGAACAAATTTAATATATTAGTATGTACCACAATATATTGTAGTAACGTTATAAGAGCAGAAAGGACGTGTTTTACTTTGGTTGTAGCTAACCACAATGTTTCCATTGTTTTGATTGGTGTTTTGTTTTCAGTATAAAGCTATGAGCTCAAATGTTAAAGCATCGATGCATCATAATATCAATTGCATCGCTTAAATTTCCTTAAATTCCTTTTTGATCACGGCACCCATCTTGCTGATCATTTTTAATCATAATTCCATCCTTAAAATATGATTCACCTGATATCTAAAGCTTCAACAATTTCAGCCTCCTTTAATCGGTGATTTTGTATTGAAAGCGACCTTTCCGAAAATCTGTGAATATGTATGTCTATGTAATCTTGATAAATCAATTAGGGCCTTTCTTTGGGGAGGGTGGTGTATAAGCATTTAACGTTCCGCCAACTGCCAACACGACGAATGAAATGTATAATGGCACAAAAGAATCTTGAATCCTTAGTGTCTAACGTTACCTGGTATTGGTCGGTTCCGTGGTGTAGTGGTAACCATATTTGCCTCATACACTCAAGATGGTGGGTGGATTTTTTGGGTGTAAAAATTCTAAGTATGGCTTCCTTCGGAAGGGAAATAAAGCCATGGGTACCATGTCGTACATTTACGGTATCAAAAAGATCTTCAAGCATGAAAGGAGAGACCTCTGAGCAAAATGTATCGGCCGTTTCACGCCCTGAATTGAATGGGAGGCTGGTGGCCTGAGATGATGATTATTGCTTAAGGGCGCAAAACGGGTATGATCATTTGCGCCCAAACACACTAAAAACTGTGCCAGAATTAAAAAATAAATAATTAACACAAAATGAGTGCATAAGTTAATGAACTGTAGCACTTTGTGCAATAAAAGAAAACCCCATAACAAATAACAAGGGGAAAATGTTCAACAAACAAAAGACTGGTACTAAAGCACAGCCGCAAGAGCGGAAAACACAGCAGTCTTATAAGGGTCTAAAATTGTATCAATAAAACCCCAAAACAAACAAGGGTAATGTGGGCTACAACAAATAAAGACTGGTAGTAAAACGCATCAGCAAGAGCTGAAAAACACACCAGTCTTATAAAAGTAAAAAAATGGTAACAATAAAATCCCAAAACAAATAACAAGGGCAAAATGCAACACAACAATTAAAGGCTGGTACTGGAACAAATCAGCAAAAGATGAGAAAAGAACAGCCTTAAAATTGTTTAAAAATGCCGTCATTATTAAAATGATAGAACCTCACACCTTGCTCCAAAAACCACAAACACGGATAAAACGGAGCACTCGCTCAACAGCAGCCACATCATTTGCAAGCAACTCCGCAAGACAAAAGGGCAAACCTAAGGAAAGTCTAAGCTATCAGATGATGGCAATCAAGTAAAATGTGACGCACTGTAAAGGGTGGTCACAGTGAGGGCAAGCTGGAGCTGGTTGACCATTAAAAAGGTGACGGTGACTAAAACGGCAATGTCCAATTCCCAGACGAGATAGAATTACTTCTTCGCGACGTACAGCGCGATAAGAACTCGACCAATTAAAAGGGGCGGATTTACATCGCGAAGGTTATTGGTGGGTATTAAGTTCTATTCCTCGCGCCAGCGCGAGAGAACGCCTCGACGTAAAGAATGTTTAAAATCCCCCGAGTAAAAACGCTGCTCACATGCAGCAGGGTCTAAAACGGCGGTTTTAGCTGCGACATTTGCGGCCGCATTACCTGGGAGTCCCACATGTCCAGGTACCCATAGTAGTGTCACCCTGACGCCAGCGTCAAAAAGCGTTAACACTACATCCTGAATCTTCTGTACAAGAAGATGGTAGTTGTAGAGATTTCTAAAAGTTAAAATGGCACTCAAAGATTCGGAACAAATAACACTGTTCCCCAGCCCCAGGTCACAAATAAATAAAATCGCCCAATAAATAGCATAAAGCTCACATAAAACTAGATGTCGCAACGTTAAGACAAAAAGTAAAACTAGCTCCATTAAAAACAAAGGCACATCCGACTCCCGTGTCAGATTTCGAAAGTCGGTTTATATAAAATTCCAGCCATTAAAAGAGGAAAAGATCTCTCTAAAATGACGACGAATTATAGGTTCTGCGGCCGAAGACTTTGGACAGGACGTAAGCCCAAGATGAACGGGGGTCTCTGCTGAAACCCAAGGGGGAGAAGCATTTTCCCCGGCTAGGAAAAAAGCAGGTAATTCCGCGTCCAAGGTCCTTAACAACTCCTGAAAACGAAAACCAGGAGATCTAGGATTAAAAGACCGAGCACAATAAAATAGAACGAGAGAAACATTAAAAACGGCTCATACGTGGGATGACGCGGTTGCACAGCTAATCGACAACCATAAGCAGCAAGTAAAAAATCCCTACGATAAAACAACGAAGGTTCTCCAGACTCCGCACATAAACTAGACACAGGACTGGTGGGGAATGCCCCAATAGCGACACGGATACCCCGGTGGTAATCGGGTTAAGGCGACTAAGAACGGAAGGTCGCGTAGAGCCATAAACAAGACAGCCATAATCCAGTTTGGACCGGATGAGAGAGCGGTAAAAACATAAAAAAATAGTCCGTTCAGCTCCCCAGGATGTGCCACTTAAAACACGTAAAATACAAAGAGAACGTCACACTTGCCTCTGAGTTGCGCTATATGCGAAGATCAGCATAATTTTATATCAAACACCAAGCCAAGGAATCCAACTTCGTCTGCGAAAGCAAGAGCGTCTGGGCCAAGATGGAGAGATGGTAGAGGATACTCCTTACGGCGCCAGAAGTTCATGCAGACGGTCATCTCTGCGGAGAATCGGAACCCGTGATTTACACTCCAAGCGTAAAGGCGGTTGAGACAGCATTGGAGGCGGCGTTTCAAGAGACAGGTTCTCCGAGAGGAAAGAAAGATGGCAAAATCGTCCACAAATAACGACGATTGTATTCCTGGCGGTAAACACTCAGTGATAGAATTAATAGCGATGGAAAACAGCGTGCAACTAAGTACCGAGCCCTGAGGTACACCGCTCTCTTGGGTAAAAACAGATGACAAAACAGATCTCACGCGAACATTAAAAACCCGGTCTTTCATAAACTCGCGAATAAAAACAGACATACGGCCACGTATCTGCCAATCGTGAAGCGTTTGGAGGATACAGCTTCTCCAACAAGTATCATAGGCTTTCTCCAGAAAAATACGGCGATCGTTTGGCACTTCTGTACAAAAAAGTACATTATATGGGTGGTTAGAGGCACAAGATGGTCGACTGAGAAACGATAAATACCTCGACTCTAACCACCACATAAGCCGCCCGTTAATCAGGCGTTCCATCACCTTGCAGACGCAGCTGGTGAGGGAAATCGGACGGTAACTGGAAGGAAGGTGTGGGTCCTTTCCAGGTTTAGGTGTTGGTATTACGGTAGCCTGCCGCCAAGTGCTCGGAAATGTTCCATAGCACCAAACAGAATTAAAAATCTGGAGTAAAATTGCTTTGCCTTTTGCTGTCAAATGCTGCAACATAGCAACATGAATACCCTCTGGCCCTGGTGCACAGTGTCGAGAGTTCTGAAGGGCATGCTCCAATTCCCTGGAGGTAAAGGGGGTGTTATAGCACTCCTGCTGGTCGGAGGCGAAACAGAACCCCTTCGAATCGACCTGCTCCTTTAGTGTTCAAAAAGAAGGAGGATAATTGGTGGAGCTCGAAATATCAGCGAAAGTGCGTCTTAAAACATTGGCGATCAATCGGAGTAGTAAGCACTCGAGTTGATAACCTAAGACCGGGTATAGGCGTAAATCTAGGTTTGCCCGCAACGCGGCGTAGCTGTCCCCAAACTACAGATAAAGACGTTGTGCGGTTAAAAGAAGAGGTAAAAGCAACCCAAGACGCCTTTTTGCTATCCTTAATGACCTGACGGCATTTGGCGCGCAGTTGTTTATACGCGCCAAAAGGCCTGAGATGTTAAAGAGCGTCCGTAAATAAAACAAACAAAAGTGGTGAGCTTTTGAGGATAAGGAAACATTACGGGGGGAAAAAATCCTACCCAGGCAACATGTCCGGATCGGAAATCGAATTGGGGTTCGCCACGGAGATGGACAGTTGCAGCGTTGTTCGGATTACATAGACAACATACTTGATAATATTTTCCCTCTCCCTGTTGCAGAATGACGATATCAAGCTCAGTAAAATTGCAAATGCAAATTCGAGGCAAATTCTCCAGCTTTGAAACCAATTGCAAGGGCTGATCTACTACTAACGTATTAAAAAAATTGATACAAAATTTTTTATTACTGAGGAAATAGAACGTTTTACACAAAAACTTCTTCAAGTAACCCTTTAGGCAGTGTTACACTTCTGCAAATGTCCGTGTCACTTTTTGAAACAATCGTGCAGTCTATTTTTGGTCTCTTCCCGCAGAACGCGCGTCGCATTTGTCTTCACCTCTTCGGCCGAAGCGAACCGCCGCCCCTTAATCTACTTCCTAAATCAACTGAAGCGATATTTAGAGAATGCAGAGGATAGGAAGAACAGGTAATGTCGTTATGCTCTGCGAGAAATTCGCTGAACCGGAGCGAACGCTGTGCTAGGGCTTTGTCGTGATAGAGAACCCAATTCTTTCCTTGCACAAAAGAGGTATTTTTCGTTAAGCTGCGGCATGAGGATGCTTAAGATTGACGATGTATATGTCTGCTTATTGAGGGTTCGACCTCAGGAATAAATCTGGCGTTTGCTTTGTTAGTCACAATCGATCAACTGCTACTCCTGCGATGCCGCAGTAGATTATATACGCGCGGAAACATACACTGTGCTCCATGGCGGCAAGACAAAGAAGTTGCCTAAATAGCACGACGGAACGAGCCAAAATTCGGTTTATTTTTACTCTACTAGTATATCAAACTGCGTGGACGTCTGTTCTTTTCTCCTTGCAAATTTTAGAGCTGTTCAACCTACGAACACCTGCTAAAGCTTTCTTCGGTTTTCTTGTGGAGTGACTTAGAATTTTTTCCCTCAGCAAAACAAATATAGTCATTAAGTTCAAAATTTCTGTAGACATTGAAAAAATTCCAGAGAAAGAGGAGATGCGGGATAGCCAAGTTAAAACAGCACCAAGGCTGTAAAAGACCAAAAGAGTAAAAACCAGTACAGTTTCTGAATCCTAAACAAAGAGTTTCATAAATTCTAGAACGTCTTGAAAAAATATTTTTTGCCTATTTTCTAGGCAAATTAAGACATGCAACTTAAAACAATTATGCTATTTACTTGTGAACTCTTGCATAGTGATTAACGCCCATTTTTATGTCCCAGGAGCGGTATTCTGATAATACATGACATGAAACGATAAATTGGGAAAGGATTTTCTTTTTAAGGATGGAAACGTTCCACGTCTAAGTTTAGGGTACCTCCCTGACATTTGTCATTTATGAGGACTGAGGAAAACCTGGAAAAATATCAGTCCGATAGAACAGTTCTGGCGGGTATGGAACCTCAGATCTCCCGCTCACGAGTTCACGTCTTAATAATGAGGGCCACTCGTGGTGGTTGGTACTTCTGAAGGTTTTTCCTCAAAAGGACGACTTCATTTATTTTCGTATCTAAAGTCATTCTTTCTCTTCCTCAGGAATGAGAGTATGCCTACCAGGAGCTTAGCAACATTTCACTGACAAATTTAGTTTGTGGTTTTGTATTGTACTTAGAAAAACACCCGTTTTTAAAACAAGTATTTAAGTACTTTACTGCTGGTCTACTGGTACAAATATATTAACTGGACAAATACCTAAGTAGTTTATTTGTCATATGATAGAATAATTACTAATAGTTAGTTGAATGCCCTTTTTTCGAAATGTCATAATAAAATATTTACATTAAAATAACTGATAAATAAAGATAAATTAACAATGAATCAAACGCTAGTATGCGTAGATTTGCTCAAATCCCCTAAAAGAGGAAAACCGTAGATTCATTTAAGCGAAAATAAATCACAAATATCCCTTAGAAACAAACAAACATATAGAACATGACATTTGTTTTGATAAGTACTAAGTAAGAAATTAATAAAAAAGACATTTATGATGTAAAATACAGTTGATATAATGTATAATAATATATTCAAAGTAAACAAATATTTAAGCAAATGCTTAACAAAAGACTATGGCCAGGTGTGCCGAGGAAAACAACGTGCTATATCACTAATTGTTGTAGGACAGCACTTAGAGCAATGAAATACTTCAACTATCTGAACTGTTAAATTTAATATGATTACCATCGCCATAAAAACGAAATAAAATGGCAATATTCAAGGCATTTGTTGGCGATAAAATGAAATAAACAAGAGATACCCAAACACAATGAGGTTATTTAAGTTAGAGTCATCTGAGAACGATTTAAGCAGTGTGGAAGTGCGGCCCTCGTAAGCGGGAAAAAAGGAAGTAGCTCGCTGCGAGCAAAGTTGGTAATTTCAATATTTACATTTGACTGAAAACATAAAACTGTATTTAAAACTAATGAACGCTAACCCTCGGCGGCAATACATTGCCGGCATCTACTTGTACTTCACCTACTTTTCTTTAGTTAAGCATTCGGTAGTTTGAAAAGCATTTCTTGTCATTAAGAGCTAGTGCCTCCCGCAACTTTTTAACAAGTGTCGACCAGTTTCTTTATCTGGAACATAATTTCCAAGCTATTTACTTGCAAATGGTATTTTCACTTCTTTGCAAGAATCCGTTTTCACATTAACCCTTCTTCAAGCGTATATTTATTGTAGTGTTATAACCAACAAAGAACAATTAGCACAAAATGAAAACACCGAGTAATTCACGAATGCACAACTACTCGCTGATAAAGCCTCCGTCAAACTAACTACAAGCTACTCCTTCACATGTATTATACGGCCTTGACGATTGGTTTCTCGCAGTACACAGTCGCGGTCTGGTGACCCATTACTCAAAGAACCGCACTGTATTATAAAACAATAGCTGGTTTACGTGTCATTTATTGCTTTAGAGTTTACATAGTTTCAAAACAGGTTTTAAACAAAATAATTTGCAATGGATATTCGGGTTATATGCACAGACACTGTGCAAAACGTGCTTAAATTAGAAAGACAATAATTGTAATAGGAACCGGAAAATTTTATAAATTATAGGGTAGAATGAGTTCAGAAGGATTCCTGAAAAAGTTCTATTTATAAACCAAAAGAGAGATGTAATATGGACAGTATCTAAAGAAGAAGAAAAAGGATAATGGCGATGAAACAAACGTAGCAAAACATTTAATGTATGAAAATGTAACGAATTAGAAAACAGATCCATAGCTTCTCACTGCATTTACGTAAAACACTTTAGACGATTGGGCACGTCTTCAGCAAAGTTTCCTAGATCTAGATACATATATGTGCAACATTCCGAAAGAAGCTTACATCATCCCGGTAAAGTAGAGAAACCGACTAGCTTTTAATAATAACTGTTTTTAAATTTTTTATAAAAAGTTTTCTATCTCTGTGCAGTGATATTAAGTAAATTAATTTTAATTATTACAAATACATATAATGGAGACATATTGTTCACGTCCAGCTAACGTAAATCACTTGTCTCAAATAGATTTTTAAAAATCAGAGTAACTTCAACTGTTTCGCCTATGAATACTGCTATTTATACGAGCCTTTAGGTACAAAAATGCTTACATAGACAGTTATGGTTTTAAAAAGTGTGCAAAGTAACAATATTTACACTGTCGACCAATCTGACAGTTTGTTTCTTTGCTTTTTGTAATTTTCTGTATTAGGAAAGCAAATGACGGTGGGCATCTTTACTAAAGGCCAACAAAAAGACCTTGTGCTATTTAACGGATGACCAGACTCTGAACGAGGGAAAAGCAAAACAAAACTGAAAGTTTTTAGCAGGAACTGTAAATTATAAATATTTAATGTTTTAAGGGGAGTAATAATAGAAGGAAAAGAACAGTTTTAATGTTCATAATGTTTACGCTGTCTGTTAAATTATTTCATATTTTTCCTGCTCAGAGAGAGAAGAAGGGAGACAACTATTGTAGGATTTAGATGAAAGATGAGTGGTTAACATAATTCTCCAGATTTAAATCCTCCAGAATGCTTTGAAATGATAAAAACTGTCAAGGAAAAGCGAAGAGAATCACAAAAGAACCTGGAAAAGTGAAGATATGTACACCCTTTGACAAAAAATAAGAAGAAAAAAATCATCTCTTGAACGCAAAATTTTAAATCTTACATGAGACAGTGCGATCCACAAGGTATCAAAGCTATGTAGCCACTGCAGCAGTTGTATATGGCACGCACTAAACACGCTGTCTAGTGTGTGCGTTCCGTTAGCTCTGTGGCAGAGTGTGCAGTGATGCCATATTAACAGCGGAGGTTCGCCTCCCAGCATTATTTTTTTTTAAAAAACCTTTGTAACATATCACAAATTATTTTCGTAATATTGTTTCCCATACACAGCGAGCTTTAATGTTAATACACTATATATATTACAATGAATATTATAAAATTTCCTTAAGTATTTGTTCTACCTAAATGCAACATGCTGCACATGCATTCCCTGCACATGCTAGGACAAAAGAAGACTCACGGGCACAAATTCAAGAAGACTGGGATGTTGTAGTCTCTCGTCCACACTACTGTGGAAATTTGACATCTATGCCCTGGAGATTGAGAGCAGTTATACATGCCTAGGGTACATTAACCCGATATTAATTTGCGTTTATTTCTGTGTGTTTTCAGTTTAGATGATAAAGATTTCTGTTCATGTATTTATTTAGTAATTTGTAAGGAATGCGTTAGTTTGTGAATGAGTTTTTGAGTGTATATACAGATAATGCCATAATACTAAAATAATACGTTAAAATATAATGTGATATTAAGGCAACATGATGTTCTACACATACACTTGTAAAACCAACAATAAAAAATAAAACCAAATTGTTATGTGGGATTTGAACCCAGGAGCTTACGCAGAAGAGCAATGCCTTCTAAATTGCTCGGCCGCTGCCACTCTACCCTTATGTTCTCTTTCCAGATGCTTATGCTTGTAACCATTATGTTTACAGACAAAGTGCTCAGTGCAGTGTGCCAGTTGCTGCATGCATGTTGTGAATACAGCGTTTGCGAGCGTCTTCGAAGTTCTTCGACACGTAGTATCAGGGGATTTTTGAGGGGATTAAAGGGAGTATATAGCAACTAAAGTCCGAGGAAAGAGTATACCTATAATATAATGCGTTCCCCGTTACTTATAACCCGACTGGCACACCACGTTTGGATCGGAAAAAATGAAATTGGTGGTGTTTAAACAATGCGTGTATTGCATTTTAGCCCGGAATAGTAAACTTTTACGTATCTTTAGGCATCTTACCGCTACATTTTCCCTCTCATTTTATAAAGACTTGGGACTGCCAGAAGAAATAATAATTCTCGGTTAAAATGTTGCTATATTTAGCTTTAAGTAAGTACTTCGACTTTGGTCATTCCGTCAAGATAGCTTTCCGTTTCCGTCTCTATATTCTTTATACTTTTTTGCTATTCGATTTTGTTTTTGTTTATCAGTAATACATAGTAGCTGCGGAAAATTCTTTTAATCAAATAATTACAAGATTGACTTCATGTTGCACTGATAGAGTGAAGTTTACTACAGTGTGTATGTTTGGATGCGGAATATAAAATTGTTTATTGAAATGATTGTGGAAAGATTTGAACCTTTGACAGTACGAGGGTTTTCATATGGTTCACCCGTCCACATATCTGATATAAATGACGAATCTTCGGTGATATAATTGTCAAATACGTGATCTAAAATTCTTAAGTCAGCGGTCAGTACGATTGATACCAACGTGGTAAAAGCATCACTGACTGCATGTGAGATTAACAACGGCAAATACATAATGAAGTCATTTACCCTCTTCTGAATGGGAATTAGCAAATTTTTTTCTTAAATTCGAGAATGTCGATAGTTTTCGACACCAGTTCTGCATAAGGTGAGATATACACATGAAATGGTACTTCACTGCCGCGTATACCGGCTTTTAAAAATCAACATAGAAAACTATTAGACACAATGTCAATCCCAACAAACGTTTTCAAAGCTCTACATAGTTTTCCAGTGTTTTAGAAATTAGAAAAATTAATATTACCGGTACCTAGTATACCAATGAATGTATACGAATGGTGTTCAGTTGAGCAAAATGCTTAGCGAATATTAAAATGTCCCATCCCCAAAGCATACAATAACTTGACATTTTCGGAACAAGTAAAAACAACTATATTTTTTGCTGAATTAACAAAACAAAACTCTTCGTTTCATATAACATTGAATTCTGTCCGTCAATAATTAAGCATGGTTTCGTCTACACTTTTCGGAAGCTGTTCTCGATACACAGAATAACGCATTAACAACATGCTTTGTGCACTAAATTACCACTTACCTCATGTGTTGCTGTTTGAATGTTTGAGCGTATCAACTTGTTGGGTTGCAAAAAACAGTTCCTCGTATGCTTTCCTTTTAGAATCGGTCCTTATAACTTTCGAAGAGATTCCTCCATTTGTCATTGGCTGATGATTATACTCTCCAGACACACTGGTCACTTTTGAATACTATATATAAGTATGAATAACACTTTACATTTTCTGTTGGTGTAGAAAAATTTAACTTGTCCTCACTTATGCTCATCACGTTTACTTCCTTTGAAGCACCTTTATCTATTACAGCAAGTTCCCGGTTTGACTCTCCTGTTGCAACCCTGTCACATCCAACCGACCCAACAAAACACTGTCGAAAGTGGTACCAACTTAGCAGTTTCGCAACAACCTTAAACAATATATCGACCTCTGTACCAAACGCACTGCATTTCTCAGGTACCAAACATACTACGGCATGCTACGTAAACAAATCTAAATGTATCACTCCGCGGTGCACGGCTGCGATTAGTGCTACAAACAGCAAATGCAACATATTTAATTGTTAGCTCTGGTTACTATTTACAAACTTCATTATTATAAATGTTGCACAATAATCTTGTCGCCACTTTTCAATGAATTTCCTCAATAGTGCTTTACAATAATAGCGCGACCAGCACATTCTCTTGTCATGGTACGTCTTTTTATTTAAAATGATTGTATACAGAGCAACATATGCACAAATTACTAACAATAAAAATGCATAATAAGACATTCATAGCGAATAGTATCTCTCAAGCTTATTACAGTAATCACTAATATGGTTATCTCAATAAAAATAGTTTTTATTAAAGTTGAAACGGTAATTTCCTTTAGGAGCTACTTATGTAACATTAGAGATGTAAATCATCCTGGAACCAATGAGAAAGAACTGCACTACATTAATATATTTACGTTAGGAAAGCAGTAACAGCGAACATAAGTATTACTTTTTTGAGTAGTGTTTAACGCCTGTGTTTTTCTGAGGTATCACTGGACTCGGTAATATAGGAGATGAAATTATAAGTGGGCAAAGGAATAAATATTTGAGAAGAAATCGTTCCAAACTAAGTGCCTCCTCGTCAGTTGCCATTTATGGGAATTGAAAACCATGGAAAAAAACCTGTCAGGAGGGAAACGAGCTCCAGATCTCTCGTTTATAAATCCGAGTCTTAAAGTTATAGGCCACCCATGTCGGGTTACCTATAGATTCGTGAAAGATATGCAGAAGAGGCTATTTTCTATATCAAACATTTGAATGGAACATCATATTATATTATTTATAGTCTTGAAATAAATGAAACACAAACATATGCCAGTTTTCCAATAGATTACATTGCTGATCATAAACATAATGCAAGTAAAGAAATATAATTAATCATAAAATACGACTGACAAAATATAAAGGGAAAATAAGCGTCCCGCCCAGAATTTCTCGAAAATGTAAATCCTTATAGGCTCTCTGTGAGTATATGATATTACAATATGAGGATTGATCCTTATGTTCCACCTCTGATTCATTTCCATTTGATCTAAATCTTTTACTTCATGGCACAAGAACGCCGGAAATGTATAAAACCGCACGCGCAGTTTTAAGTTGCATTGTTGCATTACGTCATAGCGATCTCATCAAGATAATTTAAGGCCGTTTTTAATCAGTGTTTGTTAACAGCATGTTATGCTTCCTATGTTTCACCAAGTTTTTCTGCATAGTGTTAGCCAACATCTCATTAACGCTCCGGAAATCTTCGAAAAGCAGGCAGGAATGGAGCATCCGAAATTTAACCATTAGGCTTTAGAATGCACTCCAAAGTAATTTAGTTTCTCATTATTGATAATTATAGTTTATGAAATTAACGTTAAGGGGAGCAGAGGCACACATTTTTTAACATTTAAAAAGGAATTAATGTTAAGTTAGTTACGAAGTATAATGAAATAACTGGGCCTAAGAAGACAGATGGATTTAACAATAGTTACTTGAGAGAGAATAAAGAAGAGAGAAATTAACAAAAATGCCTGTATTTGACTGGAAAATTCAAATAACTTCGTCAGTTTAACATAAAGATCAAACGTTGAGAGAGAGAGAGAGAGAGAGAGAGAGAGAGAGAGAGAGAGAAGAGAGAGAATTAAAAGGAAAAGCTAAAAGCAAAGGGCTCCTAGCACGTAATAAAACTGGCCGTGGTTATTATGTATCTTTCTTTTTTATGCAAATATTGTGAAAAGCTTTATAAAAACTCTAGAAAGAACAGTTTTTGAAATACCGGTTGTCACCATATATTAAATATCCACTGTTATGAAATCTTAACATAATGAATTCCAGTGGCATAAGACAAAGAGAAACAGTTGTCTCTGACGTATGTTAATTACTTTAACTCTCTTGTATTTCATCTACAACCTTACTGATCATTGCTTTTTACACGTTATTATTTTTCTCGTAAATTACATGAGAACGATCCTTACACAAACACAGCATTTCCACCTCGACAGCTTGATTTACGAGCTGTATTTTTCAACTGTTAACAACAGTCAACCTTTAATGGCAAAAAAAGTGTGATATTAACTTCACTCGAGATTAAACACATTACTAATTTAACATTCGTTGGTGAAATAAAAAGTTGTAAATTTTAATGCCAACTAGTTGACCTTTATATTTGTTGATAAAACCGGGCGTTACGGTGCATGTGTCAGGTATAGGCAGAGAGAGTAAATATACACTAAAATAGTATTAATAATTAAACTAAAGAATTTGAAATAAAGAAAATTAACTACAAAACGGGTACCGCGAATGTTTACATCTACTCAAAACGGCTGAGAACACATTTGTAAGCCACAATCAGATATTTTCTGGAGAAGAAATGGAACTTTCTTAACAGATTAGTGATTATGAATTAGTTATGAGTCCTTCACTACAGCTTAGAAACGGAAACATTTGGCATCCCCTAAGAAATTCAGGAGCAGCCATCAGCAGGCAAGATGTTTATGTTTATTTTTGGAATGCACAAAATATGTTATTCTTATTTTTTTTCAGATAGAAGCAGCAATAATAGATCATTAACATGTGCGTTTAATTTCAAGATGCAGCCAATAAGAAGCAGCAGAAAGTTGAGATGTTATTTCTCCAGGATAACGCTTCAAGCCACAAGTTTTATGTTACAATGGATAAGGCATGATTTGAACTGCTTTACTCTCCAGATATAATTATCAGAGACTGCAGGCTATTCCCAATTCATCCTCGTGAGAGAAAATTCTCGTCAAATTGAAAAATGAGGTAAAAATAAACATTTTAAATGAACTAAAAATAGATCAGAGATGTAGCACAGAAACAAACATAGAAAACACCAATAAAAATACAATGTATATTCAGAGAAATATGGCAAACATAGAAAACACCAATAAAAATACAATGTATATTCTAAGAAATATGGCAAACATAAAAAACACAAATAAAAATACAAGGTATATTCAAACAAATATGGCAGGCATATCTAAGATAAGTCTTCAAAGAGAGATTGTCAGACATTCCTGAATTTTTTTTTTTTTTTTGAATAGTGTTTAACACCCGTTTTTACTACTGAGGCACACAGGCGACGACACTGATGATAGGTGAAATGATATTTTGGGAAAGGATTTTTTTAAGGAAGGAAGCGTTCCAGGCCTAAGTTTGGGGTACCTCTTCGGCATTTTCCATTTATGAGGACTGAGGAAAACCTGGAACAAACCTCAGTCAGGGAGGACGGTCCGGACGGAATTCGAACCTCAGATCTCCGCACCTTAACGATCTCGGCCACCCGTGGCGGTTTTCCTGAATTAAAAAATAAACCACAAAAATGATGAAATAAAAGAAATGACAGTAATAGCACGTATACACTTTTTATATTCCTAAACATAGTAGATATTGACTGTTGACTGAAAAAATTTTAAAAATTGCACTTTTCAGATACTCATAGTTTGAATTTGATTTTAATTTAAATTTCTTTTGATCGAAAAAATTGCCGAATTAAACTCAACCAGAAGAAGGCTAGAATTTTACTTAGAAGTCGTCGAAGGTCAAAGGCGCTAAAATAACAACAACAAAACTAGGGAACGAAGCAAAATCTATGCTACAAACAAAATAATTATAAAATGATTACCTACTACACTCCTGGATATATAAGTATTTACTAACAACTGTGCAATTTCTGTTAATGCCAACTGATCTTTATTTCTTAAAAATGACGTTCGGCAAAAGCCTCCTCGTTTCATTTCACACAGTTCTGTAGCTGACTCTGGAAGCCATCCGTCACTCGCTGTCCCGCGGAATGGCTGCAATTTTAGTGCGGTTGGCAGCCGGCAGTTCTCCAATTGTTTGCTGGCGAGTGGAAAAGACTTTTTCTTTCAGACGCTGAAGAAACATATGGAGCTGAAAGTTCGGGAAATCTGAAGGACCATTAGGCGTCGCCCCGGAAGCAACTGTCATTGCTGTACGGCTTGTCACAACGGGCAGGGTGGTTCATTGCAAATAAAAAAACGATTCCAGCACTATCTTTGCATATATTACTATGATAGCTTACCAGATCTTGTCACTCGCGTACTTTACTCAAGCACGTAACCAACTTTCCTTAGAAAAGGCAGCTACTGCATAAGAAGGTTGTATGAAGGCCCATGCTGTTCTATCTCTCTCATTGAACAACTTTCTCTTTCTCACAATAATGGACTCCAAGTGCAAACTTATCGTGCCCGAGGTCTACCACGGTATATGAACTCCATCGTATACACGAGGGTAGGTCCATAAGTTTCCGGCCTCGCCGATAAGAATTATCATCATCACAAAACCCTTATCTGTTAAGTAAATAATTGCAGCTGTAACTTGCGCTCCGCTGTGTTAAGTTGTTCAGATATAATTGAATAAGAAGGTTATGTGTAGAAGATTGTGGCAGTTCAAAATGGAGTATTGAGCTATTATTAAGTTCTTCACAACAGAGGGGTTACTCCGAATGAAAGTAAACAGCAATTGGACGGTGTATATGGGGAAGCATCCCCTTCATATTCTACTGTAAAAGAATGGGCTAATCTTCTTTCGAATGGGTCGAGAAAGCATTGAAGACGAAGAGCGTGCAGGTCGGCCCTTGGAAGTGCTCACTCCTGAAAATGTCGCTCTTGTGGAATGAGAAATTATGGAAGACCGGCGGCTCAAAGTACAGAAATGGCAGCAAGTTTGGGTATTTCTAAAACAATAGTTCCTCGAATTATTCATGAACATTTAAACATGAATAAGGTTAGTGCAAGTTGGATGCCAAGACTTCTTTCCTCAGTCCAAAAGCAGCAACGAGTCATCTGTTGTCAGGAATTTTTGGAACTCTACCGTGGCAACAAGAGAGAGAGAGAGAGAAGTTCTGTAAACCATTGTTACAGGAGATGAAACTATGGTCCTATACTAAGATCCCTTATCCAAAAGAGAATCAATGGAGTGGTAGGTAAAACCTGGCGAAGCACCGCCTCTAAAGGCCAAGGTCACTCAGTCAATCAAGAAGACCAAGGCCACAATTTTTTGGGACTGTGAAGAAATACTCTTCATTGACTTCAAGGAGAGGAACACCACAGTAAATGGGGAGTACTATGTTGCACAGACTACGTTCTTCCATCAAAGAGGAAAGGCTAGGAGAGCTGAGTGGTGGTGTGCGCCTTCTTCATGACAACGCGCCTGTGCACACAGCTCTTGTTGCAAAGGAAGCTGTGAAGAAATGTGGCTTCAAGGAGATCGACAATCCATTCTACAGCCCAGATCTAACTCCCAGTAACTATTTCCTCTTCTCAAAACTCAAAAAGGACCTTCCATGAAGGAAATTTAAGTGTAACGAGGAAGTGATGGATGCTCCATTTTGCAGATAAGACTTCCGACTATTTGGGGGGGGGGGATTGAAATGTTAATACAAATATGTGAGAAGTGTATTGCCATAAAGGTAACTATATTGAAAAGTTAAGTATAGTTTTTGTCTTTATCATTCTTAGGAAATGGTTAGGCCGGAAACTTATGAACCTCCCTAGTATGTCACCTCCAACTTTTGTTGGTAAATCACACACACACACGCGCGCGCGCATATATATATATATATATATATATATATATATATATATATTCGTTTATCAATAACCTAAGACGATTTTCTTCCTGGCACATTTGTATAAAATATTGGGGTACCATAATTTTACTACTGTGTTGCACTATTAATTGATTTCGATACAAATTTAATAAGGTACAACGTATACGTTTGTAAGTATAGTCATATGTACTTACTTTCTGCGACTCTGTCTTGTTAAAATTACACAGAGAACCTACAACATTGCTTTATCTTAACCTCTTGAATCACATACTCAGATTTTCTTAACTTCAGTGCTTGTCCATATAATATAATTTAGATACCAGATCTGATAGGAAGTCGTAGGGTGCCATTGACAGTGCCCATTGTGTTGAAGCTGGAATAGAGCGAGGTACAGAATGAGGAATTTCTGGAGTAGTTCTGAAGCGAATGCCATGAATGATATCTTAAGGGTTTAAGTCAGGGAAATATGATGGACGGTAGAGCGTTTTACAGCCTCATAGAGTGCAGGAAAAATATGCACTTTGTGCTGCAGGTGATGGAGCATTATCACCAAATGCGTTCTACAGAAAATATCTCTACTTTTCTCAAAGCTGAGGATAGGATGTGTTGTGAGCAATAATAATGCGCAATGAAGGTTTGCTCTAGGGGTTCGTCATATGTTGCGTAACGTCATCACAGTCGTACACTCTGTGTAATGTAATGCAGGTAATCCAATGAATGATACGGCATTAAAATTATCTTTATGGCGCTCTTTGGGCTCCAGGTGTGAAGTCGTTGCCGCTTCCATTGTCCAACAAAACATGCGAATTCCAGCAATTTATTGTATTGCTAGTGGTGCCTCAGCGGTATGTGCTAACTCTGTCTCAAGAGCTAACTCAGGAATCATACGGTGCCAATTCGTGTCCAGTAACGCCTTTACAAAATGTACTTCTTTATTTGCAATAGAACGACGCGGACAACCATCCCTGTCACATTTTGGCGTCCACATTGTAATACATTATCTTAGACCGTTAGCTAACAAAACATCCTCTTCGTCTCGTCACTGCGCAGGCGCATGGAATGGAGTACAGCTAAGACGATCGTTCTTGGCCGGTGACCTTCACCGAGCTTTACTGTAAAGTTCGCGAGAGCGAGTTTAGGTTTAAAGTAAGTCACATTTACCTCGAATGGAGAGGAGAGAGAGAGCGACATCATTCTCTCACGGCCCGCGAAAAGTTCTCGAAAATACGACTAGTCACAGAAAGTGAATTAATTCTTTTCACGTCTCGATCGTACTGAGCAAAATGCATCACTGCGCATGCTCAAACATTCTAGGCGCACTGACTAGGAACTTGACGTTCGCCCCTGCACAATTTCTCGGGCTACGAGGCACATTCTCGTCCCGTACGAGAGATCCCTTGCATGCTGATGCTAGAGCAACGGGCAGCAGGTCAAATTCTCGGACAGCGAGAGACTTTAGCGAGAGTTGCAGTCCCGAGCGACAGCGGAGAGAGCCGAACAACTCCTTCGTCCTGAACGGGAGATAAGGGGTGCATTGAAGTTACTTTCTCTATTTGCTTACTTGCAGTGTAAATAAGGAAGTGGAATTGTGTTTTGTGGAAAATTAATAATGAGTGCATCAAAACAGTTCGTATGCCTGGAATGTGGGAAGGAGTACAACTACAATAAAAATCTATGACAGCAGTTTCTAAAGTACACCCGGGAAAATTGAATGTTATCGCGCCTGTTCTAAAAACATAACAATCGTATGCTTATCACTGTGAAGTGTGCAACTAGAATTTCAATTATTCATCCAACTTTAAATTCCATCAGCGAGATTGCCATGGTGAGGGTTCAGCTGAAAACAAAACAATAACCTGCAGCTTATGTAGTCATGAAGCAACATCGGAGTTTCTTATATTTGAGCATTTAGAATCAGTACATGAAATAAAAGTACAGTCGGAAAAACTGAATTGTTCATCCTTTCACGATTTTAAAAACTGAATGCAAGAAATAGAGGAAACAACGGTATCGATATTTGTAAAATATTCTGGTTCTCGCACTTCTGACAATATTGTTAGGCAAAACAGTTCGATGCCTGGCACCCCGAAAACTTCAAAATGTTTTCGCGCCTCTTGTAAAAATGACAGCAATCGTACGCCTTTTACTATGAAGTGAAAAACAATTACTCAAGAAGTGCGTGGAGTGATTGAGTTCGTCTCTCTCCGCTGTTGCAAGTCTCGGCACTGCCGCCTGCAGCAGCACGCGAGTGAGACAAGTGATCTCTCGTTCGGGACGAGAATGGGCCTCGTAGCCCGAGAATTTGTTCAGGGGTTAATGTCAAGTAATAATAATAAATAATAATAAAAATAAAGGACTTCCAGAGATGCAAATGAAATACTAGTAACAAGTTAAAAGAAACATGCAGCGTAACTGCTCAAAGCACTAACGTCTGAGGATTATACGCGGGATACCAGCACTACTATAAGTGCAACAATGCTCAACAAAATTGAAAGGGAAAAAGAAAGAATTGTAGGAAGAGGCGAGCAAATATATCGGATGAGTAAAACACAATGTAGTCACTCACCTGAAATTTTGCAACTATTAGAAATGCTTGCACTATATAAAAATGCACATTTTAAAAAATCAAAACTATATAAAATTCCTTCATTCTATGGGATATACATACAAGTGCAGAGAAAAGTTGGCTTTCATCGTTTTCAGCCAAAAGAACAGTGACCACTTTGCCATCAGTTTAGAGCAAGACTTTGGATTTTTTTTTTTTATTTATAAATATATGGAAGCTTTTTAACATCTCAGATTATCAGCGTCCCACTCAAGCCAGGGCGTGAAACGACCGACAAATTTTGTTCGAAGGCCCCTTTTTTCTCCAGGCTTGAGGTTCTTTATCGTAAATGTATGACACGGGACCCACGGCTTTACTTCCCTTCCGAAGAATTTTATGCCCGGAAAAATCCATCGGTTCTGGACGGGATCGAACCCTTGGGTTTAGGAGCAAGTACGGTTACCACTACACCACCAGGACCGACGTTTTCATGGAGTGACTTAAATAAATGTTAAAATGTAATCAAGATCTTCATAGAATAATTTAACACCTAAATACGCGGATATAGAAGAATGTATTGTTCGAACATGCACATGCATTAGGATAAAGGTCACAAACAACAGAAAATCAGAAAAACGGAAACTATTCCGAAGCAAGTATGCCTACTTTTTTAGCCAGAGAGAAATTCAAGAAAATTAAGACGGCGTGTCGTAAATGAGAGAAAATGCAAATAAAATAAAAATGTAAGGCGAATAATTTAATAATAACTGTCTACAACATGGAGTGGGGGTAAGGAGGGAAGGAGAAAAGAAATAAGAAAAAGAAAGAAAAATGAATGAACTATGTATTTATACACAGATAGTATTTTAATATTAATTTAAAGCTTAATATATAAGGCTTGTGCATACCACGTGACAGGACAAACAGCATGCTGGAGAGGGGGAACATGCACATGGTAAAATATTATGGAAATATTATTATAGGATTAAGTAGTTTAACACGCGGCAAGTGAAGACGATGCGCTTCCTATCTTCTTTCACCTAAATATGCCTCTCGCCTCGGTTTGTGTGCTAATTTGCCATGTTTCGTTCTGCTCTCGATACAAGAATAAACTAAAGATTTCTTTTTAAACCTTAAAATTAACATGTAACCTAAATCTTGTGTAGCTGTTTTATCCTCGGAGTCACTATCGTCTCCACATATTGCAAGACTGATATTGCAACCACTTATTTCAAAGCTCCGATATAAACTGAGATATGACGAAGTAAAGGAACATGTTGCAACCAGATCTAGGACTCCACGTGGAGTAAATGGTAATTGTAAAAAGAAACCTAGAAAACGAATGGACAAGGAACGCTCATTGTTGGAGTACTCCTTTTGTGTTCTTTAATATAGCTGCTACTTGTTTGTCAAATACTTGCCGCATGTTAACCTATTCACTGTTTCTATAACACTTATCGTATATTCAAAATATTATTAACATTTCAACCGTCATGTTATTGATTTTACATTTTATAAGTTCAACTAATTCAATTTCTTATAGGTTAATTTTATTTTTACTAAAAGTAGTTCATTTGTGTGTGATACAAATGGCCTCGTTGTTATATGAAATTCAGCAGTATAAATAACCATATCATAAAGTGTAGTATTTGCTTAAGTCACATCCAGTAGAAGAAATGCTCTTATGTAAGGCCTTAACGCTGCCAACATTTTCAATGTAATGAGCAAGAACAGACAGCGAAAGGCTCCGAAAATAAACTTAATTACCCGAAATGGTGAAAGTTAGAAAACACGCAGAAATGTAGCAAGAATAGATGAAAGCTACCAGAGGCTACGGAAATGAAAAGTTGAAGAACTCGCAACGACAGAAGCTGCCAAAATAAATAAAATAAGTTACAAGTTAGTGGGCACAGACTAAACACAGACATCGGAAATGAAAAACCGAAGGGCCTCAAATAGTGGTAGTTAAGGAGAGGGGAGGAGGAAAAGAGCTAAATAGCTAAGAAAGAGTGCGATAGAAAGTTTGACTTATCCAGAAGTGACGAAAGTTAAATAGCAAAAAATAGAAAACTAAATCAAGGTAAACTGTATTGCATAAAAGTTGTATATAAACAAACAAGCAAATAAAACACAGGGAAAACGTTTTTGCTAAGGTGCAGACCTATAGTAATTTAAAACTTAATGGTGAACAATTAATAAGTTGTTTCTGCCCAACTACATTACACCATATCTGAGAGTAGAGTACTTTATTTATGCTCGAATAATGTACTTAAACAAAGTAATGACTTTGCAAGCCTGTACCTTAGGTAAAATGTAAAAAGTGCAAGATATTCAAAACGCATTCTAACTTAAAGCGTACTTCAGCACTAAAACTGAAGGTTCATTTCTAATGAGCACAGCCCGGAAGTTCAGATATTTATTTTGGTTAAAATAAGCAGGCAAAAAGACATTTATAACACTGAAAATAGACAATAGGTAATATAATTAAATAGGTAATATAAATATAATTAAAATAAAAGTGAAAACAGATAGCAACATCACTCATTATTAATGAAAACAGATATTTAAGATAATTTACAATTTCTTTATAACACAATTAAATACTCAAGCTTACTTTTCTTGGTTATAAATAACAACAATGTGATTTTTCAAATTATCAAAGATGTGGTGTGGTGTGGTTTCTGTTCGAGATCGTTTTCTGGTTATGCGTTTATAGGGGAATAAGGTTAGTATCTCTCTTACTCCGTATTGAACACATTGTAGAGACTTTATTGCACAGTTATACCCTCTCATCTTTCTCGCGAGCAATAAATTATTGTTTATTACATTTATGCAGCTGAGAAGCTACCCCATCACAAAATTCCTAGAATTGGCTCGCGCAGATCGATACAGGTCATTCACCAGGACTATTCAAAACACCAAACAATTCCATGTTCAACTTGATACTTCTTTCGGTACAGTCTTCACAACTATCAGCCGTTTAGAATGCTACTCGAAGCTTAACTGTCGAATATTGGAGTGGAACACCATAGTGATAACCTTTTAAAGATATAGAGTTCAATCTTGGTTCCCATTACGTTGTATGATACAAAAGGTCTACCATTACAAGACAAACATAATGTGGGGCTCCAGGGTGTGGAGATAAAATATCTCAGTAGAGTAGCTGGGAAAACGAGCAGGAATGTAATACGTAATGAGAGAATAAGAGTGAAGTTGGGACAGAAGGAAAGCAGTGAATGAAGTGATGGAAGAACGACAAAGCTGAAGTGGTATTGACATGTAAATAGATTGAGTGAAAATAGGAAGACAAAATAAGTGATAAAAACGAGAGTTGAATGCAGAGACGATCAGGTCAGCCAAGAAATATTGGGAAAATAGAATAAAAAATTGAGAGGAATGGATGAAATGGACGGAAGAAAGACACCTTGACGCTTATATATATATAAGGGGAAAGACAATACTTTTACCCATTGACATTTCACTATATATGTTAACAGTCACATGTCAATGGCCATATAGCACCAATTAAAAGCAATGACTCACCCCACTCACGGAGTTTCTAGTGTTTTTGTAATAAATGCACATAAATGATATATTTTTGTAAGCTCTATGAATGTATGTAAATCATCGGGCACCCAAATGCTGCAGAGCAATGAGTATATAAAAGGATGTCTTTTTATTGACAAAGCGCTACGATTTCATTTTCATTATAATAAAGACACATTTTTGATTTTTAGAAATCGAAAGAGTTTCCAGAGATAAAAATCCCGAGCGCAAGTCCTTCGGTAGGGATATTAAAGAACTCCGTACATGATACAAGGGGTTCTTGAACAAAATTATCGTAAATTATATCGCTATAGGCGATGGGTTTACCACCTGTCACTGCCCTCTGTAAGAAAAGCTCCATTCCATGTTTCGTGATGGAGCGACGGATATTAACTAACTATAGAAGATATAAAAACCTTCTGATAGTTGTATAATATAATTTATTTACTACATTCATATAATATAACAGTGCACAATAGCGTACATAAATAAAACGATAATTTATATTCACACTACGAAAATATTCTGATGCGAATGGACTCTTCTTTTGCTGTATGAGCAGAGCACATGTACTTGTTCACGAGGTGCAAATGTGTTGTTTAGACTGGTCATTGCTTTTAAGAAACAATATGGATTGTATTGTTTATATTGTTGTAGCCTGTGCGTTTATTATTGAAAAGAAAATGTCCGTTATGGAGAATGATCGTTGGTGGCGGTTGGTTGTCAGAAATCTCTAGAAGCAAGTCCAGTGTTTTAATCTGATTGGTGTTCGGAGCAAGTTATGGAGAATGCTATGAAAGAGTTAATTGGGATCAGACTGTCAAACAAGCAGGAGGATACACGAGGGAAGGTCCATAAATTTCCGGCCTAACCATTTTCTAGGTATGAAAAAGACAAAAACTATATTTCACTTTTGAATGTACTTCCCTTTATTGCAATACACTCCTTACATCTTTGAATAAACATTTCATTCCCCTCCCCCCAAATACTCAGAAGTCTTGTCTGCAAAATGGGCATAACAGCATCCACCACTTCTTCGTCACACTTAAATTTCCTTCCTCCAAGCCCTTCTTGAGTTTTGAGAAGAGGAAATAGTCACTGGGAGCTAGATCTGGGCTGCTGGGAGATAGTCGGTCTCCTTGAAGTCACATTTCTTCACAGCATCCTTTACAACAAGAACTGTATGCACAGGCGCGTTGTCGTGAAGAAGGTGCACACCATCACTTCATTTTCCTCGCCTTTTGTCTTTGATGGAAGCACGTAGTCTGTGCAGTAGGACAGCATAGTACTCCCCATTTACTGTGGTGTTTCTCTCCTTGAAGTCAATGAAGAGTATTCCTTCACAGACCCAAAAGATTGGGGTCATGATCTTCTGGTAGACTGAGTGACCTTGGCCTTTAGAGACGGTGCTTCGCCAGGTTTACGCCTCTCCACTGATTATCTTTTGGACAAGGGATCATAGTAGAGGACCATAGTTTCATTTCCTGTAACAATGATTTGCAGAACTTCTGTTTCGTTGCCACGCAGAGCTCCAAAATGCCTGACAAAGATGACTCGTTACTGCTTTTGGATTGAGGAAAGAAGTCTAGGCACCCTTCTTGCACCAACCTTATTCATGTTTAAATGTACATGAATAATTCGAGGAACTATTGTTTTAGAAAGGCCCAACCTTGCTGCTATTTCTGTAACTTTGAGCCGCCGGTCTTTCATAATTTCTGCTTCCACAAGAGCGATGTTTAAGAGTGAGCACCTCCAAGGGCCAACCTGCACGCTCTTTGTCTTCAATGCTTTCTCGACCCATTCGCAAAAGTTTGACCCATTCTTTTACGATAGAATATGAGGGGGATGCTTCTCTATATACACCGTTCAATTGCTGTTTATTTTCATTTGGATTAAATCCGTCTATTCTGATTACCTTAATTACAATACTGCATTTTGAACATGTCACAATCTTCTACACATAGCCTTCTTTATGCAACTATATCTAAACAACTGAGCACATCGAAGCTGAAGTTATAGCTGCAATTATTTACTCAACAGATAAGGTATGACACCAGATAAAAGTTTTGTGAAGGCGACAACCCTTAACGGTGATGCCGGAAACTTATGGACCTACCCTCGTATCGTGTTTACATCTTTCCTCAGCTCAGAATTATATAAGATAAGGTAATTAACTTCATACATTTTAATGTAAAAACCAAGGATTTGCTTTAACAAAATAAGTTATCATATTCTATTAAGTGACACTTCACAGGGCTATAGCCCTGTCTCTTTACGATGTCACTAAGGTAATATTTGTAAACAAAGGAGTCAAGCAAGGTTCATGACAATATGCTGCAATCTCAAACAGGTTGAACAGAACGGCAACTGACGATCGGCGCATTCCTCGACTACAACAGGATGTGCTTAAATTTGTCAAGAGCATCATCCATTCCTGGTAGTGGAAATAAAACTAAAAGCATTTGGCGTATTGTCATGCACCAGCTTGTCATAGCGTTGCGTATTTACAATCAAATATTGAACAAAGTTGATTTTTTATAACAATGGTATAGCAATAATGGCCATATGCACTACTCTCGATCAAATCAGTGCTGATCGAGGGTTACTGAAACGTGATCCAACTATGACCGCGATGAAATTGTTGTTCCGGTGCATCAAATTAATTGTCGTTCAATGAACCGCCATTAGCTGACCGGACGCGAGATTGATGAACGATCACGATTCTACGATAATTACTCAAAGCAAAGCATCTAACTCTGTATTCAATGAGGTTGTAATGCAATTACCATATGAGGTAAATGGAAATGGAAATCAGAGGCCTCCAAGTTTTTCTCAGCAAGAAACAGACATTCTGTTGGAACTAGCTATCTCATATTCCAATAAACTAGAAAATAAAAAGACTGATTCGTGTGGAGGCATGGAATGATTTAGCCATGAATTTCAACATGACACCAGGTGAGTTCTAATTAATCGCAGCGTGAGTCATGAAGTGTAAACTTGTATTCATAGCTGAAACAGGGTAATTGCGGAGACTTTAACCTCTGGTTCATTTCATTTACAGCCACCACACTGTATCCTTTGACACCCGGGATCTTTTTTCAACTTTTGTTTGTCCCCACACACTTCAAAAGGACCATTTCTTTCCTCAATGATTCAGTTTCGACGTAGGTCCCGATTTAAGTAATCCAGATATATCTCGTCCTTAATACCTTCAAGAAAATTGAAAAGGGCAGCAATTTGGGGCAACTTGACCCGCATATCAACAGAGTTGATCGATCCAGCAACCGCGGTCAAAGTTGACCATAATCTACTACTTTGTTTAGCTTTGATCATTGTAGATGCACTGAAAAATCACATTGAATGCGATCAAATGCCGATTTGACCGCCTTCAAAAATTGATCGAGGACAGTACATGGCCATAAGTCATGAATGCACACGCCGCCACGAGTGACCGAGGTCGTTAAGGATTCGTGAGCTGGAGGATTCGATTCCCACCACGACCGCCCTCCCTGGCTGAGGTTTTTTCCGTTCTCCTCAGTCCTCATAAATGGTAAATGCCGGTGAGGTACCCTAAACTAAGACTTAGATCGCTTCCTTCCTTTAAAAAATCCTTTCCAAATTTATCATTTCATCTATCATCAGGGTCCACGGCCTGTGATGCTTCAGTGGTTAAAACGGTGTTAAACACCATTAAAAATGAAAGCATAAAAATATTTCTCAGTAATAAAAGAGATATAAAAATTCTTTGGGGTAAATAGTTGACCCCATCCCAATTTGTATTCAACTGTTAAAAGCCTATCCAAAATAAATTAAATTATTGTTCTTTATTAATATGAATCACTTACAGCAATACCCAGATACACGGAAATATGCTGCTGCCCAACACAGCGCCTAGACCAGATATTTGATGCAATCGTTTCTACGATTAGCGGACGTGTTGGTTGTTGGGAGATGCTGAGTATCGTGTTTTTGAGGCGAATTATACTTTCAGTTGTGGCCCTCTTTCTTCCGACCTTTGTCTTATTATTATTATTATTATTATTATTATTATTATTATTATTATTATTATTATTATTATTATTATTATTATTATTATTATTATTATTATTATTATAAAATTTTATAATGCCGGAACTGTTAATTCACAATATAAAGGAAAACGCCATATTCTGAGGATGCCCCTCCATCAGAGAGTACCAGGACATGTGCACTTTTGTCTTCTTTGGTTGCTTCTGCTGCCTACTGTTTAGCATATCAGCCAACTCTTGCAAGCAAACCTGCTGTCTTGGATTCTGAGAATGTATGGTTTCTATTGTCATGTGAAGATCAATTCCATCTTCTCTGATCATAATGAGGATATCGGTAATACAGAAAATGGCGGAGAGCGAGGTTTAATGATTTGTTTAATTGGTTCATTGTACTTACGTGGTTTATACTTGATAGTAAATAAATAGCAGAGTGTTAGTTTTTTGTTTTTGATTAAGTTAATATTTAGTAAAATTACTCCAGGAATCTGTGAAATAGAAAGTGGTTATTACATGGGTGCTCTTGAATGTGCCAGGTTGTATCTATAATTATGGCAGTGCACCTCATACTACCACATTTAAAATTCCTAAAGAGCAATCATTAAATGATATTCACCGTGCAAATTTGGAAGTTAATGATAAGACTGTAGTATGTATTAAACCTTTCGTATAAAAAATTATGGTTAGGGAGATCATTTCTTCTAATAATAACTATGTGACAGCAAGGCTTAACAATGAAAGGAAAGATCCGGAAAAATGCATGAATAGGGCTTTGGAACGAAATGTAGAGAGTTTTAATGAATGGTGTGAGCAGGATGTTATTACATGTTTCAACTCCTTTGCGAGGGAGGTTAAGAAAAGACAGATACATCCGTTTATAGCTATTGCTAAGGAATGCGAGGTCCTAAATATGATACTGTCCCATCTATATCGATTAGGCTTAAGGTGCCAGCAAGTTGAAAGTTAGTAATTTTTTTAAAAATTTGTGCTTGACTGTGGAGAAATTCAGGCCAATCTTTAGAGTAAGGAGTTAAAATGTAACAGAGGAACAAATTGGATAATATGGTGAACTGCCTTGCTAATAATAATAATAATAATAATAATAATAATAATAATAATAATAACAACAATAACCATGCATTGCTCATCGAAAGAGTGATCTCATTAATAAACATTGTCAAGGACAGTTTACCACTAGAACATGATTTGGATATAGAGAAAGCTGGTAAAATACATTTTGCATTAGAACAATTGAAGCTAGTATCTAATGATCTATTTAGCACAGCTCTTGATGTGGGCTGCTACTTTTTCTCACGCGCATAACTATATTTTTACATTACACCTTTTCCAGCAGTTTAGTTAAACTTGCTTGTTCTGCTTGTAGAGAGTACTGCAAATGCATGTAAGAGGCTCAACATTTTATATTTCTAAGGCTTTACAAAAACCAAAATTCAAAAGTTGGGAGTGTTTAAGTGATCCATTAATTTTTCACTGCAGTAAACATGCTTAAAACAATTGTTATGCATGTTACGCTACTGAAAATACTTTTGTTATTTTTATTTATGCATGTTTTTGATATTATAATTATTGTTCTTCTAATTGTTGCTATTTCATCACATATTGCATTGCAGTAAACGGTAATGGGCAGTAATTAATTAACCATTTTTGTACTTGGATGATTTATGTAAGTCGAATTCATATTATTTTATATTTCGTTTACATATGAGAAATATTATTTGTAAATAATACATTTCTAAAAAAATCATCAAAATATTTATAATAATAATAGTGTCATCTTGTAAACATAGTACTGCATAAAATTTGTTATTGGCAGTAGTAGAGCACATGCTACTGGTTATTGGTTATGTGAACATTAGAAGATCATCCTTAACATTGCCCAGAACAAAATGCAGTTTCTAAGGAAATGAGACCCTTAAGTTTTGTTATACTCATTTTGTTGATCGTTACAATCCGTGACACGAGCCTTGGTACATGCAATCCATTCGTAATAAAGTGTGATATTAATCCTTTTGGAATCGTGTTAAGGGAAAGTCTTTTTGTATTAACATTAAGTAACTCAATTGATATAATTTTGAATTTTTTAACGCTCTGCTTTGACATATAAAGAAATTACTCCAGAATATTACAGTGTTAGCGTGGTCGGTCTCCAGAAATTGTGCATAATGTTACGCAATATTTAATACGTACGATAAAAAAACATGGACTATCTCTGATCCAGCAGACATGGCTTGGTGTGTAGAAGGAGGCAGGGATGTTATCAAAACTAAGGCACGTTTATATGTTTCAATATCGAAAGGAAAATCAAGCGAATTAAAGAAAAGAACAGAGAAACATGAATTTATAGAGTCTAATAAGGTTGTTAATTCATTAATTTTATATCATTACAAAAACTTCCCATCATTAAGCTCAATAATGCTCTTAAAGAAAGAGAATTTTTGTATATGAAAGAGAACAAACACTTCATACTGCAAACAGGAAAATTAGGATTCAAATGGAAGAAATGTTACTCAAGTGGATAGTTTCTCAAATTCTCCCTAACCTTTCACCAGTTTCATTACTATAAAAATAGATAATGCTAGTTATCACAGTGTGCAGCAACTTCTCTCCCTGAATATCAAACGGGATTCCAAGCCCAGCTCACTGCAGCTAAAGTAACTATAGCATATTTCCACCTTATAAGACTCCATTTTTAAAGCTAAATGCAGCACTGCCACCTAGTGGAAGATATAGATGGTGTGCGAAGGTTCAGAGATACTACATTTAACATACCGTATTTTTCCAAGGTAAACTGGCAAGGAGAAAACGTGTTACAGTATTTATTGAATTTACAGTAAAAACAATTAAAACGCAATTTAACGCCATCAGCATTCGTTTGAAGTACTAAACATAGAGCGACTTTCTTTTAACACATAGTCTAAGAGATTACAAAAAGTAAAAAAGCAGTGAAAGGCACGTAAGGAAGTGTTGACAGAAACAGATATCTCTCTCTTCTTGGCGTGGGAAGTCTGCCTGAAGGGAGCCCCTATGAAAATTAACTTTCCGCGCTCCTCTCTGTAGCATCATCTTATGTGACAGGGAACTAAGCAAATTGTACCAAGTTTCTCTGCAACTAAAGAGAGCTGTTGCAAACTCTAAACCCAGTTTCCTGCTTCTGATATTTCAGGGATGTAATAGGTTACCTAAACTTTGCTTCAACACAATATAAACAAAGATTTTCAGGTTCCAAGAAAAGAGAAAGGGTACTTTTTCCACAAATATGCACTTTGTGCTTCTTTCAATAAATGTTACTTTTTGAAAAATAGTTGAACTGCAGGATCCGTTAGTTCTCATTCTTTGACTAAAAGCCACCACATAGGCAGTCCGAAACACTGACACATTTGGTCAGCGCAACAAAAAACACTTTTAAGAAATATACATTAATTTTGAAGCAGCTTGGGGGAGAATCAGAAGTTATAAATAATTCATTCATCTGCCAATATGAAATAACAAAAGTATTATAAAGTCGTAGAAATTAGTTGATTCTTTGGTAAATGCTAGGCATTGATGTGTAAGATAAATGCACCCATATAGAGAATTGCAGCATCTCAAAACAACAGAGACACGATTTCAAGCTATGACTTTTTCCTTGACGTAAGTTCTTCTAAATCCATAATTTAAATACTTCAATTAACTAATGTGTTCTTCTAAAATACAAACTTCATATAAATTTTAATGGATTAAATATATTAATATTGATCAAAATACGGAATAGTACCCACCTAAAAAGGCAATCAAAACTTTTCTATACAACGATTACCTAATCGTACATCATAGTGTACGATATTTTTATCATCCTGGTGATCATAGCATCACACCTTTCCCCTGTTGCACTATGCAGAAGTATTTTGTTATTTTTACAAGTTCGTCTAGGCCAAAATCAGGACTTCGTGAAGGATATGGAAAATCTGATTGTCTGGAAATCAGAAGACCGGGAAACAGCGGTTGGGGTAGACGCTCATCTTCTTCAAACACTTGCTTATGCACATCAAAGTAGTTCGGCGGACAAGAGGTGTCCAAAACCCCCTGAAAACGTTCATATACTTGATTCTTGTACATTTCTGATGAGACGTTTATTCTGTTTCCATGTGCATCCTCAAGGAAGTACGAACCAACGATGTGGCTCAAGCTATCACTTTCTCTGAAGGTGTAGTCATTCAGTTTTCCCAAACGAGAAAACGAGCTTTTTGCTTATTGACATGGCACACTTAATAGCACATCACACTTGCCAAACCACCACCACTTTTGGAGATTCTTGATACCCTTTGAACATAACACGTGCACAATATTGCAATATTCCTTGAGTTAGTACAATACCTGAATAATATTTTTGTAAGAACTATTTTTGCATACGATCTTCTGTTACCATTTTTGGCCGCCCTACATAAAGTTTATATTAAATACTCACTGCCTATAGATACGATCGTAAAGAAACCAAGCTTGAAATAATTATTCTACACAAAATGTAACCAAACATATTAATGATTTAAACTTTTTCATAGAAAATTGTGTTTTGAATACTTAACGCAAAATCTCTACATTTTTACCTTCCGCAAAAATAAATTGCTTCTCACATTTTCCTTTTACTTTCCCCACCCTCCTTTTAACAGCGAGTACTTACTAATACCCAGCCCTGGTTCCACCAAAGCACAAGTTGAACGAAGGAGAATTAAGCAGGTTTGCCGGGGGGAGGTTTCACTTACCTAAGTCGCCACTAATCACTCAACCATCTAATGCGTGAGCCACTGTTTCTCAATTGAGGCACTCGAGGCAATTTTGACGCCCATATAAAACCCCACTGCAGCTCACAACATGTAGGCGGGGTGGAGGAAAGAACGTTAGGTTAAGTGGCGCTTTCTGTGGCTGAAGTTCTGCTATAAACAGTTCGTGTGTCTCGAAGAATTCATTCTGAGGAGTGTGTAGAAACTCTGTAGACTTGTGTGTTACCGAGTGTTGGGACTGTATAATCTGCCAAAGGTGTAATTAAACATGTCAACGATAACAAGACCATTCCCTCTTCCAGGATAACCAGGGATTATTTAAATTATAATGCTGAAATGTCTCCTCTGTTGTCTGCGGACAACGATTGCTAATTGTCAATTTTCCTGCTATTAAATAAATCAAACTGTAATTCCTTTCACTGATTCTGCAAAAAACTTTGGGTTCATTATAGACAGTAATGAAATCTGCAGGAAGTCAAGTTCTCTAATCCACATGTTTAAAAGGATTTAATGAACCCTACCAGAACCTTTATGAAGCCTTTGGTGTAATCCCTGGTTATGCCTCACTGCATAACAGACTTAAACTCTATCCTACAGCATGCTCGTCATATTGCGTGCTTTACATTTGCGATGTGCGTTTGTTTGCTCATATAACAACCTTAACGGTCTTAGTTCTCTCATAATGTTTCATGAAACTACTGCCCGCCTCTGCAATGCATTTCCACGGGAAGACAGAGAATGCCAAACTTTGAGAGCATTTCTAAGAAATTGCTTATTGTTATTGTGTATAATGTATCCATTTTCACTCTATTATTCTTATTATTATCATCATCATACATCTTTATAACTTTTTCACAGTATTGCTAGTGTTTATGTTTTATAGTATATTTATTTCCACTCTCATGCAGTGCCTAAGTCATGAATTGTCGTTGTTGTTGCTTGTTCTGCTTTTCTTCTTCTTATTTAGTTTTATTTTCATTGTTGATGTTAAGTATTTATTTACTATCTTTCATGTTTTATATGAACAAGTATTGTACTTTTTACAACTTATATTACAATTATGGTATTGTCACTGAAACGTAGTGTAATTATTATTAGATTGGTAGAACGGAATGAATAGTGTTTAACGCCCGTTTTTACTACTGAGGCCCCACAGGCGGTGGACACTGATGATACACGAGATGAAATGATATATTGGGAAAGGATTTATTTTTAAGGAAGGAATTGTTCCAGGTCTAAGTTCAGGGTACCCCCCGGCATTTGCCATTTATGAGGACTGAGGAAAACCTGGCAAAAACTTCAGTCAAGGAGGACGGTCCTGGCGGGATTCGAACCCCAGAGCTCTCGCAGACGAGTCCTTAACGACCTCGGCCACCCGTGGCGGTCTGGTAGAACGGAAAAGTAGGCCTAATGGCATTACCTCTGCCAGAATGGATAATAAAATAAATCGAATTGGATGTTTGTGGTTAACAAATGGAAACGTATGCCATAGTACACCTGTCATTAAGGCAGGGCCTTGTGAATAGGAGGTCTGGGATTCGATTCCTCCCAGGAACGCACTCCCTGACATAGATTATTCCAGGTTTTCCTCAGTCCTCAACAATGGTAAATTTCGGAGGTACACAAAATAGATCTGAAATGCTTCTTTCCTAAAAATATTCCCCAATTTATTATTTAATTGCATGCATCATAGGTTGCGTTAAAAATATCCTACCATGGACGCGAAGTTGTCTTAGCATCAGCCATACAGGGAAGCTAACCTTGAACGTTACCTAGAATTCCGATGTAAACAACACCAGTTTCTGCACTGCAACCATAAACTCTGACCCTCTACCGCTGACTTCAATGTCCTAGTTCGGTCAGGCTTATGCTGACATCTTGTTTCCGAAGGAACTGCTCCATCTCTAATCATTGGTTTCCACCATTTGTGATGCCTCAGCAGTAAAAAAAGGCCTTAAACACTATTCAAAAATGAAAATTTAGAGCTGCATAACGCCTGAAAGCTGGTAAGACCACTTATTATTATTATTATTATTATTATTATTATTAATTTAATAATCCGCAGGTATCAAAACGATGATTATGCAATTTATATAATTATCCCCCAAAGCCTTGATCGTCTCGACCGGAAAAAATATGAATACCATTATATAGTACATCCATTCCATTGATCAGAATGTTATATTAAAATAACCGTTATTTCCTATAATACAAGCATAACGCTATTGAAGTTCAACCAGCTCTTTATGCATGTATTACATTTTTCGTTAGAAATATGATTTTTCCCGAACAATCTTAGTGCATCAATTCCTGTTACTTAATGCATTTGCAGTGTTATATGCTCGTATAGCAGCTTGAAGCACACCATATGCAGGCGGAATCGAATAAATGTAACCTTTTAATGCATAGCTTTATTTTAATTCAAATGTTTCATAATTACACTTTAGGTATTCAAGTAACTTTGTAACAGAAGAGGTAAAACTTGGTCTTATAGTGTTGCATATTTTTCATATCTTTAGATAAAATTTGCATTCATTCACATTTTTTTTAATTACGGTAAGAAAAACTGTAAACCTGTATTCAATGCTGGACAGTTGTTTCAGAAATTACGTATATTATCTCTGTATTTTTGTGCCGTGATGGTATTTAAAAATATAGGCTTAATTATTTTAGTATGCATTTGCCTTAACTTTCTCATTCAATAGCGTTGCTGTATAATATTTGATTTTTCTGTACTGCCTTATTTTGTGCTGACACATGGCTAAATAAATGGAACGATCTCTCTTCAGTGAGTAAAATAAATCTTGGTTAGATTATCATAATCAATAATATTCTAAAGTTTCATGATTTTAGGTGACTACGATTTTCACTTGTAAACAATTCCTGAACAACAAATACCTTATAGGGGTAGGTTTAAAAGTTGAATACCTTTCTGAGCCGTAGTTGATAATTCTTGTTTACAGTAAAAGCCCTTTCAGAGATTTCCTTCAACTTCATTGTATTCTTTCTACGTAAAGTTTCTCTCAGGCAAACACACTTTTCTGCGACATCTTAACCAGAATTAGCTTCCGTTTTCATAACCTTATTGACAAAAGTCGCACAGTAATTCATTGTGGAGCAGGAATAGCGAGTAATTTTATTCAAAATGGCCTTCTCACTCTTCCGCACGAAATTGTTTCTAATTAAGAATCGTACACTAATCCTTTCCTTAAGTGTATTTGTGATGTTCGTAGCAAAACTATGCGACTTGCCATTTTAACTTTGCCACTGTAGAAAACTAAACGGAAACGAATAAATTGTATTAAAAAAGGCGTACACTCCTATCTAAATAACCACTCAGACTGAGTTTTGGAGGAGAAATAAGGCCAGAAAGGCTTGTAATAATCTTGTGCAGGCGGCAAGTAAATGTCACTTAAGGTAACTCAAAAATGTTGCAAAGGTATTTTATTGTTTGGTGCTATTTAGTGTTGTGTTTGATATTTTATGCAAATGGGAACTATTTAGAGGTGTATAAATAGTTAAAATTAAGATATAATAAATGCCATACGTAATTTATTGCAAGACACCGGTAGTACTACTTGGTTTAAGCCATGCTAGCACGGAAGTTTTAAATGAGGCGTGCTTTAACCTTGAAATAGCTGCAGTAGTAGGTTGAGCCTTACGTATTAAGCTTACAAATTTACCTAGTAAATTGCCAGGAAGTGATATTTAAACAGCCAATCACACATTCTGTGAATTAAGGAATAAGACGTTACACATTGGACAAGTAGAATCTCTCGTCACACGGCCATTGGTTTAGATTGCTGCTGATGTAAGCGTTGTACTAGAGACGACTATGGTTTACAGCATTCCAGGACAGCTATTGTTTTATACCCCTCCCCTTCAGGCAAATAGCAAACCTAAGAAAACAGTTACTATAGTGGTCTGCAAATCAGCTGGCGCAGGACTCGTTTTAACTTTACCATAGAGCAAGATTCGTCCTGGGGAAATTCACGCCCGCTTTTCACGAACGGCAGTGGAGAGCGTTCTTAGCCGAAGGTAGTCGACTTTAATAGACAAGCAAGTAATTAAGCAAACGATTATCTGCGTGATAGCTAAGAGGATTGGAGCGTAGTAGAAATAAAGGGAAGGTCAATGAAGGGGAAGAATGTGGGGTTCGAATCCTCACCGTGTTACTATTTTTTTTAAAGGAATTAAAAGAGGTTTGCTATTATTACAACGATTTACCCGCTAACACAGGACTATGTACACAATCCGCAATAGATTTATAATTACGGTTTTTTTTCCTGCTGCAGTTATAAAGGGATATGTGCCACCATTACAATGATTTACCCGCTAAGCATTTATATTTATGAAAAAGAGGTAAGCTTATATTCATTCATCGCAAATTCCAATAGGCCAAAAATAGAAGAGGCACGATAATATTCGCAATTCCAAACTAACACTGAGAGCGATAGTTGTTCTGTGTATGTGTGTGTGTGTACATGAATTAATTGCGAGTTCCAAGAGGCGAAAACAGAAGAGATGCGATAACATTCGCAACTCCAAACTAACGCAAAGGAGGTGAAGTTTCAGTTTAAGAGGCGTTAGGTTTTCTGCACTGCCGATTATGAAAAGCAGGTGTGAATTTCTCCAGGACGAATCTTCCTCTATGGACAAATCTAGTTTAAGTACAGTTCAGTAATGCGAAAGTAAAGCTACGTAAACAGTATCAAATCAAACGGTTTCTGTATTTGGCGAAGAAATGTTTGCGACTGATATTTTGATATTATTGTACAAAGTTTGTGGAGTTAAAGTGACATTAGAGAAAGGATTCATAATTCAACAGCGAGTCAAACTCGTATTCTTATCATACGCCTCATCAAGTAGCAGTAAATCTTCAGCATTTTTCAAAAGACTGTGTGACTTTCTAGTTTCAATAAAACATTGCTATATGGAAACCAAAGGGTTTCTTGTAGCGCTACTCTGGCCAGTGTATTTCCAATGAGACGGCATATAAAAGGAAATTATATTCCTCTGTGCTAAAATGACACCATAAGAATTAGACAAACGATAGAAACTAACATGGTATTTGCCTCGATTGATGAAATTAGCGACATTGAAGGCCGCTCCGCACCTCCTGTTCATTGTGGGGACTATGAAAATCAACAGTTCGGGTTAAGTTTTGGAAGCAGTTAACCTGAACGTCGGTTCATGCATCTACTATTGGGAAAATTCGGCATGACGACGTCTTGCTGTTTATCACCGATACAGCAACGTATATGTAAGAACTGCTAAAGCTATTTAAAGGCCTTGTACAGGGTCGCGAAAGAGGCCAATGCCCACTTTCCGAAAGTCGACCAGCTTGTCTCTCAAACAAAGAAAATGTTTGCTAAAACTCCAAAAAGGGAAGGAAGCCTTCAGATCTGTAGCTCCGGGTGCTGCTGTGTATTACTGCAACAGCTTCCAAGCTGTGAAATCCGTGTTGACGCTCTGAAAACACAAGGTGCTAAAGCCATCCAAAGAACTAAGAAGCTATTTCCCAACAGTAAAATGAAGGGGAAGCTGGCATACTTAAAAGAAAGTTTCGGCTTCCTATCCTCTCCAATTGAGAAATTTCAAGAAAGAGGAGTAAAACTTGAAATCTCCATTGAACTTGTCAACAAAACTAAGGTTGCGCGTGGCAATGTGTGCGGGGAAGGTGAAAAATAAAATGAAAAGTGTGCTAGATAAAAACCGGGGGTACCACTACATCTGCTTGATTTATGAGGTGCTAACACATAGATTTCGAAGAACTGCCATCTAATTACTTAGCATACTTTAATATGAGTAAATGTGCTTCGATTGTAAGTGCCGATCTTGAAAGGAGGTTTTCAAAATATAATAATGGGTTTGTCGATAATAGATTTCTTTACTTTTAAGGTTCTGCACCTGTACATTCACGGCAATGTAGAATAATGTAGCTATGTTTTTAAATTAAATATTTTAAATTCCTATTTGTGTAAAACATGCGTTTAAATAAGTTATTAACTTACATTTAATGAAAAACCAACTTACAATAACCTACATTATTTTTCATTGATTTTCAAAAATTTTAGGTAATTTTTAGGGTCAATATTTATACTTTTCAAGTCATTTTAAAAGTTATTTTCAGGCCCTTTCAGGTCATCGACATGAGGGCTGTGGTGATCAGCATACTGCCTTCCAAATTGACATCATTTACTTATTTAAGAAATTTTCCCGCACCCTCTTATCTTCAATGCCACCTTGTGAGTTTTATTAATTTTTAGCAGTCATGAAACAAGACATCGATTCGTCACTTAGTACCTGGGGGAGACAGCAACTGTAATATTTCTAGTTTTGTACACGCAGAGAACGAAACAAAGAAAGATCGGCTGCGTTTTCGTAAACAAAATAAATCAACTGCAAACCTAACCAAAACAGAGAGTATGTCCGCTGCCAGTTTATAAACGCAGTGCTTTATAAAAGTTTATCTACAGAGCTATATTTTGTTTCATTGACTATGAAAATTAAAATACTGATATGAATGATCCCAAAAGCAATTACAGCGGTCTAAGTTGTACGGAAATGCTCTGAGTGTGCTCGACATCTCTTCAAACCTTGTGACTGGGTACTAGTTGGAAGAGGAGAAAAAAATCGATGGCGTGGAGGGAAGTGGAATTTGCATGATAATGAAGGAAGAGAGTACGGGAAGTTGGTGGATGGTAAACCTTGGCACCGGGAGTCTGGTAATGTCTCACTGATTAAACAGCCAGGGGCAAACATTTCATGTAATTAACACAATATTAAGTTGCAGCGTGTTTGTGGAGTGACACCTTCAGCAATCTGAGAATCTGTGATCTGCACAATTGGGCACGAGATTTACGCGTAGAAAACTTTCCACTATCACGCAAGAAATACAAAAATTAGTAATCTGGAACCTACCATGGAAAAATTATCCATAAAAATATGTTTAAGATATAAACTAAATTGATTTAAAATGTGAACACCTTTTACAGACCTCGTAAAGGAAACAAAGGTCTGAAAAAATGTATAGAAATCATTACCATTTCTTGCAATTTATTTGGGCCTCGCTTTAAGCAGCAGAGCGATCCGGATACTGTACTGATGAACACGACGTAAATCACAGTACCTTAAGCAATTCGTAAATTGCTAACAATAACTCTAATTTTATAAAATTAGAATAGGCACTTTTATAAAACTAGAATAGGGTAGATAAATTACAGCATTAACAGATGAACACACAGGGACAAACTAGTAAAACGGTTTTCTCCTTAAAATTGTCAAAATATGGAAGATGTGCCGCCTCCTCGATTCTCAAACAATACGCCATGCGATTTTAATTTGGCAGGGAGTTTAAAGTCAGTCTATAATAAATACGAGGGTAGGTCCATAAATTTCCAGTCTCACCGGTACAGATAATCGCCTTCACCCTTATCTGGCATAATACCTTATCGATCAAGTAAATAATTGTAGCTGTAACTTCCGCTCCGCAGTGTTCAGTTGTTCAGACACAGTTGCATAAAGAATGTTATGTGTAGAAGATTGTGACATGTTCAAAATGGTGTATCGACCTGTTATTAAGTTCTTCACAAAAGAAGGACTTACTCCAAATGAAATTAAACAAAGATTGGACGGCGTATATGGGGAAGCACCCCCTCATATTTTACCGTAAAAGAATGTGTCAAACTTTTTCGAATGAGTCGAGAAAACCTTGAAGACGAAGAGCGTGCGCGTCGGCCCTTGGAGGAGCTCAATTTTGAGCGATTCTTGTAGAAGCAGAACTTATGGAAGACCGGCGACTCAAAGTTACAGAAATAGCAGCAAGGTTGAGCCTTTCTAAAACAACAGTTCTTCCAATTATTCATAAGCATTTAAACATGAATAAGGTTGGTGCAAGATGGGTGCCTAGACTTCTTTCCTCAGTACAAAACCAACTTGTCATCTGTTGTCAGGGATTTTGGAGCTCCAATACTATAATCCCTTGTTCAAAAGAGAATCAATGGAGTGGCCTAAACCAGGCGAAGCATCGTCTCTAAAGGCCAAGGTCACTCAGTCAACCAAGAAGATCATAGCCACAATCTTTTGAGACTGTGAAGGAATACTCTTCATTGACTTCAAAGAGAGGAACACCACAGTAAATGAGGAGTACTATGCCGGTCTACTGCACAGACTACTTCTTTCCGTCAAAGAGAAAAGGTGAGATAAGCTTAGTGGCGGTGTGCGCTATCTTGGCCACAATGCTTCTGTGGACACAACTCCTGTTGCAAAGGAAACTGTGAAGAAACGTGGCTTCAAGCAGATCGACCATCTACCCTACAGTCCATATCTAGCCCCCAGTGACTATCTCCTGTTCTCAAAACTCAAGAAGGACCTCCGAGGAAGGAAATTTAAGTGTGAAGAAGAAGTGATGGATGTTATTTATTTTGCAGACAAGACTTCTATTTTAGGGGAGGGGATTGAAATGTTAATCCAAAAATGTGAGAAGTGTATTGCAATAAAGGGTAACTATATTGAAAAGTGAAATACAGCTGTTGTCTTTATCATACCCAGAAAGTGGTTAGGCCGGAAACTTGTCGACTTACTCTGGTACATCAGAAGTACTACAGAGCAACACGAGAATGAAATATGTATGAACAAACCACGGCGGGTTGTTTAGAGACCAACCATGAACATTTAAGCACATTTAAAACGTTACGTTTAATAGCTCTGTGAATGTGAATATAAACCGCCTTACCAGTCGCCGATAGACATCGGCCTAAAGCAACCCGCAGGGACTGGCCCATTAGTCTACCGACATGACCGCTTCCTTGATCTAGTGGTAGCTTTTGCGACTACTAATCCGGAGACCCTTGGTTCGAATCTCGGTCAGATCAAGGTACCTGGATAAGGTGCTTTTCGGACATTTCCCGTAACCTGAGAAGGTGAATGCCAGATAGTTTTAAAGCGCCAAGGACTCCGAGTTCATTTGCGCCATCATTAAATTCATTTCATTCTTAACTAGAGCCTTACATTTACTACCAACATACTAAGAGTCTTACTGGGATTGAACCAGCAATCTTCGGTTTACCACCAGGAGCGAGTCCAAAAAAAAAAAAAAAAAAAATTACGAAATAAATATTAACATGAATTTACCTGGTCATAAGGGAAGGATAAGGATTAAGAAAACATATGTTGCTAGTTTTGACTGCAAGACCGCTAAAGCGAAGTTTGAATCTGAAAAAGGAACGAAATAATTTGGGTTAGCTGGAGATTACCGCTTCAGTTTGGAAGGTAAGTGACGATAGGTGCTAAGTGAAATTAATTATCCGCTATGTTGGCAGATCTCCGATCTAAAATGTACAGTGACGTTATTTGAAATGCGTGCCACCCGAGCGTCGCTGCTTATTGGGCAAGCCCCCCCCCCCCCCCCACAGCCGGAAAATGGGAGAAGGTCACTGCGCATAAAGTTAGTACTTATATTTTTACTGAAAGCATAAAATAATGCTTAATTTAAAAGTAATCAATACATTGCCAACGTCTGCGCATGAAATCTAAATTTTATTCCATAAAAACAAAAGAAATATCTTATGAATGACAGATCTGTCCCTCCCAATTTTTCACAAGAATGCGAACAGTTTTCCTACCGAGATTGCCGACATGTATTCTTGTGAAACGTCTTATCGTTTCTCTGCAAGAATTCATTTTTGCACATGCATCATGCATAAAGTCCCGTTTTCCAAAACTTCTTATGTAGTGGCATAATTAACGGAAAAGAACTAGTTTATAATTTAAACACGATGAAAGCTCCGAGTACACACGAACACACAAATGTTCACTTATCTATAAGCCGCTACGTACAGCTGGGAGCTGGGGAGATGGCTAGCGACGTATGCAGGGAGAGAAGGGCTTTATCTACCAAGTAAAACATTACGCAGTGCATGTGTATAATCTATTTGGTCCATCTCTTGCTTTAACGAAAGCAGAATATTGATGGTGAACAATATCAACACATTCCCTTAACTAGCCTTCTCTCCAGCTCCCGGCAGTACTTATGCATTATACGGTCTTGATTGTTTTCACAGCCAACGCGCAGATAAGCTGTCAGTCTTTAACTCAAATAATCCCACAATAGCACTGTTTCGTGCGCTTTGTAAATTTTTATAGAAAATCAGAGCTATATCTTGCTTTAATGCACCTCAGTGATGTTTAACAAAATATTGGGTAATTTCAGAGAGGGGGTTAAGAAAACAGATATATTAAATGGTGAAAAAACGTTACAAAGTGAATATCTGACCAATTCTAATAAAATTCTCTGTATGATGCAAAGCAGAAATTTTATCGTATCGTGTTGGTGAAAACTGAAAAGGCATAAAAGTTTCATTGAAAGGATATGCTGTGGAAAATCTCAACTCGCAAAACTTTACAAGATATTTATGTTAAGTGGCGGCAAAGAGCTTTCCGCCGACGGAAGGAAAACTCGTCGAGCAGTGGAGTTTTCCGTTAGTAGCGGCAGGAATCTTGAGAGCTTTGAGGTCTCATCTGAAGGAAAATTTAAACATAAAAATGTATCGTTGCATGTGGTTCGGGAATTAACAACGTAGCAAAGTTGCCACCAGAAAAAAAAAACGAATAAATAAATAAAAAAGGATTGTTTAAACATTACCATAACTGCAAGAAATACTTAAATTTTCCAGGGACAGTGGTCATAGCCTAGTCCATAGGAGTATATCAAATGTCGGTCATGGTGGTCTAGCCATTAGCCTCAGTTTCACGCATTGAAGTGAAACAAGAGGCTAATGATCAAAAATGGTGAAGAGCGTTCTTAAATAAAATAAACCTAACGTAAAACCATTATCAAATCGTCTAAATAGCACCACATTTTTGTGTATAGCTTTATATTTAACATGAATCAAGTTACTTGCAATTAACATAAAACAAGTGTGAAAGGACAACACTTAAAGCCCGGTAGTAATAATATATACCTAAAAGTATGTCACACCGGAGCTGGATAAACTAAGCGAATTCTTTACCTAGTAAAGCAACTGTAGAAAGAATATAAAATGTAATTTATTGCCTTATTAATTAATGAAATGAAACATTACTGTGTGGTATTAGGGGAACAAAATTAGAATTCTTGCAATTTATAAGCACCATGAAAGAGAAACCACATTTTTATAATTATTATTATTGAAATTAAACCACAAAAATCAATTCTATACTATTGATTAAATGAAATGCATACCACGAACAGACCAAACTACCTGTGTGTATATTTTTAAACATTTTTAAATTTTACCATGTTTATGAACTGAGACCTTGTTATCTTCACATTCACTAAAATTGAGACAGAAGGTTACATTGCGTATTTAAGATTTTGGTATGGTTCAATAGAACACAAACATGTTACTATTTAAAAATAATTACAATAGGCTAAGTAGATATATACAATCAACAATAAATAATCGGAAATTTCATAGATTTTCATTGGCTTTGAAATTTAATTAAATGTTATTGTAGTAAAAACATGTAACGCAAACGTTTCCTGAAGGTTATTGTGGATCGCTCTTACATTGCAAACAGGATTCCCGAAAACATGTTAGATTAATATTTCACAATTGATATTTTCATTATTCTATTGTTAAATATAAAACATTATAAATACAGTGTATATACTCCATTAATTTGTTCTTTTATTTTAAAACATAGAGAAAATTAAACGCAAGAGTGATTTTTAAACTTCGGTTTTCAAGTACAACTAATGGTCTAATTTCTCTAATTTTCAGAAACTATTGCTCTTCTTTTATTTAAGTAATATATAGCAAATTTTGTTGTGAAGAAACAAATATTGGTACCACTAGAGTAGTTTTTAAGTGTTGGTTTTCAGCTAAAACCCCCACTGCTAATAATATGATTGCACGGTGTATTTCATTGGCATATAGAAAATTTCTATAAAAAAATGAAATTGCGGGCACAGGAGGGATTTGAAAATTTCGCCTTAACTACAATCATAATGGTAGGATTGCCTTAATTTTCGAAAACCAATTATATCAACTTATTTTAAAGAACTAAACAGAGTTTCATTGAGAAAAAAATTACGACCGCTATAGGGTTTTTAAATTTTTTTAAAAAAAAAAAACTTCCTTTAGGTTAACTTCCAACCCCATTGATCCAATTTTGCTAGTTAATAAACTGGACGAATCATTTGTTGGTTATTGATGGTTACATGTAGAGTTTCATTTAAATTTACAAAAATTGCAACCGCTACACACACACACACACAAATACATTGTTTTCGGCGACTAGCAGGTAGGACCGATGGAGATTTAAGAAATTTTAAAAAATATATTCATGGGTACAACCATGATAGTTCATTTGGAAATTCCTAAAGTGTATATAAGTGATTTTGGAATAAATTTCAACTTACATACATTCCTTTCGTTAAAACTTTAAGATTGGTTTCAACACGACGTATTAGTATTTTGTGCTGGAATTCATTAATATTCTAATGAAAATAGCATTTAAACTTTTTTTTTCCTATCGGTAACTAAACAGTGACTGGCGTTTGTCAGTTGTTTGAATAGTTGAAAATGATTTACCGTCCCAACTAGTGCGCATTGTGTTAAATCAGTACATAATTATATGTTAATACGTTAGTGCCGAGGTCTGTCTAAGGAATTCGCGAGAGGAAAGTGTCGAAAGTCTTAAAACTTTAATAATTTTAAACAAAGATTTATCCATGAATTTGAAAGAGGTATATACTGAAAAGTAGATGGATAAAAATTGGCGGTTGTTTAAACAGCAGTGATTTAATAACATTGCAACATAGATCAGTATGAATGAAATGCTAAAGCATGTACTATCTATTAGACGAGACTTAATATATTAATAATGAACTGAATAATTTGTTGAAACCGGGTCAGGATTTGAGTAGAAAAGTGTGTCTCTGTTAAAGGATAAAATTGCCCAATTTGGAGATACAAAACGAACAATATACCCAAATGTCCGCAGGGGGAAACGTTAGCTAAAATTGCTTTGAAAATCGTTTTTAAGTCTATTAGATAAATTTCACAGTAAAAGTTGCCTTTCTTATGGCTCTATGAGTAAACAGTTTTATCTTATATTGTATTATCGACACCGTAAGTAGCAATTAGTACGCAATAATTGTACGGATCTCTGAATCGAGTGTGTAGTATAAATGCAAGGATTTTTAGTATATGTTGCTACGTATGTTATGAAAGCGATCTTGGAAATATCACAAGTATATTTGTAAATATAAGTGCTGTCCATGTTCACCTAAAATAATCGAGCAAAAAATAAGGGTAGGTGTAATAATAAAGATAAATAACAATACTTTGTTGTACAATAATTTATTTCATCACATTTACAATAAAGGCTTCTGATAATTATTATGGAAAATATTTACAATATTTTATGCATAATATTGCAGAGTTACAGGCGATTTTGAACCGCAGAGATGCTTCATATCTGAAAAAAAGAAACAAAAAATCATTATTAAAATTTTAATAAAGAAAAGGTGCATTTGCAATATGCTTACCTAGTACACTCGCATTTAACTTTCATTCCTGATCGTACATTCCAACCTCATGTGGTAATATGTGCATGCAGTGTAACTAAGTATTGGAAAAGCGACAGTTTTGGCACAAGAGGTATAATAAACACATGTTTAAAAAAAATATGCTGCGCTATGACAGAGTTTAAAACTTTTTTTTTTTTTTTTTTGGTTGATTTATTTAAGGACGCTCTTTAACAGCTCAGGTCATCAGCGTCCCATTCAACTCAGGGCGTGAAACGGCCGACAAATTTTGCTCAGAGGCCTCTCTTTCAGGCTTGAGGTTCTTTTTCGTGCCGCAAATGTACGACACGGGACCCACGGCTTTACTTCCCTTCCGAAGGAAGCCATACTTAGGATTTTTACGCCCGAAAAAATCCATCGGTCCTGGCCGGGTTCGAACCCGCGTTTTGGGTATAGGAGGCAAGTATGGTAACCACTACACCACCAGGACCGACCGTTTAAAACATGAAGCATAGAAAATTAGGATTGTTGAATTATATGATGATTGACGGAGAACTACATCGGTCGATAAATCGTCTCTCTCGAGGGCAGCCGGCTCACAGTCAGTCACAGGACGGATTTATTGACATGTTACGTTAGCCATGGCGTCTACCTCAGTGTCTTTTGAACGGTGAAAGAAATAATACATGTCTAATTACAGAGCAAAGTCTGCCAAGAATAATAAATACTAGTTTAATTAATTTGGTTTATATACGGACGTTTTTAACATCTCAGGTCATCAGCGTCCCATTCAATTCAGGGCGTGAAACGGCCGACAAATTTTGCTCAGAGGACTCTTCTTTCAGGCTTGAGGGAACCACATATTTATTTCCCTTCCGAAGGAAGCTATACTTAGGATTTTTACGCCCCGAAAAAATCCATCGGTCGTGGCCGGGTTCGAACCCGCGATCTTGGGTTTAGAAGGCAAGTACGGTTATCACTACACCACCAGGACTGACAAATATATGGTAAATATTAAACCTGATTACTCTTTTCCACAAGCAGTGTTTAAGGATAACATTTGCCAAGAGATCAAGTTAGATATTTAAGAAGGGTAATGAATAAATTCATGAGCAGATGACAGAAAGTTCGGAAAATGAATACTAGCAGTTCTAACATCTCCTTGCGTGGCATGGGTGGTGGATAACTGTTTAAATGGAATACGATTTATTAGACTTGACTAATATTTTCACAAACTCTTGTGTTGCCTCGTTCACCCGCCCCATTAGTAGTGTAGCACTGCTGAACTAGAGCAATGCCGTTACAGTTGCGTCTGTCATCAGATAATTGGAGTTCGCAATATAGAAACAAAGGCCATTTTGCCCGAATATGAAAGTGCCAGTTTCAAGGATTCAATCTTATCATTGTGGGTAGTCAAGACATAAGCAAAACATAATCAGAAATAGGAGTGGCAGGTTTTCTACCGTAATTAACAGCAGGGGCAGGAATGGTAGGAAAGTACAGTACACCACCACCTCCCATCGTTAATATTGTTAATGTGAAGTTTTGCTAGTGTCTAACATGTAAACTAATATACCTCACCTGAGCATATTGTATTGGAAGTAAGTAATATACTAACAAGGAATCTGAATAATATGACTACACTCTCTTTATCCGATAATGGTACTCTATTGTTGATTCTGTTCATTTGCTGCAGAAAACTCACCTGAGTTAATCGCACAGAAAGGAAATAGCAAGAACACTGTTTAAGAAAACTTATTCATACATGAGATCAGGTTCACAAATGAGACAATATTCAGTACTGAGATGCTAGAACTCGTTCAAATTGTGGGCTCATGTACTAGCTAAACAAACAAACAAAAAATAATGATGATAATAATAATAATAATAATAAGAAGAAGAAGAAGAAGAAGAAGCCGAGTTGATATTGATTCCAAAGGAAGAAACTAGCTGTCGAAAATGGTTCCAAACGCAGAAAATGGAGTGTAATTTCGCTCATTTAGAAAATTAATAGCATTATCTTGAAACCAATTGACAGTCCGTATTAAAATTCAGTGCATTAACTGCATGGAGGTAGCAAGGAAATTGGTACATAAAGAAAAATCGTTAATAATGACATTTCACATATGAAGCGACACATAAGAGAGAAGATGAAATTTGTTGAAAAAGTTGTGGTTATGTACAGGCTTTTATGTTCGTGTAATTAATGCTTAGGTACATAAAGCTATTAGGAGTTGGTGAGAAACTAATATTCTTGTTCCCAACCCTATCAACATTAACAAACAAAAACAAAACAAAATAAAAAACCCAGTTTAATGAATTCACAACGTATGCACAATTTATTTATATAACCAGGATTGGGAAATGTTAATTGTTTCAGAAAATACAAGATCTGAAACAATGGCGATCTGTATATACGGAGGGTGCCATAAATATATACACACTTTCACAGTAGATATTTATAAATATATTTCAAAGTTGAACAGAAATTAACAATAATGTGTAGTATGATGTTTCGGAAACAGATGTGACTAGCATACATTATGATAGTGTTGCTAAATGATCAACAATGAACAAATGAAGTCAATATTATCGTAAATCAACAATGAACAAATGAATCCACGATTATCGTATGATGTGCTGTAAACAAATGTGACTCACACTATGCTAGCGTTGCTATAAAAAAATGGAGACAAGATTATCATTTGCACAACGGAAAGCAATTAAAAGTGGTATTGGAAAATCGAGAATGTCGTTGAAGTTCAAAGGCAATGGAGACGTGGGTACACAGCACAACCGCCAACGCCAATTGAAGATGATTGCACGCGAATTTGGGACTCGTGGTACCGTATGCGATGTTCACAATGGCAGATCTGGGAAACCTCGCACAGCAACAAGCCCCCGTTCTCGGTTATGGTTTTGGAACGTTTTGAGCACTCACCCCAGGAATCTACAAAGTACACGTGAGATTGGGATTAGCAGAAGCAGCGATTGAGTTTCCACCGCGTTCTCCGGATCTAACTCCGTTGGACTTTTACCTATGGGGAACTCTTAAGGATGTTGTATGCCGTAGAAAATCAGCTACACTGACAACACTTCGGGAAGAAATTGAAACCGCATGTGCTGCAATCGCTGAGGACACTTTCACAAACGTTGCTCAATCAGTAGTTGAACGTACTCAGTGTATCAATGCCGATGGTGAGCATTTTGAGCAACTGTTATAACTGTGAAAGTATAAGATAATTAGTGCTCATCATTTTCTGTTTCCGTGAATTCAGTTTTGTTATGTTAACACATTTTTTTCTTTGCTTGAAGTGTGTAATCAATTTTGGCAACCCCTGTGTATTTTATATTTAGGTGCAATCCAGGTAGATTGGGGGTAAGTAGGCAGTCGATTGTGAATAATATAGGAGTTTTGATTTTAAACATTTATCAATTTGTTGAAAGTTCTCTATTGCACACTCTCCTTACCTATCAAATGCATGAGATAATTTTTTTTACCAAAACTTGAACATTAGATATTTGCTAAACAGTTGCTGACAAGCGATAATTGATAAAGCAACATTTTCCGAAGAAAGTTTCCAAAATCCGATGCCTCCACTATCCGTCCATAACTAGCATCCCGGGCAAGGTGTATTAAAGCATATACTATACGGTTTTCTAGCACTATTATCTATTATGATGTTTTATTGCTTATTAAAAAATGAAAAACAATGAAAGAGAGAAACCGAAGAAACAAATATAATGTGGAAAAGCAATATTAAGAATGAATTCAATAGTGCAGATTTATTTTCTCCAATACCAGAAAGGTATGGATATTTGCAATATCGAGGAGGATGGGAAATTAAGATAATTGACCGTTGATCTAAACACTTATGAGATGACAGTCCAACCTTCCATCTAATGTTACCAACACTTTCAATACGTTCCAGCTCAGTCCGCAACAAAATAAACAAAAACTCTACCGCAGAGACCGAAAATCCTGCTCTGGTACAATGATGAACAACGAACTTTCCACCTGGTGAATATTTAGTAACAATGATGCTGATTATGTTTAATCAGTCTGTTTAATCTGAAGAGTAAAATAGTAACATATTGAGCTTTAGTATACGGAAAACTAAACTGGCAAAAGTCCTGAATGGTGCACAAAACAGTAAGAATCGAAATTATACAAGGAGTGAGGTTAGAAATGTAAAGAAAAACTCAGCAATGAAGTCAGAAACATTACGATGGGCAAAGTTAGTCGTGTCAGTAAGAACTTTTACAGCATAAGTAAAAACGCAGGCGGCTGCAGCAAGCTTAGTAGCCGAAAGGCAAAACACCGTTTGAACGGACAGGGTTTATAACTAAAGCGAACAGAGTAGAGAAAGAAAATAATAAACAGTGCTTAATGTTAAAGCAGAAAATAAAACTAAGAGAAACGTGAGGTAGTGTGCTATTAAGCTTTTGTAACGGATCGGTACGGGGGAAATATGGAAAGATACGGAATTTAAATTTAAAAGGAAAGATTGTTGGAAATAAATGAAACAACAGAAGATATTGAAGTTCAAGAAATATTTGTTGGTTTTAATAAAAAAACCCTTTAAGTTTATGCGGATGCATGAAACACATATGGGATATGGAGAAATGAGTAGAATATGCCAATAAAGATAATAGATAAATGTTTGCATGGATCAGAAGAGGAGTTGTCTTGCTGAAAGAATTAGGTGGAAGAACAATTTATAGATATTGGGGCGAAGTAAAAGGTATAGGTGGGTAATTTATTAAGAATGCAAAGCAACTAGGTTAATCAGACAGAAATCGCATTTGAAGAAATGCAATAACCTTCCAGTAGAAGTGGTTGGGAAAAAGATAATGCATTTAAGTTCCGAGAAAAAAGCATAAAGAAATAGAAAATTATTAGGGAAAGTGAGGAAAAACGCTTGAGGAGGAACAAATTAAATGAAATGCTGGAAAATTATTAAAGTATACTAATATAATTATATGGAGGAATCTAATATCCAGTGCTGTGAATATTGGATCAACGAAGAAATTAAAAACTGAATTGAGACAAAATATTAGTCGAAAGGTTTATAACTTAATTAATACAAATAGTATAGAATGATAAGTTAAGTGTATATTTCTGGATAATGTATATTACTTTGTGGGTATTATATTGAGTGTTAAACAAATTAATTCATTAAAATAAAGCTTGATACACTAGTGTGTATTAGTACGTAAGACATCCATAAGTGATGAATTATACGTTTCATTAATAGGTGATAGGATTAGATAATTACACATTTAAGTTTACAAAAAACGTCAAACCCTTACCTCAATGCGAGGATGTGAATCATATCCTCATTCTCACTTGAGACTTTGTAGTTTTTTCTGCCGTTGGTTTCGCCTTTGCCATCTTGTTACAGGTTGCCGTGGTTCCTCTTTGTACTTTGTTCCCTTTCACAGTAAAATGGCGGGCCACTTGAGGTTTGTACATTTTTGTAGGTTCCGGTCTCACGAAAGCTGAAATAAACAAACAGTGATATGAATAGTACGTAAGAAAAACACATATATGTTAAAGTATACACTATTGAAAACATAAAAACGAATTAAAATAACAGTTTTGTATTTCCAATATATGGTTCTCACCATTTTATCTAGCACCTGCAGGTTTTAAAATAATAAAAAACTGCCGCTCCTATTTGTGGTTCAATGTTAATACCAATGTGTATTGCTCCATAGAAACCAACGCTGTGTCACTCAACTGTGTGCATCTGGTGAACAAAACTGAATTAAAACAATTAACAATCTGAGCTTGTCAAAAATTACTGCAACAGCATATTTGATTACAGATTAATAAAAGCAACACAAATAATAGGAAGATTGGTAATGAACTATACTGTTACATATACTAAACTCAGATGACCTATTGCAAATTTAATAACTCCAGGATACGATGTATTAATTTAATTTTATTATGGTCCTTAAGGTCCTAGCTGCAGAGCTGTTTTGTGATTTTCCATTAAGTAGGTTTGTTAAGATCGTCGCCATATATAAATAAACCTAAACAAAACAAAAGAAATGCGTGAAACTAAAAAGTTCCTAAAACTTTTGTTTCTGGCTTATATTTGAAACATTTGCAGCACTAGGCTGCATCGAAGAAAATATGCAAACTCAAAAGCATTACATTGATGTAATAATAACTTTAAGAAATACAAGCAGATCGAAAATTCATAAGAATAATCTTGATAAGGCAAGCACAGACTGCGACGAGTTATAAAGATAAGAAATGAATATGTTAAGCTGGCATACACGTTAGACCCTCTATGGGTATCTTCGCAAATGTATAATGCATTGAGATAATGTCTTACTTCGAAATATGATAAACAAAATTCATCCTTAAAAATTCATGTATATGTGAATATAAAATGAAGGGGAAATATAAAATGGAATTATCATCATATTTTTTGCTTCTCTAAAACATTTGTGTTGATGCCCTTTAAATTTGATTACGAAAACCAACAGCACAGTCGAGTGAGTGTGATATGAGAAATGATTGTCACAAAATTGTACCTTGGACATTTTACGAGGGTAAAATGGGACAATTATTAGTAAAACGGTGAGAAAACAGGTTTAATATAATTAACAAACAATAAAATAAATATATTCAGCTCTAGGAGGACATTGAGAAGTATCATTCCTATAAAAAAACTTATGTTTCTGAAGATGGTATAGTATCAAAGCTAGTGCACATGTTCAAATAGATATAATCGTAAATATTCAACGTGATATTTGATATTTCAGATAGCCGCCTTTCCTCTTTTAAGTATTTAATTAAGCATACAAAAATAAGATATCAAAGGCAAGTATGTAGTTCAGATATATGAAATGAAGCATAAGAAAAACTGCAAATTGGGAGGATGGTCTTAAACACAAGCATCATAGTTTGCACAGAAATAAACGTGACTACTTGAGGTTTAAAAAGAAAGAAAATTATGGGAAAATTGAGTTGTAATACATTAGTTCTCACACAGTCATAAATTAGGATGTATTTTCTCAAAATTAAAAAAAATGCATCGAATTCGGGATTCTAAGTAATGAGAGTATATTATCGTAATTACACTCAGTACATAAAATACGAGCACATACTTAAGAAATATACAAGACTAGCAGAAACCTCACTTCCTAATCAAATAAAAACCCAAAGGCAGGAGTAATTCTAATTTAGATAAATTATAGTTATTTGGAACAATAATAATAGTAACAATAACAATACAAGGGTTCCAGGAACCACATTTATGCTTGTAAATTAGGTAGTTGGGAACTACTTGTACTCGATCCCACGATGCGTGATTGTTTATTAGTTAGTTACCTTATCCGCTGTGCAGCATGTTCATTACTAGGAGTAATTATCGAAATAAATATTGTCATCTTCAAGAACTCTGGTTAGGAAACAAAACATAGCTATGATAAAAAGAGGGGATTGTAAATATATATATATATATTAGAAAATATATCTTATATGTTTAGAGATGATTATGGACGAATTACAGGAAGCAGGTAGGGAGACGTGGTTTAAATTAGCATCATTCAGTTGTTTCGTAAAGTCCTTGGAAAATTTCGTGTGATGAACACTTCTATACTATACAAATTAATTTAAACGCACATCATGCAATTTTTAAATGAAGTACTGAAAGTCAAGTTAACATACTTACATGCATATTATCCAAGACGTCGGAAGGATGTAGCAGTATGAGTTAAAACGCATGCCTGAAATATGAAATATATAATAAGTTTGTAAAGCAGCTGGGGAAAAATGAAATCTAGATGGAAAAAGTTGGTCGGAGAATAATGCCTTATGTAATTTACTGTAAAACTAGATTTTAATGTAAATTTTATGTATACAGTGTAACATGTTTTTATATTATTTACATAGCTACCAAAACTATGCTAGTGGGTGCTTTCATGATACGCACTACCAAGAGATGAATATTGATTCAAACACAAAAGCAATTAAAAATTGGCTAACGTCTATTTGCATATTATGAAAGATTGTGGTTCATTAAGCATTTCATAGGAAACTTGTCTAGATCAGTCGGAAAATGGTAGAAATAGTACTATGTATTTGTTAACAAGTAACAATGAATAATAATAGTGGAATAATATTAAGAATATTTATTCTTAAATTAATTTTAATAGTGGTTTGTGTGCGCCATTTTTTACGGAAACTGAGATATATACTTTAAAATTGTTAATGGCTAAAATGGAACAATTTCAGCATAGTGTTCTGGGATCATGAACGTTCGCAGAAACACTGCACAACTAAAGACATAAAATTCGGACCTTATTCACTAATTCTTTCAGGGAAAAGGGACTCATTTTCTACAAGGAGCCACCACTGAGAGCACTGAAGGATAGACATGCTAGCATTCATGCCGCCAAGTACAACCGGTATAATTTTAGACCGGAGTATACAGTAAGAATATCACCAGAACCAAGTAGATTTAGAAAAGCAAACAATATGCTAATTATAATGTGAAACAGAAAGTTGACACCGTCACAGTAACTGGGTTATGAGATAAGATATTTAATTTTTTTCTTCAAAGCTATGGGCCCCAAGAAGCATGTTGCAAGATCTCTCATTTGCTTCCCTCAGAGATCTATTATCCTTTCGAGGAACCATTTATATAACATTTATTTTCACACTAAAAATTATTATTAAGAAAGGGCTAAAATTTTACTCTTGTTATTTACCCATTTTCTTTGTCATTCTACATTAGTACATTTGTTATTATTGTTAAACGTTATCCTACAGTGCAATCTTATATTAAAGAAGTGTTATAAATATGACATTCATTAATAAACATTGGATTTTAATTGACCTCTCACCGTTTTATCAAATGCTGGTTTGTCGCATGTAAAACCATTGATTATTTTTGTTATGTTATTGAATTTAAGGTGTATTTTCTCTTAGAAATGTGTTGTGTAAGTACTTCCGTTTAACGAAATGCAACTTATTCACGGTAGGAATATGCGTAATGAACATTTCGTGAGGGATGAATTCTTCTCTATTTGTTTATGTTAAATGTGTACGTTAAACTACAAACTTTGCAGTTTATTTAAAATTAAGTGCAATTAAGCGTTACACTACAAAGTGATTTATCTCCATGACTATGGGAAATGCAAAACATAAACCTTAAACCTGTTCTTAAATATATTTTACACTATTTCTATTTGTTGCATGAAACAAAGTTTTGGTAAGAGCCTGTACATTACTCGATAGAAATTTTCAGAACTTTATAGCCCCAAGGCAAAATGGAAAATACAAACAATTTGCTATATCAGCAGGGCGTGTGTCTCTATTGTTTATTTTAAACGATAAATGCAAAAGAACGCAGAGAATTGCTGTAAGAAACATATTTCATGGAATTTTAAAAGGGAATACCGACAATAAACTTTTATTAACTTAAAATATGTGTGCAATAAACGTATAGTTTAGTTTCTTCTCGTGTACGTATACTTAAAATTAAGGATTGGAGAGCAAGGTTAATGTGGCATGTATCACTGACCACCAACGTCATGGTATTTTAAAGAATGCAAGTACTGGAAATATATTTTTCACAAAATATGCTACATATGAAGGAATGTAACAAGTTTCTCCTTGATGACAAAAGTGGAAATTTCGATGACAGAGTGTGTGTTTAGAAGCGATGACAAAGAGCTATGTGTGTCTCATGGATGGAACCTTCAAGAGTTGCAGCAAGCAGTAGTGTTACATTAAAAACTATTTATACTGATCTGGGTAATTTGCTGGAAGTTACCAGTACGATTTCTGTGGTGTGCACGCTGCTTCCAAACAAGAAACTAGCTAGTATATGTGATTGTTCACATTAATGAAAAATAAAAGCAGGAGTGGAATCCAGAGGAATTACTAACTTTGAAAGGGCAGTTGTCAAAGTTTAAAAATATTTATTTCAAAATTGAAAAAAAAATAATAAATTGAATGATATTTATTAGGGCAGTTTCACGAATAAAATAAGAATTTAAAAATAATATCCTTAAACTTGGCTTATAATATTGTAATAAGTGTACATTTATATTATGAATACTTAACCTTTTCAAACCATCTAGCAACAGGCGAATGTCGATGTAAATACCGGTCTGGGACTATTTCATGAATAGAATAAGAATAAAAGTAATATACATTTCAAATTCGCGCACGGATTATTAACAGTTGTATAAACTATTATACTTATGAATATCTAACCTCTTAGAAACCGTGAGAATGAAATAGACGAAAGTCGACTATTAGAGTAGCTACCGTTCGATATACTAATAACAAATGGGAAAAACAAAACAGAGAAAACATTTTACCATTCTGAACAACGCGTTTATTAAGATTTATGGTTGCTTAGGCAGATATTGTTACATAATTTATAAAATGATTTTCCAACTGTTTGTCTGAATACACATAAAATTGCTTGAGTGAATATATATTACTGAATAATTACTGAAAATACGGAAAATTGCTCAGGAATTATATAATGGAAGTAGAGAGTTGGCTACAATGAACACAAGGTAAAAACACGTCATGTGATAAAACGGATTTTTTGGATGATTTCACTGCGATTATCCGGCTGTGATTAATTAAATTTCAAATTTGTCTTTGATTTCATTGGTCGACTTTAAGATGACATTACATATTGAAATAGTCACTGTAATCAATAGAGAATAATTTAAGATACGTGCGTTCCAACAAATTTATCGGACAACGTTAGTTAACATATTGTTAAGGTTCCCGAGTACTGCAAACAACACGGATGGAGCAGACGATGTCATAACCAAAAGACTTTGGAACCCACTCCAATATAGCTTAATTTGCATAGAGGAATTAAAAAATAGACCTCATGCAAGGAGCAGAGGTACACTTTCATTTATAATCCTAAGACTATTTTTCACATTCTGTGCCTTTGCGCAAAGATTTCAAAGCCACTAGATCTTACATCCCTTCTCATCACATGAATCACTTAATATACCAAAAGTTTTTTGTTACAATCTAAAGACACTGAACCTAAAAAGGAAAAGAATAAAATTGAATTTATTTATTTTAGAATAATTCACGCAAAATAAACACCCAAGAAAAACGGAAACTGAAGAAATGTCCCATACATTCTGCATAAATACATTTCTTCATCTCAACGGGATTTGTCTTAGGTATTATGTTTTTACTTTATACCAAACACTTGACATACAGAATATAACGAAATTTGTAAATTTCGAAATAATGTATAATATGGTTAAGAATTATAATACGGGAAGTAACATTAGAAACAAAGAAGAAATGCCCACATATTTATTTTCTGAACTATGAGTCACTCTGAAAAACAATTCATCGCCACGGGTGACCAAGATCTTTAAGGCGCGGAGTCGTGTACAGGAGGTCTGGGGTTCGAATCCCCCAGAATAAGTTTTTCCTCAGTCCTCATAAGTGGCAAATGACGGGGAGGTAGCCTAAACGTAGGCCTGGAACGTTTCCTTTCTTAAAAAAATCCTTTCGCAATATATTTCATCTCACATATCATCAGTGTTCACCGCCTTTGGTGCCCCAGTAGTAAAATCGGGCATTAAACACTATTCAAAAAAAAAAAAGATCAAAGTTTATTGTCGTTAATGACCTCCCCAAATGCCACTCTCCCCTTCTCCTGCCATAACTTTAGCTTTCACGGAAATGCCCTGTGTCCAATAATGTTGAACCCAACTAGACCTACCTTAAAATAGATTTTCCCAAACCCCGAGCCTGGCAATTAGGGAAATATATACAAAACAATACAAACTAATGAGAGGGAAGGTGAGGTTTACGTTGTGTCTGGCGCTGTAAATGTAAAAATATGGCTAGGTGTTATTGAAAGCACAGTATAAAGTTTAAATACTGCAACACAAGCATACACAGAGTAGAGGGCATATGACTCTTAGACAAGAAACTACGAAATAAGACTAGTCCTAAGGACATGTCTTCAGGCATTGGGGAGGGAGGAAAGCCTAGAATTTCTGCCTGTATGTTTCCAATGCAGATGGTCAGATATTTTTATAAGAATACAATTTAACAATGCAGGATAAAAGAAGAGAAACATTTGTTATATGAAACAGGTTACAGGTCGATTTTTTTTTAAAAAAAAATCCCTTTATACACGGAAATCAGACAAATGTTATAGGACAAGTTTTTATACATTTTATTTCATTTTTATTTACCGACTCATCGGCACGACTTCGGTGCATTAACTCACTAAAATTTATTACAAAAATTCGATACATTATAAATAATGAATAATTTTTAAACATTTCGAGGAAAAAATGGTCATATTGCGCAAATTACTTAAGGCTGTCTACCCAATGAAATCTGGATCTCAGCTTTCTGATTTTATGAACTAATGGAAAAATTATGGTCTTGAGCAAATGTTCAAAAGACTACCTGAAGCCATTTCCGATATTGATGGATTGTTTTTAATGTGTAATATGTTGTTATATTGTGAGCAAAATTCTAATACAAGCGGTAAAGGAGTAAAAGAGTTCATTATTTTTAAATAAAACTATGCATACACATATGACAGTATCTTATACACCTATAACTACTTAATAATGCTTACATTCATGGAAAAGCTCGAAACAACCTTCAATCTGCACTTATGATCCATGATGCAGATAACGTTAATGGTAATGCTGTTTCTAGCTTATGCAAATGATGAAAATGCTAGCGTTTAAATGAAAAACAACTGATTGATATGTAGCAGACTTACTTACCAGAAACAGATGACACCATGACCTTGTGTGAACCATTCATCCGTGCTAGATGCTGTGGCTCCTGAAAGCTATCTCTGATGACAGTAATCCTAAAGGGATGATGCCGTTGCATCTTCTCTCGGATGATCTGTTGTTTAACTTTAATTCTCAGGGTAGGATCCGACTTTATCAGACGCAGCCATTTCTTGTTGACCATGGCAGCAGACAGCAGAGAGAATGAGTCCAGTTTCCTAGAAGAAAAAAAAAAGATCAAATTATTCATTACTTATTACAGATTGCACATTTAAGGAAAACTAAGAATAAGAGAAATTCCTTTAGTATATCTCGTATTACAAACGGAAGTGTGTTAATTTAAAAAAAATTGTGCAAATAAATATTTTATTTCCTTAACTGCGCAATAAAGAAGATGTTTGCATTTACAACAAAATATATAATGTGTATGTCAATACCTCTTCAAAAGTTTTAAGTATAAGGCTTATACACTTTAAATTATTAATTACAAAGTTTTTGCTCATAAAAGCCCCATTTGCTAAATCACAAATCGCCACTTATCTTATTGAACTTAAATAATATTTTAATACCATTGCAGTTTAGTTTTAAAAATGGTATATCGGTGACAAGGCCACGTTCAAACTCACTATAGAAATCTTAGAAGTATTAGAAAACCGTAGGAATATTTTGTTACCTGCAAAGGTATATAACTGTATAGGTCGTGCACTACTATAACAAAAGTTAAGATTAACTCAAATTACTTTTATGAAATGTAAATACAAAGGCTGTTTCAGGCTAATAGAATGTCACTAAATGTACATAAAAAAATTTTATTCAGTTGAGAACAAAGAATAAAATATGTACAGCAAATTTTACTATGAATTATCAAAACCTCAAGTGAAAGAAACACGTTGCATTGATATTTCCCAAACTTACTTCAGCATATTTTGTTTAAGAATAAAACTGACCTCCTAGCTAAGGTTGTTTTAGGTGTGTGTGCTTTACATATTTTCACTATAAGTGTAATGAACCATGGAACTGATAACATTCCTTTAGAGAAAAAAAATTCTTTGCAAAAGAGAGCAATGAGAATAATTTACCGAATAAAAAAATAGATTGTCGCATACCTTCGCAAAACATTGTATGAGCCAACCCTCATGGGGAATATGAACATACATGTATATATGACCTAATGAGTTATATGATAGTGATCGTTTGAATTCAGTTTTAGAGTAGATAAAATCAATATTAGATACGGGAAGATATTTATAAGCCCGACAGATAGAACATCAGAGCTGTTACAGAAGGGTGCATTTAAAGCATATAATGTATTTTCCAACAGAATTAAATTACTTGCTAATGAATTTATATTAACAAATTTTTTTTCTCAAAGAGGTCTTGATAGTTCACATTTTCTAAAGTATGGATAAATATTTTGGGCTTAATACATCTTAATTGTGTGTATGTCTGTATATATGGTTTGTTATGTGTAATTAGATAACCTAATGCCTTTGGGGACCTGTCTTTGAGTGAATGACTTAATAGATGGAAAAATATTTACCATCAAATTATACATATAATTAGGCATTTTGTTAATTAAGTACCTTATTTATATTTAATACAGAACGTTGTTTTTGAGCTGTTGCTCATTGTGGGATATACAGAACAACAAACGAAATAAATTTACTGGACATCATAAATTGGAGATTAACGAATTTTCATTGTTCTTATTTTTTATAGTAACAAAAATTTAAATGGTAAAGGTAAGCATTCATTTCTGATATCAACAAATTTTTTTTAAAAAACTGGAGCAAATTATGAAAAATTATATAAGCAGAAATATAATATTGTGAATAGTTACTTAGGACATACAATTTAGGATGTGTAAAGAGACAATATATCAACAGGATAAATTTGTTAAAAATATATATTATATGGATATTTTATATACTATTGTTACTTCCAAAATAAAAACTGTAAAAACAGTATAACCTAAAAAATAATGTAAAAGAAAACCAGTTCAAATTCTTAAAAAATCTTGTTAACATAAAAGATAACCATATAATGTGTTAAAGTTTAATGAAGACCCTATTAAAATACATTATATAAAGTACTTGTAAGATATTTTGGAAAATAATAAGAATAATCAAAGGCCTCCATTGTCAAAATTTTGTCACTAAAAAAAAAATAAAAACAAAAAAGACTACTTGGAATAGAATAAAACAAGAAAACAGTTAAACATTCCCAACAAGATTCAATAATGTTAAGCATTAACAACCAAGAGACAAAATACCCTGCAAACACAGCCGTATTTAAAGATTATTTTCCAAATAACACAATTTTAAAAATTATTCACTGGATATTAAAGAACTTACATTAAGAACATTACAATCGTCATTTCCAATTAAAAAAATAATGAATTCAAACCAAGCACCCCTATTCTACTGGAAACTAGTAATATAATGAGAAAACTAAGATAAAATAATGTATCTCGGTCATGATGAAATTAACAGCAAAGTAATAAAGGCAATTAACAACCACCTCAGTCTTTTGTGTAATGAGTCTTTTTATAGCTGGGCATTTCCTGAAAGATTAAAATATTCAGTAGTGAAGCCTCTGTTCTAAAAGGGAGAAACGCAAAAATCTCTATTTATAGGCCCATAACTATTCCACATAAGGTATTTCTTTGAAAATAGTAATATTTCAGTTTATAATTCGTTTGGATTTATAAAGGAATTTCAACAGAAAATGCAATCTTTAGACTCCTAATGAAATTATAAGTACATTCAATGAAAGGGTACATGGAGAAGGAATGTTTTTTTGGTTAGCAAAATCTTTTGATAAAGAAATTCTCATAGATAAATTAGCTATGTAATAAAGACCAACATTTAAAATTGTTTATATCCTACCTTGATAAAAAGGAAACAAAAAGTAGAGATAAACTATCTCTTTAAAATAAAAACAATGCATCTCAATGGGGAATAATTATACACAGAATGCTTAAAGGATCTATTCTGGATTTTATTTTTCTAGTATATATATGTAAATGATCTCACTTCATCTATCCAGGATGTAGGTAATACTGTTCTATTTGAAAATGAAAAGCACATTGACGAATGCCAATAGCCATGATTGTGTCAATAAATTAAGCTCCTTGTGTTCATGGTTCAGATAAACAAATTCTATGTTGATAAAAACAAATGCTATGAAGTTTATAACTCACGGATATGAAATATCCCATTATAGATATGAAATTATAAGTGTACTTCTACAAAAAAATATATTATAGTCCTTGGTATAATATCTGATAACCATTTGAATTAGAAAGCACATTAATTTTATCATTTTAAAATTAGCAGTGGATGATATTCAATACGTGCATTATTAACTTTGGATTCAATTAAGAATTTAATTTATGACTTATTATGAAACATGGTCTCTTATTTTAAAGAAACTTGGTTTAAAATAAACTTGTCTTCTTATTTCAGAGAAAAGCCATATGAATCAGCTCTGGAACATATTGTACAAGATATTCATGAAGAAAGCTCTTTATGCAATTAGACAGTTTAACCCTTTCGTGTCAATATACTTTACCACTAATTAACCACTAATTGATATATAAAGAAAAAATGTACAAAACCAATATTCATAACAAGAATACCAGACAGAAAGTGAATACGCATAGACCAGTTTCAACACTTTCCTGCCAACACAAAAGTAATGTATTGGAAACGCGTTTTAGCACAAAACGCTTTTATCCCTAGCTTAAAAGCCTTAATACACAATAGTAATTCCCCCGAATTTACTCTTAAAATGCACCGGTATAAAAAGCCTATATTTCTAAGAAGTATGCGAATTGACAATAAATACATTATGCTGATTCAAAAACACTGTGTTCATTTATATATGTAAAAATATACACAGATATATAGTGTTTCTTATACATGTAGAAAAGTGTATAATATGGTATTGGTTGTAAAAGACAAATTCTATGTTTGCAGGTATTTATGACCGTTTCGCGAACTCCAGGAAGCACACTAATCTAAACATGTAGCCTTCATTTATAGTGGTGATAAAAGGGAAATATAATTTAACACGAAAGCTCATGCATGAGCTATTTACAATTATACCCGATACAATAACTTCATGTAATTATTGTTAATGTCCAAGTAAGAACAAACATTGCGTAAAGTAAATTATAATTTAGAATAACTGGCAAAACTTTACCGCAATTCCTTAAGTATACATAAACTTTTTTAAATCAAAAAATAATAAGAATAGATTTCCAGCAAGTTAATGGGTACTCAAATAGGCTGAACAAACACGATTAATTTGTGCAATTTATTCAGAAATGAATGTTTAAATTATATAATAGTTATTACGAACCGTGATTAAATATCTGCATGAGCTTAATAGAAATAAAAGAAAATAAATTAAGGTTGTATACTTTGAAAATAGCAATTTTAGTTGTTTGCATTATTTCATTGGCCGGATATGACATATCCATACGGATTTAGATAACTGTTGTAAAATAAAACTATAAGTTGAACAAATTTGAACATGTAACAACAGATGTACCAAAATTGAACACTAAAATGCAAATTGAATGGTCCAGTGATTTCTACAGTAGACGTTTTTGTCTGTTTATTACGATGGCTTGCTATTAACACACGAAATAAAAACAAATATTAAAAAATGTAACGCGTATTTCCTTAGTTAAAACTCAGAAAATTAACTTTATTGCAAAGCAACAAATACATTACTGTAAACGAACAGTTAAATCAACAAACAACGAAATTAAACACCTTAGGAAAAGCGCATTTGACTTTCTCCATTTTCCATCTCAAGAAACAAATGCACTACACTTACCTTAAAATGATGAAAGCAATTTCCACAGGTAGATGCGTCAGGATGTCGAAGATTTTGGATTCAGAATCTCCTTCCGTGTTGGAGCTCATTCCCATAGCAAGCAGCAGAGCGTAGAAAGGTTCCATTTTCAAACACTAAACACAGCGGTAACACAGTAAACAACACAGCAACCTCACTCCTTGAGCAACAACAGCTTAGTGCCGGCAACCTCTCTGCTACCTCAGCTTAGCCTAAGCCGTTGCAAACAACTTCATTAGCCAATAAGACAATAGCACCTTTAAATGTGAGCCAATAAGAGAAAACTTAATGGGAAGGTGTCAATATTTTGACAAGGACAAAAAGCAAACATACCACTGTATCCAAAACAAAGACAAATATACTTAATGAAATCAATTATTTCTAATATTATTATACCCCTTAATGCATAAATTAAATATTTTATTAATTAATTCAGTTATATAATTCGTAAAATGTTAAAGATAATACATTTATAAATTTTATGTAATTTTTGCAATAACAACTAACATGAGTACTTAAGTACACAATTTAACGGTTTTCAATACGCGGCCACTATATCAAATACATTAGCTCATCGAGGACTACGAAACTTTTACAACTTTGGAAAGCGTTTTGAGACTAAATTTTGATCAAATAATCTCTTCCCAGTTTATTATTTAGTTTTTATTCAATATTCATGACGTTTTAAGTGCAGGCTATGGTAGTGGAATAATATAATGCGTTAAAGTGTAAATTTCAATGAAACATTTTATCTGTGCTTCGGTTTCTAAATGGAATATTTTTACGATTAACAGCTATGTGGTTTTCCATGGTTCAAAAACAAAATATTTCTTGTGTGAAATACTATCCTAAGGTTTGGTGCTTACAATGTTTTCTACATAATCGAGGATGGTGCAAACTGCAGGGATGTCACGAGGTAGGGCAACCCATGTGTGAAATTACAACTCTTGCATGTTTGTGTTGGAGCTTTCAACACGGAAAATTTACATGACTGAGGTCTGCTACAACACTGCACGTTCCACGTAGAGGCTGCATATGCAGGTAATGCAACGTTTTATACTTTAATTGTGCCAGAAAAAACGTTAAAAACACTTTCCGAGTGTCTGTCATTACTGTAATTGTCAGTTTTCTTCAACCTGCAAATTTTATGTATATCTGCATTAAGGTCTGCTTTCATAATCATCTTTTTAGAAGTTTCATTTCTCTTTAGATCAATCAGTCAATGTTGCCGTTCACTGCCCATTTCTAGGCATAATTATTTTTTTTTTATTTATTTTTTTAACATTTGTGTTTCCTATAAATACAATGACCACTTCACATATTTAATCCTGAAAAACAATAAAATAAACACAATGAACACTTGTGCTGTAATTATTATCATTATTTATGCTTACTCAACGTTTCAATTTAAATTATTTTCGTTATAATTTAATATATGATACAGTTCGTATAGAACCTACCTTTATATTTATGCAATACGTGCATTAGTAATGCTGGAGTCAATCAAGACTTTAAAACTAGTTTATTGCACTTATTTCAACTCAATAATGAAATATGGTCTTATATTTTGGGAAGCTGGTTAAAATTAAACGTGTCTTCCTACTACAGAAAAAAGCCATTGCTGGCACAAATAGCAGGCATTCATGCAAAAATCTCTTTAGGCAATTTGAACTTTTTACTCTTCCATGTGAATATATTCCCTCATGAACTTTTATATAAGAAGTAAAGAAAAAATTGTACAATATTCATGACAAAAATACTAGCAAATCTACATAGATGGGTTTCAACACTCTCTTGCTATCAAAAAGCGGTTTATTATGAATGCATTTTAGTACAAATTCCTTAGTTTAGTTTAGTTCTCGGAGCATTCAGTGGGTTCGTGAAGCAGCCACAGAGACCTACGAACATTGAACTTGTCATATACAAATACCACAGTAGTTTTCAATCTGTATTTACAAAAATTTGTTTACATCTACATAAATAATTACAATAAAAATAAAAAGAACACTTAGAACAACTCAACCAACACCAAAAACAGACAAATCAATCATACAACTTTTATTAATACATATTTACATATACATTGATATGTTGTGCAGTATACTATTGTCACTCATATATTCCTTTATAGAATAATAGGCCTTTTTACATAGGTATTTTCTAAGAGTAGATTTAAAGGAATTGTCACTGTTTATTAAGGCTTTTAGAATAGAGGGAAGAGCATTGTATACTAAAATGCACTCGTAATAAACGCCTTTTTGATGGCATGTAAGTGCTGAAATTGGGCGATGTAGAATTGCTTTTTGTCTAGTATTCTTCCTTCCTTTAAACTAAAAGCCTTAATAAACATTGAACATTCCTTTAAATCTGCTCTTAGAAAATACCCACGTAAAAAGGCCTACTATTCTGTAAAGAAATATATTAGTGATAATATTATACTGAATTAAAACGTGGCAATAATTTTATATCAATGCATATGTAAACATGTATATAGTAAACTTTGTGTGATTGAGGGTTTGTCTGTGTCTGTTTTTTCATTATATTGTAACTATTTATGCAGATCTTTTTTTGTAAATGTAGATTGTATGCTGCTGTAGTAATTGTACATGAAAAATTCTATGTTCTTAAGTATTTGTGACAGTTTCGCGAACTAGCTGAATGCTCCAGGAACTAAACTAAACTTACTATGGTTAAAAAACTTTAAAAAAAATACGCCTGAAAATTATTTTGCATTGATATTAAAGTAATCCTTCATGTAATAAAATAAACTACTTAGACCAGTGTGGTTCTTTTGGTTATCTAGCAATTTTAAGTAAGCTGGAAGGCTATTATTACCTGCATATAAAAGATAAATGTTGCTTTTTACATGTGAAATATAGCTTAAAACAAAAATTTGTGCATTCTACAAGTATATCGGATACGCTACCACCGTAATGAACAAATAAAAACATACATTGTGTGTATTTCAAGATAAAGTAAATCATAATTTAGAATAATACGTTCCCATGGTCTATTGCGTTATTAGAGGTTTCTCACACTGAGTTCTTGGGTCTAGAAATTGACTAAGTGCTAAATTGAAATAAACATGTAGAGATCACAGTTTCAAAGTTCAGTTTTGCGTGCTTTGCTTTGAGAAATTTGGCTTGTCTTAGAAACTAATATTCATTAAGATTCTTGTGTGGTGCAATTTATGAAATATGGAGTACTTTTCTGGGGTAATTCTGTTCATAGTAATAGAGTATTCATCCTGCATAAACGATAAAAATCCTTTGAGGAGTTAGTATTCAACAATCATGTAGATCATTATTTAAAAAGTTGAATATTACTACTCTGACTGCAATACTTCTACCTTATTAGGACCTTTACGAAGATGAATATAACCTAGTAGCTTCCGTTGTAAGTGTACATATATTCTCTCACGAACTTTGTGACTAACAACTTAGATAAATTTAAACTGAACCTATCTGTACATAATCATAACATTGGACATGTTGTTGATCCATAAATTCATTAACACTTTTCCAGAAGGGAGTTTTTAATCAGCGGTGCAAGTATATAAGTCTTCCAGTTTCACTGAAATGGTTATGTAGTTTACATAAACACAAACTTTTTAAAAAGAAATTAAAGGCATTTTAAATACTCACACATTCTATAGAGACGAATATCTTAATTTGGACATAGTATAATTAATAAATTTATCATATTATTGCACCAATTTAGTGTTGTTAACATGGTGGAGGGTCTTTTATAGGAGTGTAAATTTTCCAAGGAAAATTGAAGGAATATTTAAATACTAACACCTTAGATAACAGGAACGAATATCTTAATTTCGTTATAGCATTATTAATACACTTATAAGCTCAGTTTCTAGAGCATTTCACTAGTTCGCGAAACATCACACGTTCTTCTAGATTTATAAAGTACTCCTGGAACAATTCAGGCAAAACAACAAAATTAGATAAATAGACCCAAACAAAACACTCAAATAGTGAAACAAATTTCGCTATATACGTATTTACATATACATTTATATAAAATCGTTAGTGTTTTTGAACTAGCATAATGCATTGTCACTCATACATTTGTTTGCACAGGTGTTTTAACATCAGGTTTGATTTACCATTGTTTATCAAGGCTTTTAGGCTACAAGTAAGAGCGTTTTGTATAAAATGAATTCTTCATACACTCATTTTTGATGGCAGGAAAGCGATGGAGCTGATCTATGTTGGCTTGCTACTTGTCTAGTATTTTTGCCATGTATATTTTTACTTTGTACATAATTTTCTTTAACTGTTATCTAAAGTTCATGACGATTATATATATATATATATATATATGAAAGAATTAAAATTTCTAATTGCCTAAAAAGGTTTCTGCATCAATGTGTGCAGTTATTCATAAGTTTTTTTTTTTCTGTATTAGGAAGACATGCTCACTTTTAACTTAATTTCTTCAAAATATTTCACTATTGAGTTTGCTTTTGCATTAAGTTGTGTAATACTGTGGTGAGTCTTTATTGCTAATGGTTATGAAGTTGCATGGCATACTTGTTAAATATAAATGGTGAATAAATAAATATAAATGTGAAAATATTAAAGTTCTTATTCTGCAAATGAGTACTCTATTCCTGTGTGTTAAATTTCAGCAGATAATAATCCCATATCTGATAATGCAATCAAAATAACTTAGTATTCTGTTCTTAGTGTTTCAAGGCACACAAGATTCCTTGAGCTTCTTAAAGTTAAACAGGCTGAATTCAGCTTTGCAACTAATGGTCCTATGTGATTCTTCCAATTGACTTTATCATCAATCATTAGCTCAGTCCAGTTCAGTTCTCGGAGCATTCAGTGAGTTCGTGAAGCAGCCACATAGACCTACGAACATTGAACTTGTCATATACAAATACCACAGTAGTTTTCAATCTGTATTTACAAAAATTTGTTGAATCTACATAAATAATTACAATAAAAATAAAAAGAACACTTAGAACAACTCAACCAACACCAAAAACAGACAAATCAATCATACAATTTTTATTAATACATATTTACATATACATTGATATGTTGTGCAGTATACTATTGTCACTCATATATTCCTTTATAGAATAATAGGCCTTTTTACATAGGTATTTTCTAAGAGTAGATTTAAAGGAATTGTCACTGTTTATTAAGGCTTTTAGGCTAGAGGGAAGAGCATTGTATACTAAAGTGCAGTCATAATAAAGGCCTTTTTGATGGCATGAAAGTGCTGAAATTGGGCGATGTAGATTTGCTTTTTGTCTAGCTGTAAAACTTTATTGAAATATTTAATTCTTATGTCTGGAACAATTTTATTTACAGTTTTGAATTGAATACATTTTGTTTCATCATCATTTAACATTAGTTTACTAGCTTCAAGCATTGCATTTTATTCTTTAAATGTCTTAATGGCTATGCTTTTGCATGCTTTTCCAGAAATGACAAACTAGTGTCATCTGAAAAATCATTGCTTTACAGTCATATAGTCATTAATAAAAATCAGAAAGAGCAAGAAACCTAGGTATAGTGATCCATGTGGAACTTGGTGTTTTGTGACACCTGATGTTGATCTATGGTCATTTATAACAATCTTTTGGTTTTTTTTTGTTAATGGGAGACATACAAATTTAGTGAACATTTGTGTAGGCCATAATATGACATTCTTGCATTTGATTTTCATATTTATAGTGTCAAACACTTTGGATAAATCACAGAAACTTTCTAATGCCAGTTCCCTAACTTTCAGAGCAGTTAATACTTCTATTTATTTACTACTATGCTTAGCCTTATAATTTGTGTTGTACCATTTACTCATATGTAAAACTTTAGTGAGACATGGGAATTTATATATAAGAAAAATAAAAATAAAGTAACCCTATTAACAATGTAACAAATTAACAGTAATTATAATAGTACAAAAGGATAAAACACCAAGAAAAAGTCGCACTTGAAGACAAGACAAGACTTGTCTTCTTGCCATAGAAGGAATCCACGAGTCCGAAATATAGCGATCTCAAGTGTGGCTTTTTCCTAGTGTTTTATCCTTTTCTACTATTATAATTACTGTTAATTTGTTGCATTGTTAATAGTGTTACTTTATTTTTATTTTTATTTTATATTATATATATATTCTTTACATTACATTATATATATGTTCTTTACATCTAGATTAGAGCTGATTTGTATTTGATATACTAAAATTTAATAGAGATTAGATGGAAGACTGTTTAGTTTAAACAATTATGTTGAATTTTTCCTAGTTTTTCAAAGTTTATTTATTTGAATAGAATTAATAACAATTAAAATGTTTAATTAATACTAGAACTATAATTTTGATTAGAAAGCTAAAATTACGCACTATTAATTATGTCCGTATCAATCTGCAATATGAAACATTCATGTTGGGGAATTTTTTTGGAGTTTGACAAGCTCCGGTTTGACAGAAAAATTTAAAAAACAATTAATTTAAAACCTCTTTCCTTACTGAAGATTAGCACTGTACAGTTTGGTATATTTATGTCTTAAATGTATTAAGGCACTTTACAATATATCAATTGCAATATCTTTAAAAAGACATTATTTTGCACAAGTTGATTCATTTTAAATAAAGAGGAAAGAATAACAACAAGATTTTACCACAGGACAAGTAAAATACATTTCTTTAATGTCTAAATTTATATTCATCTGATACAAAAGTTCTAACGGTTTGCGGTAAACCGCAAATTAGATTATTGCTTACACATAGGACGTTTTCTATGCGTCGGTCCTGGTGGTGTAGTGGTTACCATACTTGCCTCCTACGCCCAAAACGCGGGTTCGAACCCGGCCAGGATCGATGGATTTTTTCGGGCGTAAAAATCCTAAGTATGGCTTCCTTCGGAAGGGAAGTAAAGCCGTGGGTCCCGTGTCGTACATTTACGGCACGAAAAAGAACCTCAAGCCTGAAAGAGAGGCCTCTGAGCAAAATTTGTCGGCCGTTTCACGCCCTGAGTTGAATGGGACACTGATGACCTGAGATGTTAAAGAGCGTCCATAAATAAATCAATCAAAAAAAAAAAAAAAAAAAAAAAGTTTTCTATGCTAATGAAAATGTCAGAATATAAATATTAACAGAATTTTCTTTTTTACATATTTCTGTATGGAGAGTAACAATAGCAACAACAAATTTATTCGGCAAAAAATAAAATGTTACAACACAGGGCTAAAATGAATTAGTAAATAATCCCCAAGAATACTTGTTTAAATTGAATTATACTAGAGAAACGCTTACAACTGACATACTTTAGATAAAACAGAGTTTATATACTTTAAAACTTCCTGTTAATGTTTTATTCAATAACAACTTTAATAAATAAATAATTTTAATAATTTTAATATTAAATCAACACATATGTAGTTATTTTTGCACGATTATCAGTAGCATCTTTCATACACATAATTGCAAAACAAATTGTACAAGGTGATTATTCTAAATTGTTTAAACGGTGGTCTGCTTGATTGTTCAAAATCACCTTTTATTAAAAAAAACAAACATATTTTTCGTATGTGAAACATGCCTGTAATTAAAAGAACTTGGTATATTGCGAATAATGTTAAGCATTTAATGGAAGATATTCAATTCTTTTCAGTTGAATTTAGTTCCTGGAACATTCAGTGAGTTCACGAAGCAGTCACAGAGACCTAGGAGCATAGAATTTGTCATTTACAATTACCACAGTAGCACACAATCTATACATACAAAAAATATCGTAAATATCTGCATAAATAATTACAATAAAAATTAAAAAAAAAAATAACATCCCGAACAACTCAACAAAAAAAAAAAAAAAAAAAAAAACAAAAAAACAGAAGCACAAACAGACAAATCACTCAAGTCACACAAATTTTACTATATACATGTTTACATATGTGTTGATATAAAATTATTGCAGTGTTTTTCACTCAGTATAATATATTGCCACTTTACAGAGTAATAGGCCTTTTTACACGGGTATTTTCTAAGAGAAGATTTAAAGAATTTATCATTGTTTATTAAGGCTTTTAAGCTAGAGGGAAGAGCATTTTGTACTAAAATGCATTCATAATAAACTTCTTTTTTGATGGCAGAAATAGGTTGAAGCAGGTCTATGTGGATTTGATTTTTATCTATTATTTTTGCTATGTATATTTTTATTTTGAACAAACTTTTATTTATTTCTTATATAAAAGTTCATAAAGGATAATATATGTTCACATAAAAGAGTTAAATTTCAAATTGCCTTCTGCGTGAATGTCTGCTCTGTGTACCAGCGATTATTCGTATGACTTTTTTCCGTAATAGGAAGACAGGTTCACTTTTAACTGAGTTTTCCACAAAATATGAGACCATATTTCATTATTAAGTTGAAATAAGCGTAATAAACTAGTTTTAAAGTCCTAATAATATTTTTTTTAATATAGATATTAGCAGAAAGCTTACTATCTTACTATCTAAAAGAAAAAAAACTATAAGAAAATTATCAGATTGTTAAAATTACAAAAGAGAATAGTGATAGTGACCTTAGATATTGCAAGATATAACGATAAAATTTGCAAAATATATTTTAAAGCGTTAAAAACCCCAAAGCAAATGCAATGGTCATGCTAAAACTGGGAGACGTACTATTAATGTATTGTCTTGTAACAACAGTCCATAGTCACTGATGAACATATATAAAATAATACAAGTACAATTTCCAGTTCCAGTACGTGAAATTATGAATTACCGTGAATTACTGAATTTATGGAATTATTTCCACAACAGTAAATTTAAGAGATACTATTTTAATTTATGATCTCATTGATTGATGAATTGTATAAATTCAATGATGTTTTCGGAGGCATCTTTTGATAATGACAAACTTTCTATCACAGTCTAAGATGCCATGTCCAATAGTTGGGAAGAAATGCTCTGTTTTTTTTAATCTGTTTGTATCTACCAGACTTAACAGATATTTTGAATTGTATGGTTTTTATTCTGCTCAGAACAGTTATCAGAAAATAAATATACTTCATCATACTTAGGTGAGAAAGTAACTGAACTAATGTAAAAGAAAACAATATATCTCACCTGTATTTACTGCTGTCACTTTGTTTATCAGAATCTGATGTTGCACTGAAGTAATGTGTAGAAGTCAACAATGAACAACGGCATTATTTTAGTGCCCGGATTTTAACGATTTTTTAAGCATTGGTTTAGGCTTTATAATGAGTGGTTTAGCCCATTTTAGGGTTTTATTGCTTTCTGTTATACATGTATTAAACTGACAAATGTTTGCATTAAAATTAAATAAGTTGAAAATAAATTAAATCAGCAAACAAATTTTCTTAATATGTTAAAGATTTACTGAATATAAAGCAAAGAAAATACTTTTTCATTAAAACATAACAAGAAAATAAAAGTTTAATATTTCTATTTTTTTAAATATTCAATTACAGATTACCATACATCATAAAATTCACATTTTAAATGTAAACAATTAAACGAACAAGGGTATACATTTTCAAATTGTCCATTGTGAAAGTTTTCCTATTATTTTTCAACACTTTTTTACAGAGAGAGAAGCTTCGCTCCACCTAACATGAAGTCATGGCCGCGAACTTCATAGATGTCACTGCCATCTCGGTTCCCATGGAGTTCAGTTGTTTCTTCTCCTTGCAGAACTGTATTCACGAGTTTCATCTTCGCATATGCAGGATTTCGTCCAAGAATTTTATTGGTTTTGATGAGGGCAGACTGCCCACTACCCCTGGTGAGTACTTCGATATTGCTTCATTCCTTCCTTTAGTAAGCAAAGTTTAGTTTGAAGAAGTCAAGAGCGATGTTTTTGTTATTCTGAAAGAGCATATTTTGCCTTTGAGATGCAGGCAGCTTCGGTTATGTCGAATTTTTCTACTTCACTTTTTATTTCCTCATAATAATCGGCGTAGTAAAGTGCGGCTGCCAATTCGTATTCCCCAGCGAGTGACTTGCGTAACCGATGTTATGCATTGGCTACACGAGATATGTGGACCATATTTACTTGTGAACACCTCTCTTGCTTTAATCGTATAAGCGACTCTTCACTAAGGAAGAGGAGAAACTTTTCTTCTCTATTTTATCAGTCACAAGATACGAACAATTTCCCTAACGGCATAGCTATAGAGATGTCACTTATTTTCTCTAGTTCAATAAGGGAATAGATGAGATTTTCCCAGTTCTGTTGGGTCCAGCTTACCGATGAATACATTAGCAATGTAACGGCTAAGCTAACCGTGATCTCGCCAACATAAAAAAAATCGTAAATAATTTTCATTTCTGTAGGTTCTTATGGTATCCAGTGTCTTCTGATAGAAAGGCTTCCACTAGTTCTTACACAAAGTAGAACTTTGCGACCACTAATATTCTCAAGGAAGATGTGGAACACGGTTTTCTTCAGCCTGTTCCTTGGCACATTTGCTGATACAAATGCCTTTCACAATTGAAAATATCCACTGTAGAAATTTTCATAAAAGACGAGATTAACGGTTGAATGAATAATTCTTTATGTTTTTTTTGTGATATCGTTTTTATTTTATTTATTTATTTTTTTGAGTGGTGTTTAACGCCCGTTTTTACCACTGAGACACCACAGGCGATGGGCACTGATGATACATGAAATGATATATTAGGAAAGGATTTTTTTAAGGAAGGAAACGTTCCAGGCCTAGTTTAGGGTACCTTCCCGGCATTTTCCAATTATGAGGACTGAGGAAAACTGGAAAAAACGTCAGTCAGAGGGGAGGGTCTTGGCGGGATTCGAACTCCGACATCTCACTCACGAGTCCGCACATTAACGACCTCGGCCACCTGTGGCGGTACAGGATTTTATGGGTGATAGACTCTTTATGCTGCTAGAAATGCGATTTTTTGTCACAACTTTGTTGTTTATGACAAACCTGACAAAATATTACTTACCTGTTAAAAAAATGGGTATCGTTAAAAATCGAATTTGTAGAAGTAAGTTATTTTTTATTGGTTTCACCTTAGGCAACAATAGCTTGAAGTAGCACTCAAATATCCTCCTCTCTGTACTAAACACGAAATGCACTGAGCTTTTTACGTTAAATCTTAAACCATTATATGATTACAGCAATAATTATTTTAACGCAAATTTATTGCTGAGCTATGTTAAAACAAATGCCTTTTCCTTTATTAACACACACAATATACTACGCAACTTAATTATCAGCCTTGCAGCACATAGCTATTGCCAAAAAATTCCGCAAGATTTCCATACGCCCAACAAACACAATATAAAACAGCACAGAGTGAAAGCAAGCTAGACGTGCATATTTTCCTACTAACAGACGTTTTGTGTATTCATGTCAACTTTGCATATATTATGGAATTTTCAATTTGATCTTTTTTACATTCTTAATTCGTTTTATCTGTTTTAGGACCTATGATCGCTTCGGTGTTGTTGTCTTCGCTTCGATGACAACAATTTCTCAGGTGAATTTTGCTATTTTGTTAATTCGTACTCAACAGGACTGGGAGAGGAATTCAATAGTAGAAATAAGCACGGAAGGCCACATAATATATAATATATATGTATAATGCGACATAATGCTAAAGTGCTTATATATGTCCTTTATTATATTCTATATCTTTCACGTTCTCTGGTGTTTAGTGTACGATAGACTAAGCTATGTCGAATACAAAATTAGCTACAGCGTGCTGTGGCGTGTGAAACTGAAAATGCTTAACTGATGTATTGGAAGTGCATAACTGATAACCGCTTCTCAGTTGAGTGTCAACATAAACTGCGTGTCCGCGTCCGAAGTAGAACTTATCTGCGTCAGTTCATTCTGTGAACTGTGTGCCTCAGCAACGTCCAACTTAAAGTGAGTACTGTGAGCTGCTTGTTCTTTGCCGCGTGTAGATCTCATTACTGAGTCTTACCACTTGAACTGAGAAAGAGTATTACGAACTGCTTCTCGCCGCGTGTAGAACTTATTACTGCGCCTGAGAACTGAGGAACGAGTTACTGAACTGTTTGAGTAACCTGAATTTGCCAACGGAGCAACCGTCTCCTTATATATTAAATTCTAACCAAATAACCGTTGGCTTAACGACGCCACTGGATCACACAGGCACGCGCAAGTTTCGCGCCTATCTTTAAAACTTCAAACATACATTTTCCAATTGGCTGTTTTAAGTTCATCTGCCAGCACGTGTCATTCACTATGTTTGAAAGTTGGCTAGTTTAAAGGCTAACAGTACTGCGTCTGTCAGGCTCAAAGCCCCAACGGATTTAAAATTCCTCTGGTTTATTAAACCTGCAACGGCAGTTAATTTAAACGTAGCCTCAAACTCGATCCTCGGTTCCTTTTGAATAGAATTGGCCTTCCAAGTTACCGTAATAGAAAACACCAGACTTTCTCTGTTAGCATTATGTCGTATTATGCATATATATGTACATTAATAATTACTATACATGAAATATAATTAGGTTAGCAATACAAATAGTAAAAATATCTATATTTCAATGAGGGAGGACCATAATAATTGTGTCACTCTCTAAGAGGCAAGGAAATTTGGTTAAGCTTATTTTCTTACGGAAGCAGATTTGCAAGTAGTTAACCACTTGAACACTATTCATGCCAGCATAATGACACTTAAATCAGGCAATCAAAGGCATGGCGTTCAGGATACTGATGGAGGAAAGCCTGGTTACAAAACAAATTGAAACTCTGTCTTAGGACCTCTAAAGTATTTGTGCATTTATATTTGTCTTCTCTACAACTTCCTCGTATTTAACAAAACGATATCGTCGGTGCTTAGAGGATAATGGAGTCGTGCACCATAGAATCTGCTGCTTACTGAATAGCTGCTAATAGAGTTCAGTTGTTCGACAACGCTGTTTACGATTCAGAATGGGTTTTCATTGGCACAATGGCAATACCCTTGCCGGTAACATTTTTCCTCAGGCACTATTCTCCTTATGATGAATCCCTAACTGTCCATGGATTTATCCTCCTCCAAACAGTTTCAAGCTTTCAGGACATTGTTTCGAACATTTGTGAGCCCAGTGTATTGTGTACTTTATTGCGAAGCCGATCACTGAACTAAGTTAACGCGTAAACGTTTAGCTTTCTAATGGCAGGGTCTTGCAAAGGATTGGCCTGTTGCCAGTCATATTGTGTGGTGTTTGACCCTCACTGCATTCGACTAAATAAACCGCCCATGATCCTCAACTTCCTACTTTTCTTTTGATGTTATCTTAGTATGGACCCTTGATGCTCACACTGCACACTTATCTGTTCGTTCTTAGAGTAATTCTAACTCAATAGATAATTTATCCTTCCACAATTCGCGCCAGGAATATTCCCAATTGTCAGAAACACAAAGCAAGTGTAAGTGACGTAATGATGAGAGCACAGTAATTTTTGAGGTTAGGTTTACTATCTCCTATATTGCGGATGTCGAATACTTTTAGCAGAACCGAAAACACGATTAAAATAATTGCTTTCTCGCCACTAGTTAGAGGTTTGCTTGGTTTATATTTGACAATAACATGTCTCCTTAAAAACAGCAGCACATGATTCATTAGCGTAGGCTGTAATAACAAGTGCAAATTCTTGTTTAAACCGTTGAATCAACGAGATGCTTCTTGCATTTGAAGTGCATCAATTTTCCAACTTAAAATTTCAACTTCATTAAGTCAGCAGTAATTAAATTAAAGTCGCACATATTGCTTTTTTGTATAGCATATGTTGTTTGTTACTGAACCCAGTCTCAAGCATGGAACTACTTTCTTTGCGTGCATTGCTACTGTGTTGCACTTGGCTGCACATAGTCATGCTAGTGACGTCATGTAACATGACATGGTTTTGATCGCCATCACTGTAAGGGAGAATAGGGAATAGAGACTATTGTACCGCCACGGGTGGCCGAGGCGTTAAGGCGCGGACTCGTGAACGGGAGGTCTGGGGTTCGAATCCCGCCAGGACCGTCCTCCCTGACTGAGGTTTGTTCCAGGTTTTCCTCAGTCCTCATAACTGGCAAATGCCATGGAGGTACCCTAAAATTAGGCCTGGAACGTTTCCTTCCTTAAAAAAAAACCTTTCCCAATATATCATTTCACCTCATGTATCATCAGTGTTCATCGCCAGTGGTGCCTTAGTAGTAAAAACAGGCGTTAAACACCATTCAAAAAAAAAAAAAAAAAAGAGGGAGAGACTATTGTTTCCAAGGCATTTCTTCATGCTAGAACAATGCAACAGATTATAATTATAAAATAGTTATCAAACTCGAACGCATCCTTAATTACATTTTAATATAGCAATCACACAATCTTTTTTGTAGATCATTCAATTCGTAACAATAGGGACAAATGTTCATCAGTTTATTAAATTACTAAATTATAGCCTTCAAGACTTTTTAGGAAGCTTGGTAGGTTTTTCTTTGTTCACTGAGTAATCGTCTCTTTAGCCATCAATGTTTATGTTCCAATTCTTTATTTTTCATCCAGCATAACTGCTGCTACTCTGTCAACTGCTGTTTGATTAAATTTAAAAGCGATGTATGATGGGCTTCTTTTTAAGGAACGTTATTAGGAGATATCCACAATGGGCACGAAGCTACGACACATTCCTTTTAGTTTTAAAAACTAAAACTAAGCTTCTGGGAAAAAGTGGAAATCCCTTTTGAACAAGTCGGAAAGAATTCCTACTTCTCTACCTAGACCAGTTGGCGTGGCATGCTTTAGACTTGCTACGGGTCAGGACTACTTACAGAGTCATTGTATAGAGCTGGACTGATTGAAACAAATGCATGCCTTCTTTGCGACCATGGCGTATCCATAAGTGAAGAGCACCTCAGCATTTGCCCTGCTGTCCTCAACTGTTTCTCGTTGCATGTTATTGACAATGCCTAAGGTGATTCTTTTTATCGTTCTTCTTTGTACTGCTGCTCGTCGAGTTACGACCGAAAGGTCGGAGACGGGCATAGGAAAAAAAAGTTTTAAAAATACTTTTATTGTAATGTTTAATTTATATCATGTTCTTAAAAATAAGTCTTTCACAAAATATTCAGATTAGAAGAATGACAGACGCACTATTTTCAGAAGACTAACGAAACTGGAAACCTCTCTCTCTTGCATTGCTCACCATTGTAGCTTTGAGTGCTGCAGCACTTTCAAGATTGGTCCGTTACTTTGGCTCTGCGATTTCCTTATTCAGTTCTCTTGTATAATCGTTAAAGGCTTAACCACCAGAGCATCAAAGATAGCTGGACAGCGGCGACAGTACTGCAATCCGCAGTGTTCCTACGTTTCTTCCCTCAAGTTTTTAAACCAGGTGCTGCTTTTATTGTGTCAACACTACAAGGCCTCTCCTAAGCCCTGCACATAATTTAGAACACTGACTAACATCAATAAATCTATCACGCAAACTAACAGCGACGAAGAAGGAAGAAAACGGAGAGACGTTGCAAAGTTGTTTTTACTTCATGTGGATCGATTTCCATGTTTAGTTATTTCATTGACTTAGGAAATACGCTGATCAGACCAGCATGTAAGAGCCGTGTACTGACTGTATCGGTTCTTCGGAAATCAACAATGCACTGCGTCTGTAGACCGAAAATCAAAAGTAGAGCCGCAAGGCTAAGCTTTAGAGTAGCATGATAATAAGTATGCAGAATGATGTTCCTGCATGGCGTGTTAAAATTATATATAAAAGTCTTTGAACTAAAGAAACTATCTTCAGTTCAGTACACTTTCTCTCGTTGTTTGACATTTAGCTGTCATTTTGTTTACTAAACTTTTTCTCAGTTTCCATAAATATGTTCGTGATTTTCAGATGTTTCATTAGTCTAAAGACATCTAACAAACAAACGAAATCCCTTTGTGCTCAGAGCACAAAAATGTTGGATACCATCCAACCAGAACACGCCGTTCTGTGTGAAAAACGAATGAGGATCTCTGTTTCATGATATAGCTCTACGAATTTACCGCAATGAAAAAAGATTTAAAAAAAAGTTTTAAAACTGCATGATATTCACAATACATAAAATATATTACTTTTGTTAAAGCTGTAAGTGATATAAAATCACATTTTAACGTGATTTATTCCATAGACACGATAGGGCCCACAAAATCCACCCTCCATACTCTGGCGTTCTTTTTGCCCTGTTATTTCTCACGTCGTTGCTCTTGTTTCCACGTATCTTCTCCAAGTTCTCCTCTATTTGTCTCTGCTTTTAGTTCCCGAGTTTCAGCCCTTCCCTTGTTTAGGCAATTTCAATGTTTTCCTTTCTTTCTTTTTTATCTGCAGCTATTTCTTCGTTTGACCAAACTGCTTTATTTGAAACTTTTTAGTGCCCTAGTGTTTTGAAAACAAAATAACGGATATATTTCGATTGTAAGAGATTTTCTTTGTAATAAAACATTTCAGTTACCATCCGTATTTTATTACACCATTTTCTGCCATTTAAAACAAAATATTTAAATAACAAATTCTGACCTATACGGGGATGAAACAGCATATGAATTGCTCCTAAGACATTGTAAACGCATCATGTCGTTTTGGGACTCGTGCTGTGATATTTAATTCCCCTTAGTTTAATCTGCAAATATGGACTATTCCCGCAGTTTGCACGGGTATACTCAGTGAGTGCTTAGCAAAGCAAGATGACATCAGTTATGTTTCGGTAGCAGGCTACTGTTGTTTATGAATGCTCATTAATTGAGAAGTGCAAAATGCTATATAGGTCGGCACTAAAGGTATCCATGACGTGCAAATAGCTGTATATGCGCCAGTGGTCAATACTTCAATGGTTCTCTCTACGCTTCTGTGAAGCAGAAACGTAAATGATAACTAAAATATTCGTGATCGATTCAGCACATGTTGCGCTCATCACACGTTTGTTTCATAGTGTAAGAGTTCCCTGAGCGATAAAATAAATGCATTATTTTCATTACTTTCCCAGCCTTCTTCGACGTACTTTCACATTTCGCTTACCACTGCTTAGATGTGCGAACCCAATTTGGTTAGTTAAAGTCTCGTTCACGGTCATGACTATACGGACTAAACACTACACTAAAATGTTCATTCGCGTGCGCTTGTGGCGCACAGTTAACAATCGCGACATCTTTAGCGCACAGTACTTTTTCATATGTACTTTTTCGTGCAGGGTATTGCGCACACGTTGAGTAGAGATGCCTAATATCAGTCGTCTTGAGCAATTCCATTCGGCGGTCTTCCATTACGATACTATTAATAATTCTTCAACGTTAACATTTAAACTCATTTGTTCAGAAATACGATGGCCGTTTGATAAGTCTGTGCGAACTCAAAAGGTGATATCAATAGGATGTTTTTAACTTTACTTTGGCAACGTAGTTACTTTTGAGGGATAGTGTACATGGTTATAAACAATTACGAAGCTTAGTCTGTGTTTAAGAGTCACATTCCACTTAAATTTGTAAATAAGCGTTCAAAATGGAGAAACAGGATTTATAAAATGTTATATTTTGAAAGGGTAACGCTCGCAAAAACTAAGGCAAAGTTGGAAAAACTGCAAGCTACGCTTAGAATGATGTATAAATGGTTTGGTGAACATTAGATGTGTCTGAACGAGCACAAGCGATCATATTGGTCTGGATGCCCTGTCGAGGTAATGGCTCTCAAAATCTACGACATGGTGCTGAGGGATTGGAGAATTAAGATGCGGGAGATTGCTGAACCAGAAAAGAGAGAATGGTCACTTTCGCGCAGAATTTGCATCTGTTTAACTGAATCCAAGTGATTTTGAAATCGATGTCTGACATGCAACGTAACGTGAACTTCGAAAATAAAAGAGCAATCGAAACAACCGGTTGCAATAGCAGAAATGGTCCGAAGAAGGCAAAAAAGTCCTCTCAATAAGAAAAATCATAGCGAATGTTTTGGGATTGGCATGGTGTAAAATTTTACTTTTTGGAAATGGTAAAGTCATAACTGTTTAATAATGCGTTATCTCAATGGAGTAATTAAGCGAGGCTATCAAGAATTATCTTCTCATTTGGCGGAGAAAATCATCAGGATAATGCACCAACGCTCAATTTGCGATTGCAATCTCAAAATTATTGGACTCAAAGCATGCAATCCTTCATCCCCCTACTCCCCGGATTTTGATCCCTCGGACTACTTTTTATTCCCCAACATGAAGATACGAAGTGAGGAGGTTGTCGCCGAAACAAACGGGCATTTTGCAGCGATGAAGAAATCGCATTTTATGAATGGAATAAACAGATTAGAAAACCGTTGAAATAAGTGCACAGATTTGAAAGGAGATTATGTTGTTAAGTAAAACGATTTTTTTTCAAAACAGTTATATCTCCATTATTTTTGCACGTTTTAATAAGTTCTCCTAGTCGTCAATATTGGTGGAATGTCCCTCGATGAACCACAAACTACTCGGCTTCGATTTGCATGGCCATTTACATATTTAAATAAAAATGTTTAATCACTGCACAGTGCTAGTTTTATTCCTCACCATTTTTATAGCAGATACCACAATGACCAATTCAGATGGGGGCCAAACGCTATCTACGGGTCCTATTTGACTGAAACGTTACAAAAAATCGTTATAAGAATGACGATTATCAACAGTAATCTCACTTAGGCATTAACAAGGAAATTTTACCAAAATTTGCAGAAGATTCTTGTGCACTTACGATGTTTTAATTACTGGTCAATGTCTGCCTCACAAACGTTTAATAATCATTAAATCCCCAAAATAGATGCTCAGTTTTATGCGCATTCTGTATTTACAAATTACTCTATTTAATTTACGTCCAATTTCCCAGGAGGTAATTGACATGGAGTTTCATAACATACAGATATCTCTCTATTTGTAAGTTGCTGGCTGTGATGTCGAGGTCGTTTGTTAGCAGTCCTCGTTATTGGCAGTCGAGAAGCTGGGTGCCACAAGTATATAAAAACAACCGTTTACTTAGTTATTAGTTCTATCTTAGGGCTGAGGGAGGTATATTTAAAAGGCGAACGCGCAGTTTGCAGATTCATTATATTAAATTTATTCTCACCCATTATTTTTATACCATTGTTCACACCGCGAAGAAGGACACCGACGTTCTCTTTGATCCAGTAATTTTTTATCTTCCAGCAAGTCATAATTCTTGACCAAACAAAGCCAATAAGGAATAATTAGTCACTCCCACGCCCACTAGAATAACCCCCCCCCCCCCATTCAACTTTTTGCTCCTATATACTGTGTCCAAGTTCGCGCCATAAAGGTTTCACAGCTAATTTTCCAGAAATCCTCGACACTTTAATGTTTAAAATGAGTTATTATCTATTGGATAGGCAGCTGATAAATTTCATCATATGGAGCGAATTTTACGTAAATAAGCGTTCATCGTAGACACAAATTTCCTTCGTATAATTTACAGTATATTAAAAAAATGAGTACGACCATTCTTCTATCTGGACAGTGTTTGATCATATTTTAACAGCCCTTCCGGCTTTCAATTCTATTCCTTAAAATGCATCAAATATAAAATTAATGGTATGAAATAACAACAACTAAGCTACTACTAACACATAAATCGGCTTTGGTACATTTTGAGTCGTGTAATGTTAAAATTACTGTCTGTAGTTCACGTTGAGAAATGGAGGTAGCGTACGATGATATAATTTCACTTCTTCCAGGTTTTGTCAGTTTTATTTATTTATTTTTTGGAATATTATTTAACGCCCTATTTTTACTAGTGATGCAGCACAGGCGGTAGACTTGATACGTGAAATGATAAATTGGAAGTTTTTTTTAAGGAAGGAAGTGTTCCAGGCCTTAGTTTAGGGCATCTCCCCGGCATTTGCCATTTATGAGGACTGAGGGAAACCTGGAAAACCTCAGTCAGGAAGAACGGTCCTGCGGGAATCGAATCCCAGACCAACCGCTCACGAGTACGCGCTTTAAAATTACGTGGAGACAAATTTTAATATCTCGTTGTTTGAAGATTTTTTAATTTCACTCTTGGAAGCATTGGCTGCATGAGCTGTGAGAGAGTTCTATAGTGGATGCACTCACCCTGTCTTTTTCCAAAATTAGTAAAATTAAGTGTTTTAATGTGCTTGTACATCATAGAGTGTTAAACGGTTAATAAAGGCCCTCTTTTACATAGAAACGTGTACTTTAATATAAGAACTCCTTACGACATTCCCAAGAAAGTAAAGGGTGGAAAAAATCTGGCTACAATAACTTACAACTGTTGCAGCGCTCGTCTTTCGAGGCAATGACGTCACTTGAACCGTGATGCTGCAAGTAATGCAGCGAATGAGTTGCACGTTAGTTAACGCAGCAATTTAAAATACCTGCACGCTTTGCGTAAAATTTCTGTGTAGTAGGATGTCTGGAATAAAGCTCTATCAGTGTGAACTGCAAAAATTGAAGATAAACAAGATAGTGGTAGGGTAAGGGCATATCACACCCTGGTTTCTTTAACTCAGATAAATTAATTCCTCTTTGAACGACAACAAAGTCAAACTTTTTTTCATTATGGACGTTCATTGCATTTTAAGAGGCATATTTGACAGAAGAAAGGATATGGGAAATTGTGCATAGGATGTTTAGTAGAGAAATTTTAGGTGTACCGAGTACAACAGCAACGGAAGTTGCACAAATTGAAATGGGAACAGTGGCAAGGAAAGGTATGATTATGGAAAGGGCTCTCAAATATTGGCTCAGAATCCTAAACTTAGATGAAAGAAATTTGTTAAGGAAATGCTTAGAATTTCGGGAAAAGAGCCTAAGGAGCAATGGGTGGAGGATAATTCTGGAGAACAATGGAATGGGGGGCATTTGGAGGAGGAGGGAGAATAATGAAAAAAAAAATTTTTTGGAAAGTCGTAAGAAAGAGATTGGAAGATACAGAAATACAAAAACTGTTAAGCAAGATAGAGGATAAAAAATCTTTAGTATTTTATATACCGATGAAACGAAGTGAATTGATGAATCAAATAAAGATGAAAGAGAGGGCATTGCATGGTTAAAGCTGGCAAGTGGATATTAAAAGAAATAATGAAAGCGTTTCCTCAGAATCAGTGCCCAATATGTGGGGGAAAGGAAGATATGGAATATTAGTGTTTGAGTGCAAAGAGACAGGACTCTGGAGGAAAAAGTTTATAAACAAGAAACGGTTTAAATAGATAGAAAAATAGCCTTAATGAAAATCTTTAGTAAAGATAGCAGGAATGTAGGAGAACTCCTGAGGAAAGTTAAAAATAAATGGAATTGGGTACTAAGAAGGAAAGTAAATCCAATAACTTAAAGGGTTGCATTTGATTAATCATATTGGGATGTAGATGAAGGTGATTATGGTTGGGAGAGGGTTATAATTTTATTAAATTATAAATGCAGCATTTAGTATGCATTTGAGAAATAAAGTCATTACTAGTTTGTATAGGCTGTACCTATAATGGTATAGGTAGAGCAATGAAAAAGTTTATTTAGGACTTTGGATTGGGTCGGAGCCTGGTCCCCTGGAATTCCAGTAGGCTGCTGCTGATGAACTGGAGACTGATGCAATCATGGGGTGGAAATGTTGTATTGTTTATTATATTAGAATTTGGACAAAGGTGATAGAATAAAACTAATTATTGTATTTATATTTTTTGTAATTGTGAGGGGGCATATTCTAAAATGACTTGGGCCAGATAGGTGGAGGCCCCCTGGTAGTTTGTATTTATATTTTTTGTATCCTTAGCATATCAATAAATTTCAATTTCAATTTGGCATTAAATCCTGGACTATCATAAATCCATAAAAGTCCTTTATTCACAGTTGGACTTTTAGCGTTTATACGATATTCCATTTTTTGTGTGAACATTTTGACAATAGGAGAAATCACAGATTTCACACTTCCATAAAAAGTGACTGCTCCAAAACTGTAATTCAAAAGAATTCGCAAAGCCTTTTAAAAGTGAGTATCCTAGATCAAAAATGTACATTGCTGGGTTGGGTTCTGTTGAGCTCACCGCTATGTGTGTGTTTGCATAGTGTTTAACGCCCGTTTTTGTTACAGAGGCACCACAGGCGGTGGACACTAGTGATACATGAGATGAAATGATATATTGTGGCAGGAATTTTTTTAAGGAAGGAAACATTCCAAGCCTAAGTTTAGGGTACCTCCCCAGCATTTGCCAATTATGAGAACTGAGGAAAACCTGGAAAAAAAGCTCAGTCAGGGAGGACGGTCGGAGCGGAATTAAACTCCAGACCTCCCGCTCACGAGTCCGCGCCTTAACGACCTCGGTCACCCGTGGCGGTGCCAGTAGATATGGGAAACGTACAATAGGTTTACTCAAAAGTAAAAGAGATATGATTCTTGAATTTTTTTAGCTTAGCTATTTTAACGCTTTCTTTTATATGAAACCACATTGCGTTTTTAATTAATTAATATTTTTAATTACAATGGGCTTTTAAGCGCACAGAAAACGACACTGGTGGCGAATTTGCCTTCAGTGAAAACATTTGCTTGCAGTAGTGAACGTGTGACATCTACCGTAGATGAAGCTTCTGGGCCCTTGGCAGTTATTTAGCAGATAACAAAAGAGGAAAGAGCGGAAAAAGTTGCTTTACATTGCGTGCCCTGCTTATCGCTGTTACATAGAGAGCCTGTTATTTGTATATCGGAACCAGTGCTGCTAACTTTAACCTGGATTTGTAGCATGCATTGCCTGGTCTACGTGTATATCAGCTTTACGGACAGATTCTGCCCCCTTTCCCTCATCCATTCACCGCCTCTTTCTATGTGCCAACTGGTGCAAGCTGTTGTATAAATTCCAGCTCCCCCCTTCTCCCTATGGGTGAGAAAGAACTTGACATTTCGAATGCATTCTCGTGTATCGACTGTCAGGTTGCTGCCTCAAAGAAGAGCCGGTGCTCTGGGTAAAACATTATTGTTTAGGTAGAAGAGGGTAAGAAACAAAACCTGGTTGGTATAACTTGATTAATGCAGGTTTCTCATTTCTCTGAAAAGTTACAGAATATCTACTTGTCTTATAGAAATCTGATAAACTAAAATCTTCCTAATCTGGACAACTAGCTCATTACAAAAGATGCCTAAGGCAGAGGGAGATAATTGTGTTAACGTGTGCGCGTGTTTGTTTGCCTTTTTTTTTTATATAAGGACGCTCTTAAACAGCTCAGATCATCAGCGTCACATTCTATTCAGGGCGTGAAAAGGCAGACAAATTTAGCTCAGAGGTCTCTTCTTTCAGGCTTGAGCTTCTTTATCGTGCCGTAAATGTACGACGAGGGACACACGGCTTTACTTCCCTTCCGAAGGAAGCCATACTTAGGATTTTTACACCCGAAAAAATCCATCGATCCTGGCCGGGTTCGAACCCGCGACCTTGGGTTTAGAAGGCAAGTATGCTTACCACTACAACACCAGGACCGATGCGCGTGTTTGTAACATACAATGAAAGGAAATTAAATATTTACTAAATACAGAGTGACCATAAAGTCTGAAACCAACCATCAAACTAATGGAACAGTGCATTTTCCTAATGTAAAACTTGCTCCATTTTTTTCAGTATTCTATTCAAACAATGCAATATGTTTCTTTGAACTGCTTTCCACAGCATGTCCCTCTGATTTATTCACAAAGAAGTGTTATCTCTTCGACGTTAAGGTTCCATACAGAAAATTAAGGTCATTATGAAGAATTAAACATGAATGTTCAAAATTGAAAACAAAGAAATGGACCACAATCGCCTCCGAATAACATGTTAGAACATTAGCTTAGAGAGCTTGAAGACCCAGAAAGGCAACTGTGGAGGCATAATGAGGAGTTAATTAATGTAGGCATTGTCGAGAAATATGAAATATTTATAAGGATTTCCAGTTCCTGAGAAGGGCCACTTCCGAACCAGACACCGTGGCACATTTTTTTCCAAAGTGCAAACCACCGTCACGTCGCACACATCACCTGCCCACCAGGTCTGACTCTTTTGACCGTAAACCGAACCAACGGAATAAATAAGATGAAATGGTAGACCGGAAAATTCACGGAAAGAAAATTCCATTCCAATATTTGCGCAGGAGAACTACGAAAAAGTCCAAGGTCCCAAGGGATTTGAATCCGGGACCTTCCAAGTCCAAAGCACTACCGCTACACAGCTCGGAAATCTTAAATCTCGGTAATAACTCTTAGCCCTGTAACAACTCTTTTCATAATCCATTCTGAAGAAATTCTATGCTATATTAATCATCCTGCTGCTATATTAATCATCCTGCTATAGTGCCGCAGGAAAGTATTGCCTGAATGCGGGGCGAAATCCGGTGTGAATTGATCATAAACCTCCATACCATTTCTTTCTAACTGTACATTTCTTCTAACTTCAACACTTTGACAAATATCTTCATTTCTCTGCAGAACCAAAGTATTTGTTATACTAGTTTCATTGTAAACACCCCATGTTAAAAATGCCAAAATTGGTGTTATTTCATTATAAAAATAAATACATAGAATAAAAACCAAACAAACAAAAACATATTTGTATTGTTTCTAATAACTTATAACATTTTTTATTCCTGTGAAAATTGTACATTGCAAACAAATACAATTAAAACTGGTATTTACTGCGTTAGCCTTATTCAAGTTCAAATTTGGCTCTCCGATAAAAACCACACTGAAGTTCTAAACCATTTGTTGTAATTGTAAATCTTAATATTGCAAAGTTGTTGATAAATGCTCTTTATTACTTATTATAATTTTTATGAGTCAATACATATAACAGTTTGTCAAAGGTTTTGTCTAAAGTTGCAAAGGAGTTATTTAAAGCATTTTCTTCTGCGAGGGCTAATCAAGAAAAGCTCGGACTGATTTTTTCCCCTTAGCTTCCACTATAGATACCTATCTGTATCATGAATATTTGAAAAGAGCGAGGTTTTATGTATAATGTTCATAGGCAGCAGCAGTGTCTTACTGGTCGGTTGGTAGTAATGCTGTGTGTTGTCGACCCTGTTTCCATTTCACATACCACAAAATGGAGGTTGCGTGAGAGAAGCAGTACGGAGCGTTAAAATTCTGTTTCTCTTAAAGCTCACAACCTCAGAAACTTGAAGAAAACTGAACAGCGTACGATGAAAATGCACTACCTCGTGCAGCAGTGTTTAGATGGACTTCAAAGAATGGCGATTTTCTGTCTTTAAACAAGGTGGGACTGATGTTTCGACCTCTACTATGACAGAGGTACTGTGATTGTCCGTGAGGTTTGGCGGATAACATTACACAAACTCAGTGAAGTGTTGGAAATGTTATATGGCAGTGGCATTATAATTACACACGATCATCTCCATTTGACTCGTGTTTGTGTTCGTTAGTTCCCACGTCTGTTGACTTCTGAACAAAAGGCTGTGCGAATGGAGACATGACGTGAGGTGATACGTAATGGCTGCATTATTATGATCCCCAAGGTAAACAAGCCAGCACGAGGAAATTGCCACGTTCGCGCGCACACACACAAATGGGGACGAAAGTCGTTCCATTGGCAGGGAAGGTATGGTGATCACGTTTTTTTGACTCTTAACGGAATAATTTACCAGCATGCAGTTTCTCCCTCACACTACTGTTTACAGGAGCATACTACACGTCAGTATTGACAGTATCAACTATATTTAACTGATCCTAAGGTTGGTATGGAAAGAAGACAAAATGCGGTATATGTGGCTGGTGTGTAAATTTCTCAAGTTATTAATTTGCAATGTTGTGGTTTATTGCAATGGTTTATAGTTGGAAGTAAATGAACAAAAGAGTCTTAATCTTTTGTTTTTCAATAAGTTAATATTGATTTAGTGAAAATACACCAGGAACTTGTTTAATAGTAATAGTTCGAAACACTTATGTCTTTATTACGGCAGGACATTTCCTAAATAACAGAAATTAAAGGAGAGGTGGATAGCACATCGCGCAAAAGCTTGAGGTTAACGGTGAAACTGTAACGTGTATTAAACCCATAATATCAAACTTTGTGGTTAGGGAGGACATTTTCCCAGCAAAGTTCTCTAATCTACCAATGTATGTGACTGTGTGGTTAGCAAAGAAAGGGAAAATCCGAAAAAAGTATGAAGCGGGTCTTGGAGCGAAATGAAGTTTAGTTCCTCGAGCATTCAGTGAGTTCGCGAAGCAGTCACAGAGACTTACGTACACAGAATTTGTCATTTAAAAGTACCACAGTAGCACACACTCTACATTTACAAAATAATTATCATGTACATCGGTATAGTTACAATAAAAATTAAAAAGTAACACCTAGAACAACTCAGCCAAAACAACAAGAACCACAGAAACACAAATTTTACTTTATGCATTGATATAAAATTATTACAGTGTTTTTAACTTAGAATAATCCATATTCCTTTACAGAATAATACGCCTTTTTACATATGTATTTTCTAAGAGCAGATTTAAAAGATTTACCATTGTTTATTAAGGCTTTTAGACTAGTGGGTAGTCTTTTGTACTAAACATGTTTCGACTTCTTCGCAGGTGAGGTTTAGAAAGACAGGTATTCCCGTTTATGCCTATTACCAAGGAAAACTATGTACTTTTCCTTAAAATAGAGGACGATAAATATGATGTTATAGCCACTATATGGATTATTTTTAAGGTGTTCAGTTACTTGGAGGTTGCATTTTATAAATAGTGATTACCTGTGGAAAAGTTTATAACCTATATTATTTTATATTTCGTCTACATATGGGAAATATTGTTTGTATATAATCTCAGATTCTTAAAAGCAATCGAAATATTTTCAAACGAATAATGCCATCTTGTCAATATAATACTGCATGAATGTTTCGTATTTGCTATTGACAGCAATCGGCCACTTCGGCTGGCATTTTTTCCGTTTTCGGGCCTGTAAATCCAGTCGGTCTTGGATTGGCCACATCATTTCTTTGTTTACATTGCAAAGAAACGACCACAGCTTGATCAGGAGGGTGGAGACTTCATCATGACACAGCATGACCTCATGTCGCGAATCAAGTCATGCATTTTTCTGGGGCATTTGAATGGAAAACTCTGTAGTGAACTGAAGCAGTTCTCCAAAAATGTGAGGTGATTCTCCAGGATCTGACAAAGAATGACCTACAAAATGTGTTCGAGGACTAGCAGAAACGTTGTTAAGAACGTGTAAACATTGAAATAGAGTAATAAACATCTGAAAACAATACGGTCCTTGTTGAAATGGAAGTGCAAACGATAAGAATACTGCCATATTTATCTTCCTGATAATACTAGCATTAAAAAAGTACGTGACTAACTAGAAAGGAATGACGATTATTCATATTCTAAAATACCGGGAATACAACTCCATTTTCTTCACCCTGGTTATCATAGATCTATAGTGTTGGAACCCAGTAACTAATAACATGTTGCAAGGAACGAACTTTCCGCATATTTATTTTTTTATTTAAAAAAACACACACTTATAGTTGTGTGATCATCGTTATTAACATTTACTTTATAGTCTCACTCTATCGCCTTCTCGATTGGACATCTTTAAGAAATGGCAACTAAAGCTTTTATCAAATTTACCTCCCTTTGCTTCTCCAATTACTTCTGTCTCTCTTTACGAGTTTATTCCGTCAAAAGAGAGCATTTAGAGGAAAAACTGATCTTAATTTAATTCGAAGTCTTATCTACATTGCAGAAGCTACTTTAGCACAAACTAAGCTGGTAACTGTCCTCCTGATAAACACATTTTAATACCAAGCGAGTTGGCGCTGGTGGAGCGTGTTCATTTGCGCATTCAAACTATTTATCATTCAGCTCGACAACCAAGAGGTAAATCCGGACTGATCTTTTTCCTTACCTGGAGCCTTCAAAAACGTCTTTTCCTTTTAATTCATAGCAGTAGAAATGATACAAGAAGGCGACTAAACCACTGATGTTTTCAATAATTAGCGCTAAAGCTATTATAGGCCTAATCTAACAAATATGTTCGTAAAATGCTTTTGTTGCATATTAACTCCATCTTTTACTTTTACCGCCACGGGTGGCCGAGGTCGTTAACGCACGGACTCGTGAGCGGGAGGTCTGGGGTTCGAATCCCACCAGGACCATCCTCCCTGACTGAGGTTTTTTCCAGGTTTTCCTCAGTCCTAGTCCTCATAGCTGGGAAATGCCGAGAAGGTACCCTAAACTTAGGCCTGGAACGTTACCTTCCTAAAAAAAAAATCCTTTCCCGATATATCATTTCATCTCATGTATCATCAGTGTCCACCGCCTGTGGTGCCTCAGTAGTGAAAACGGCGCTAACACCATTAAAAAAATCCTCTTTTACTTTAACTCACAACTGTAAATGAAATAAGCATTCTCCCATACCTTCGCATATTTCATTGTCTGTCGAATGTGCGCGAAAACTGTGGAAAATCTGTTATTGTTGCTTTAATATGGCTGTAGAGGTGTACACGTTCTTAATAGCCTTGAAGGGAGATTTCTTTATTACTGTTTAACGCCCATTTTTACTACAAGGGCACCGCAGGCTGTTTGAAGGAAGAGGAATTGATCAGTGTTTCACGTCCACTTCCATACCCTTACATTTTTTTCCTACTAGAATCTTATTCATCAACCAAAGATATTATGAATCCATCTATTTAGTCTACCATAGCATTCTTGGATGATTTGAATGGCATTGCAACATCTTCTACGGTTTTATGCTATTCGGAGAATATCTTGTGATAAAATGTAAGTTCGAGGGGGAAAGTCATAAAAAACGAAAGTAAAGCAAGTCCACCTATATGCTATTCACTTCCCAAACAAAGAACCGAATAACGGTGCTATGTACAACAAAAAACTTATGATTGAGCTCATTTTTGCAGAAAAGCTGCAATGCAATGTAAGTATAGTAGTGATTTAAAGGAAAAATGGGCATGAATGTTATCTCAGAATTATCAAAATGTATTTCATAACTGTTAGGGAGTAGTTACTTGGAATAAAAACATGTTAAGAGTCACCTTCCAGAAAAGACGCTTTCTTTCACTTAATTTATTTTTATTTTCTAAATAATAGTGTGTGTGTGTGTGTGTGTGTGTGTTTTAAACAATTAACATAAATACGAAATCTGTAATTAGCCGCTTAGATTCTGCAAATGCGGGGCGGAGTAGAAAGTGTGATCATTTGTTATCAACAAAATAGGCATGGACTTTTTTGTGAATGCGATGTTCATATATACTTAACTTATAATTGCCTGCGACAGGCAAATGTTAGGCCCTGGATTTTGAAGCAGTTCCTGCATTCTGCCTCCCCCACCCTGATACAAATATTGCTTTATATAAATATATAATTATTAGTAAGTTAGTATTTTTTCTAATGTAACTTGTGAAACCATTTTTGTATATAGGAAAGAGAATTAGAGGTCAGGAATGCCTCTCGACACGTCTGGAAGCCAAAGGCCGGCCAAGCCTTCCATTCACAGTAGGAACTAAAGCTGGTGCTTTCTGCACAGGACAATAGAACTTTTTGAGTCTACAGTTGCGAAGTGGAGTGCTGGTCCTGTTAACGTTCTAAAGATACCGTATCAAGGTGATGAACTTTACTGGTCATCGAAACACACGATCTGGCAGCAGCGAATCACGTAGGGTGGAATGTTGAAGTTAAAACTTCAACACTTGAGCCCAAAAGTGAGTTTACACTCACCAATGAGAACCAGGTATTTTAAAAACTCAGATTCCTTGGGTTCAGTTGTGTAGGCTCAGGTGAGCTTATGACGCAAAGCGATCACGTGCAAAGGGAATATAAATGGGGAAACATTCTCTCATGGCATTATTCTGATCCGTCGGTCCTGGCGGTGTAGTGGTTACTATACTTGCCTCCTAAATCCAAGATCGCGGGTTCGAACCCGGCCAGGACCGATGGATTTTTTCGGGGCGTAAAAATCCTAAGTATGGCTTCCTTCGGAAGGGAAGTAAAGCCGTGGGTCCCGTGTCGTACATTTACAGCACGAAAAAGAACCTGAAGCCTGAAAGAGAGGCCTCTGAGCAAAATTTGTCGGCCGTTTCACGCCCTGAGTTGAATGGGACGCTGATGACCTGAGATGTTAAAGAGCGTCCTTCAATAAATCAATCCAATTATTCTGATTCTTGTTTGAAGTGTGAGGAAGACACAAAAGTAGAAAGTAGAAGTATTTTACGACGACGTTGTTGAAGATGAATACTTTGCGGGAGTAGAGAGCACCTTCCGCTCGAGGATAATTAGAGTTCGGTTCAGCGCAGACATACAGCTTCTTTTTGCTGCAGCGAGCATCCAGAGGATGCCGCTTGTATTTCCGCGATCGTTAGCGCTCCGCGTCAGCTAGTCAGTTATACAAGTCTAGGGACTAAGAATCATTCAGAACTTCGATTCAGATTCAGACCCAGACACAGCTACTAACTTCAATTTAAGGCAAGTGCAGTTCCACTGCCGGCGATACCAAGAGCTCCGCGGTCCAGGCAGAGTGTCGAGAAGTACAGACGAAAGAAACGTAAAATGAATAAATTTTAAGTAGTCAGAAAATCATCGCTACTTAATTTGTCATCACTCCTCCCCAACCCATGCAAATCAACGCATAAAACAGAAGACCATTCTCCCACTGTCATCGCCCATCCACAACAACCACCCTTTGAAACATAACGGTTTCAATTTCAATCTGCATAGTGCACCCAACAATTAAGTTTGCTTTGTAAGATCAGTTTAAAATCGTAATTACTAAACAGTAACGTGACATGCTATTGAATCTGCTCAGAATTCAGCGATTGGGAATGATGAATGTTAAGTAATGCATGTGTTTATATTTTGCATAGTCTTTTATGATAATTATAATAATAACGTCAGCGACGAACGACTGGGATGTTGTTCTGATACCACATCTTTCTAGAACAAACTTTGAACGCACCACAGATAGGTGAACCACGGTAAGCAAAGTGCCTTGGAAAGTTTAAGGTTGACCATATCGTGGAAAGGCTGGTGGTAGCCGCTGTCTTCGCAAACGCATTGATGCGCTTGCCTCTATTATCTCAAAGAAAAAGCACCTAACGGTACTATAATCGCCAATTTGAGCATCGTCTTGTTTGGTGTTTAAATTCTCTTGTACGTGTATTAAAGTATATTGTCCATCTGCTAGTTACAAATGATCGAAACTCCGAAACCGACTGTGGTCTGACGTTTTATAACACCGAAACCATTTACTTCATCGTTATGCGTTGGCGAGCACCATTCGTTCTGCATGCTCCCGGCGGCGAATTTAATAAAGTGGGAAAGCAATAACCAAACAAAACAAGAGAGTACGATTTGCAAATCAAGTAACGTTTGAATACTATCACCAATGGTAAAATGACATCGGAACGCTTTGAAAAGAACTGCTTTTCTGTTCACATTCCTCATATGGACGTTTTTAAAAACAAATATAATATGTGATAAATATTCATGAGTAATCAATAACACTAGCCAGGCAATTGTATATTCCAAATTAATAAACTAATTTGTTTGTGTTTTAATAATATACTGGGATACAGAGGTAAAATGAAGAACATCACAAACAAATCATTGTAGTGTATGAAAATCTGCAACACTCACATCACATTACAAATTTATATAGAGAAGCTGACAATACAACTAAGAATAGATTTTTTTGATTTGTTTATTTAAGGACGCTCTTTAACACCCCAGGTCAACAGCGTCCCATTCAATTCAGGGCGTGAATTTTGCTCAGAGGCCTCTTCTTTCAGGCTTGAGGTTCTTTTTCTTGCCGTAAATGTACGACACGGGACCCACGGCTTTACTTCCCTTCCGAAGAAAACCATACTTAGGATTTTTAGGCCCGAAAAAAATCCATCGATCCAGGCCGGTTCGAATCCGTAATCTTGGATTCAGAAGGCAAGTATGGTTACCATTACACCACCAGGACCGACAACTACTAAGAATAGGTAGTTATTACAATACATTACAATACAATACAAGTTAGTTCAAAACTTGTCTGCAGTTTTTATATTTTTTATCACTTATTCCAGTCTTATTCGGCCCTCATGATTTATATTTAAAACCATTTTTCTTTTCCCATGCATTTTAAAAATTTCAGGCAAAGATACAATTACTCTTCTCCAGCCGTTAATACTCGTATACTTACGGGTAAATAAATTATTGATATGTCTTTGGTGGGGAATCTAGTTGAAAAGCACAACTTACAGAAAAAAATTATGCAAAAGACTGTCAAAGAACTTCACGATTTCTCTCACATAAAGAATATATTTCATTCGACATTCAAATTTTTATATTTATTTTTAATTAATTAATTTTTTCTCGTCTTTCCTTTTCTTTAAAGTTTCAACTCTTATTAAATTTTTCTTTGTATACGAAATAACTAAGTGCAGAGCCATTTTTTATTTATTTACGGATGCTCTTTAACATCTCAGGTCATCAGCGACCCATTCTATTCAGGGCGTGAAACGACCGACAAATTTTGCTCAGAGGCCTCTCTTTCAGGCTTGAGGTTCTTTTTCGTGCCGTAAATGTACGACACGGGACCCACGGCTTTACTTCCCTTCCGAAGGAAGCCATACTTAGGAGTTTTACGCCGGATAAAATCCATCGCTCGTGGCCGGGTTCGAACCCGCGATCTTGGGTTTAGAAGGCAAGTATGGTTACCGCTACAGCGACCAGGACCGACACTCAGAGCATTCGTTGATACTTGCCTTTTAAGGATAGAAACCTGTTTAATGCTTTCTGGTAAAAAATTGCACTAAAACGCCGATGGACAATTTTTAATACTGCATGTTTTACCTAACTATTAGGTACCTTTTTATAGGTTTGCCTCTTAAAGCTAAGCTTTTTTTTTTTCTGGCATTCATCGTTTTTCCGTGTTAATCTTCATATATTGTATTTTATTACAAAATACCTATTCATTTAAAATACCTCAATTCTGTTAATTAGAGATGTAGCCAACCGTATACTAATTTATTCTTTATATTGCTAACTTTGTTCCACAATAATGCGCTTAAATGGATTAACATGCCTGTAAATGTCAACTGCTAATTCAACGTTCAATTTGGTTTCAATAAACTCGTGCAAGATCGTAAACACAATGAAACACACAAAAAGCGAAGCCGGAAAATCGTGTTTAATTAGCAACATTTTAAGAAGTGATCATAAAAAAAAGTGGAGGATTTAATGGTTGGTAAACATGTGAGGGCAAACGAATCATTAAACACAGTAGAGAAGCATCATCTAATGAGGTTGTGTGGTCAAGTTAGCATGAATCATGAAGGTAAACCTAAATTGCAGAGACTGATGAACCACCGTGACCACAGAGTACAGAATGTCCGATTTAGAAACCAAACGCTCATTATCTTCGCAAGAAAAATTTGCTGCTGATTAATATTTTCCACTCTCAATTAGCATGATGGTGAAATAATGTGATGTACTCTCGGCCAGTATGCACACACAAATTTAATCTTGCGATTTACGTTGAACAAAAGAAGGAGGGGCAAAGAAAAATAAGAAAGAGAATACACGCTGGATATAAAGATTTTTTTATTATTGCGTACAGCAAAAAGAAATGTACAAAAAGTAGATACTAGAATGAGGCATTGATTTATTTATTTATGGACGCTCTTTAACATCTCAGGTCGTCAGCGTCCCATTCAACTCAGGGCGTGAAACGGCCGACAAATTTTGCTCAGAGGCCTCTCTTTCAGGCTTGAGGTTCTTTTTCGTGCCGTAAATGTACGACACGGGACCCATGGCTTTACTCCCCTTCCGAAGGAAGCCATACTTAGGACTTTTACGCCCGAAAAAATCCATCGCTCCTAGCCGGGTTCGAACCCGCGTTCTTGGGTGTAGGAGGCAAGTATGGTAACCATTACACCACCAGGACCGACGAGAATGAGGCAAAATTATTATATAACGTAAACAGAAACAACAGATAAACACATTGCAAAGGTTATGGTGACTTTTTGTGGTAGAAAAAATGCTGAGATGTCGATTGAAACATTTTTTATAGTATAAACTAAAGTTTTATTTGAGTTTTGACATGCTAATATTTTTAGGATTTCGTATCCTGTCTCTAAGTCAGCCGAAAACGTTTCAATAATAACTTAATCTATAAAATGTTCACAAAATCCCTATTAAAACACTATGGTTTTGAAGCAGTTTAAAATGACTTTCAATATTCTGATGACACTGGTCTCATATTAAGGGTATATTCATATTAAGGATATACTTTTTCTCTTGAATTTCATTTTTGTAAGTGAACCAATAGCAACTAATGCTCTCTGGGCATTCGCTTTCTCTCACAAAGAACAGTTTTTTTCTCCATGCTTCAAGTATGGGAACCAAATTCATTTTGCTCCAGAAATATGAACATTTTACATAGTGGCAAAAGAGCTTCACGATCAATATGCTGATCAAGGGAGAAGTTAGTGAGCTTTTATTGAACGCACCTATTAGTTAACTGATAAAAATACTGTTTTTACTTTCTAGTTAAAACAGGTAAACTCTTTTACTATATAATATTTACAATTACAACAATTTGAACGTTTCCTCATGGAGAAAGTAGAGCATGCATCGAAAAAGACAAAGATGCAATATCAAAGTTCCATTTCATTGGAACCATTGCTAGATTTTCTCTATAATGGCTTGAGCATTTTGTGATCTAATGTTAGGTTAGAGCCGTCTGCTACCTCGTTATTGTTTTTAAGAATAAAATTCAGTATTAATAATATAATTTTTGTAACCAAACAAAGCGATTACACTTTGATATCAACATTCAACATTTCTAGCAGGTGCATTAGCTGTGTTTTATACTGTCTGAAGTCCGTTAATGTATCCGTACTTCTTAAAACATGATAGTTTTCTTGATAAATATGTTCATTTTTGAGATAAGCGATTAACTGACGACAGATATTCACTCTGTACTGTGCTCACGAGGTGTTCACGAGGTTTAGGTATATACTGCTGTATGATTTTCTGAAAAAAATGTGATGCATTTAGTTCGGACAGGCTGCGAATTCTTTTTGATGCACTTTTATCATAAACTCTGGGTATGCTTCCAATGTCCCATATCTGCTTTAAATAAACAATTTCCTTTTAAACATTATATACATATATACAGAAAACTTAAAAAATCCAATTTAATTATTGGCAAGCTATTGCCTTAGAACAAACGGAAATGTATTTACATTAAGATGTTAATAATTTAATGTAAATTATTATAAAGTTTTATTCCAGCAAACCTTTAGCTACACTGAAATTTTTCATTCTTAAAAAGGCATACCAATAAAATTATAATTACTTACAGAACAGTTATGGACATTCCTTTCACTGGTGTTTTACCAAGATTTAGAGGTGTGAATCGAATCGGGAGTGAAAACTAGTTTCCTAGTATTGTAATTTTTGCTTTTATTTTATTTTTTTTTTTTATCCTTTAACGCTTACCTCTGCATCATTACTTCAGGACTATAAGGTATATGTTGCTTAATATATATGCCTATATTGCTGTATACACAATGTATATAATACTAATTGGCACACAGAGTAAATTTTAAAATTAGATACATAGAAATTACAATCTTCTGCAAGCAACGCCTGACAACAACGCTTGCTGTATGGTCACCGTCCCAAAATGATATGCTTGAACTTTTCCCTTTAAATTCGAAAATCCGCCACGGGTGATCGAGGTCATTAAGGCGCGGACTCGTGAGCGGGAGGTATGGGGTTCGATTCCCACCAGGACCGTCCTGGCTGAGGGCATTTTCTGGGTCATCTTAGTCCTCATAAATGGCAAATGCCGTGGAGGTATCCTAAACTTAGGCCTGGAACGTTTCCTTCCTTAAAAAAATCCCTTCCCAATTTACCATTGCATTTCATGTATCATCAGTGTCTACCGCCTGTGATGCTTCAGTAGTAAAAACGGGCGTTAAACACTGACATAAAAAAGCGCCATAAATCTGTTATCAGCAAGACGGCGCTGCTCCTCATTTCGCACGCCGGGTACGCAGTTTTCTTATGACAAATTTCTGAGACAACTGATTGGCAGAGAATCGGAGACCATAACTTGGCCGCCAAGGCCACCAGATCTAATATCTTGGATTTTTCTTGTGGATAATTCATAAAGGATTGAATGTACAGAACACTATGTCGACCATGATGATTTGAAGTGCATAATCAGCATTGAGATTTAAAATGTCACTAATGATGTGCTAAAGAATATCTGGATAGAGGTCAACATCAATGGTGCTACAAATGGTAGTCAAGTTGAAATTTATTAAAGATTAAAATTGCAACTCTTTATGTATCAGAAAATATTAAGTTTCATTTAAATGAGTTCTTCAACTAACAGATATAGCCATCACTTTTATTGCTGTTTTAATCCAGATACACCATTGTCAAACTGACTCAGGCATGTCTTACGGAAAGCAGGCACTTCGAGCATCTACTATGATGGCGAGTACAACCATTAATCGCTATTTATTATTAATAACTGTAACAACAAAAGGAAAAGAATTGCGCTATGTGTTCTGATCGCACTACACGATTTCCCTCGGCAAGTGGCAAGGCCGTTACGCAGTAAATTCCCATGGTCAAAACCAATTTCGGATTGCGTAGCGGAATGATTGCGTCACTTGGATTTTGTGAACAAGTTTAAATATATAATGCAATCCGAAATTAATTTTGACTATGGGAATGTACTGCGTAACGACCTCTGCACCTGCTGAGGTGTGTAACAAAAAGGCATGTCAAAACTCGCGGAAACATTTGTCGTATATAAAAGGAGCAAATATGTTGTATAAACCAGAGTCCGGAAATACTTTTATTTTTCCTTGTTAGAGCCCTTTGTCTACAACTTCACTTACACGGCGTGATATGTAGATAGAATGCCAGTATAGCTGTCCTGTGGCAACAATCCCACAACAGAACAGTTGCTTAATACGTACAGTAGGTAAATATTCGCTTTTACGTCTGGTTAAATGGGGCGGGGATGTTGTAACTACTCTTAGATCCTAGGTTCAATGTTGTAGTGTTCGTTCTGTACAGCATAGTCCGCTTGTTATGCTACTCACTTCATCGTTTAATATAACAACGAGCATATAATGTCAGTTCTATGTGTTTACCGACCTCGTTCCAGGTACACAAAATGAGGGTTTAAACTACGGAGTTTCCAGATGTTCATATGATCTATGGATTAGCTGAAGGTGTAGAGAGTATTCGTGCTTGCATTCTGCAAGGCTGCCAGACAATACGAGATACTCCAGGGATCAGCGCATTTGGGAGTTCATGCAATGGTGGTCGATGAATGCATCCATACTAACGGAGAATATTTTGAACATTTTAAATCAAATTATGTTTTCCACAGTTCTGTTTTTGAGTATTCTGCGTGGTACAGATGTGGAAAAGGGGCTCTAACAAGGAAATAAAGCAATTCTGCACAGCACCCATGTTCATATTATATTTATTTTATCCTTATATGTGAGAAATGTTTCCGTTTTCACAAATCTTTTTGTTACACTCTGTATATATCTTTCTTAACTCGCTTCTTTCATATTATTGTTGTTCTTCGCACACCTTTAATATATCTTAGCTCGATAAATCCAATTTAAATCAACTGGTTTCATTCTATGAGATATTTAGATAGAAATGCATTGAAAAATGTAAACAACTTGGAAGGTTTACGTTGAATCGAGTCGCATTGGAGATCATGAGGAATTTCTGATAGGGAGAACTATTGAAGTAACCTTCTCACTTCACCAGTCACTGACACATAACAAAATGTCTTCCGGGAACCAGCTGTGCGCCTGCACATAACAGCAGCAGTGTGTGTGCTTCACTAGTGGATCATGTCCTGTATTTAGCTGAAAAATAAAGTTTTATTTTATGAATAAAAACGATTCAATAATGTGTGAACTACCTCGGATAGTATTTGTTTATTCTCTTTTGTTTACGGGATGACAAATGAGAGTAATTAATCATTAGCTTGAAGTTATTTAACATTTGCTTCCTTAAGAAGAAGAAAAGAGTTTCCCCTAGTATTTTCCTGTTTATAATGGACCTCGCTTCCCCCGGATATGAATCATACCTCAGTCACCTGACGAGTGCTAATTGCTTCTGTTCCTCCCTCATCTGTAGCAGTTTTTCTTCACACCTATTTTCATAACTTTTCATCTAATCTTTTATTTTCCTCTCCCTGTTGGTTATTTTTATTTATGTACTATGTTACTCTCTTTCTCCTTTTAATTTCTCTTCAGTTTTCTTTCTTCCTGTACTGCTGAATTTCTATTTGTAACTTCCTGGGACATTCACACATATTCCTTTTGCTACTTGCAGCAACTTTCTCTCTTTTCGTTCCTTTATTTCTGGGATGAAAAGCAGCCCTTGCAGTAATACATTAGCTGCTCAACAAAGAGCAATATACAGAACCCCTCCCCCCAAGAAAAACACACACCAGCGCCTCCTACTTAATGCTGCGAGACGACTTCATTTGTTCTAGGAGAATAAGGAGCGTGACTTTTAATAGGATGATGCGCCACTGCATTATCACTCAAATGTCAGAAATGCTCTATGCTATTTCGAGCAGCTACAGAATATCTTAAAGTTGGCCTTTTATCTTAGGGTGCTCCCAGTTACATTTGTATTGTTGTGCTTGAAGACACTTTGGAGGTAAATGCCAGTCTGCTTCATTTCCTTTAGGAATTATATTCAAAGTATGAAAATGGGCCATTATACTAGTATTACCATTAATATTCCCTTCAAGTATAATATTTGGAGGATTAGTGTATTTTTCTAAAACTTGGTTGATAATTCTTTACGAATCCTTGCGTCGACTTTTAGTGCAGATGAAAATGAATCTCTTAGCTAATACTTACTAAATTTTAGCTCTGATTTATTTAGAATAAAATCTATTTAGTGATTTTTTTCCTTCAGGGACAGCTCTATGTACAGTTCCTTAGTTAACCGAGCTCTGAAGTTCTCATCTCGTTCTCATGCTTGAGAGCCGGCCAGGAAGCCGGAGGGGAGGTCAGGTCAGTATGAGTTTAAGTATAGGAACGTACGGATGCGTCCTTGTGTATGATAATGTATTAAGTAAGCATTAGGCGCTGTAATACAGTGTATTAATTACGTTAATGTGATTCAATTCAGATATTCTACTCCCCAAAGAGCATTTATTTACTATTCGTAAGTTCGTACAGAATCGGCCCATGTTCCGCATCCAAGTCGAAGTTCGATTCACAGATTGGTAAATAAATTTCGTGAAAGGGAAAGTATTCTTGATAAAAAGCGTACACAGCTTCGTACAGTTCTCACAGAAGAAGAGTTGGATAACATATGATATGCTCGGAACATTCCCTTAAAAATCACTTCGTCTTTCTCAGCAAAGCTACTGAAGTTAAAACTATAAAATTACTGTAGTGCAAGAACTTAAAACCAGGGGACCCTGCATTCAGAAGTATTTTTGGTAAACGGATTTTGAACAGTGTGCATAACGGAAAAATTACCCTAATCTAATTTTCTTTAAGGACGAATCTTAGTTCCACGTAAGAGAGTACGTTAATTTACAATTCACTCGATACTGAGTGCAGAAAAACCTGACATACTTCTCGAGGAACGCCTGCATGATCAAAAAATAGGAGTGAGATGCCCTATTTGCGGCGAGGCCCTCTTATTTTAAAGAAACAATTACTAGTGACAGGTATGTGCAAAATATTTTGAAATCCTTTTTCCATGAATTTACTGCGAGGAAAATTTGTTTCATTTGGTTTATTTACGGACGCTCTTTAACATCTCAGGTCATCAGCGTCCCATTCAATTCAGAGCGTGAAACGGTCGATAAATTTTGCTCAGAGGCTTTTTCTTTCAAGCTTGGTTTTTTTACGTGCCGTAAATATACAACATGGGACCCACGGCTTTACTTCTCTTCCGAAGGAAGCCATACTTAGGATTTTTGCACCCGAAAAAAATCTATCGACAATGGCCGGCTTTGAACCCGCGATCTTGTGTCTACGAGGCGTCAGCAGTAACAACATATGCCCCTCTCTGTCCCGCGATTTAACGCCCAGTGATTTTAACTTTTAGGAGCATTAAAGGAAAGGGAAAAAGTTTGCAACACAAATCCACACACATTAGATCAGCTGAAAAATAACATTCATGAATATATTTCTTCTATTTCTCAGAGGGAACTGCAGAGGGTAATGGCCAATTTCATAAGCCGCTGTCAGGAATGTATGGAAATAAGTGAGACAACTTCTTATTTGATGGTGGTGAATAAATGTACCCTTTAAGTGTTAAACTGTTAGTAATAAATAACGAGTAAAAACCATAGCTGTGGAATTACTGGCTCACGTTCACCTCGATATCAGCTTGACCCGATCGACCAGCTGTTAGGGGAGGAGGGGTCCAGCGAAGAAAAATATCACCCCATTACTAGCCAACGGAAGAGTAGGTTTGGGTTCTTAAATTTCTAAAATACAAGCAATAACGCTAAAAATAACACTGGTCGACTAAACAATTTCGCCAAAAAAGGTTAATTGGTTTAGAAAGAAGGTATCGATATAAAGTTTTTGTATGATGTAAAGATTTTTATTATTTTTAATTTCCTTTTTATTTATGTTGGATTTTTTTGTCGTTTGTAGCCTTTCTTGTGTATGACACGCATTGTTGAAGCATATTGTTTCGCTCGTATGCATAATCATATCTCGCCTACATTCCAAACATTCACGTCAACCATAGTGGTTATGTTAGATGTGCCTGGTGTGTCCACGTAGTAAACACGGTCTTAGCGATAAAAACACTTCCTTGTGCAAATATTTTAAATCGCTGATGCAGATGTTTCTTCCAGACACCGTATTCAATTAAACGAGTTTGTATGCAATTACCGTGCTATTTCTACGGGGGACACTTTATTAATACTTTTTCATTTCATTTTTCTGAATATGTAAACGTATAAGATATGAAAATATTTCGTTTGCGCAGACCTAACAGCGGTCAATGTCATTTGCCGTTCTAATGCTTTGGCGGGAACCGAGAAACATGGCGCAATTCAATTGTTGCTGCACGTGTATACCGATAATATAAACAGCGCTTTGCTTTGTCAATTGTCAGCAATCTTTAATTTTTTCATGAAAGTGAAACTAAACGGTACATTATGAAAACTATTTTTATGCCTGGCAGTCATTTCAAAAGAAGAAGGGGGGGGGGGAGAAGAGAGACCAAAAAAGGGAGGGGAACTGTCCCGGCTAATAAGGGACATCTGGTCACTAAATCATAACCCTTTCGCTGACTTAAACCCACCATATTAAGCTTGAATACCTTCTTAGAAACTATGCGACAATTAATTCAAAATGACTTAAGTGTCTGAGTGAAATATTTTATAATGTCTTAAGCTGCAAAACTGAAGGCGGTGTCTTACAATTAGAGAGGTCACAGATAAAGAAGTTAATGCAAGATAAATCATTTGAAGAAGTCCTGAGTGACAGTAAAAGTTTGGAAATGGCTTTTTCTGGGTAAAACGAAGAACAAGAAGAACAAGAACAAGAAATGTTAAATGCCTGCCACTCAAACCCATTTCTAACATCGCATTATATTTTTTCTCCGACCAATCTTGGCGATGTCAGTGATGAGATGGGTGAAAGGCTTCACCAAGATATTAAATTGATGGAAAGAAGTTGCTGGGGCTTCTGACAAGAGTCCATGTCGGTGGGTTGCTAAATCGAGAAAATTCAGATATAGTGTATAAAAGAAACTTTTATGTTCACTTCTAACTTTCATCTTTGCATCAAATTCAATTTAGGTGCCAATTTTTAAATAATTCTGTATTGCAATTAATAAACATTATATTAAAGCTTTTTATGTGAAAATGTTTGATGATAAAGCAGTTATGACTATTTTGATACATTTAATACATACGAGGATAGTTCCATAAGTTTCCGGCTTCGCCGATGAAAATTATCGCCTTCACGAAGTTCTTATCTGGTGTCATATCATATCTGTTAAGTAAATAATTTCAGCTGTAACTTCCGCTCCGCTGTGTTAAGTTGTTCAGATACAGTTGCATAAAAAGCGCTATGTGTAGAAGATTGTGACACGTTCAAAATGTTTCGAGCTGTTATTAAGTGCTTCACAAAAGAACTTTTTCCAAATAAAATTAAACAGTGATTGGACGGTGTATATGGGGAAGCATCTCCCTCCTATTCTACCGTAAAATAATGGGCCAAACTTTTTCGAATGGATCGAGAAATGAATGAATGTGTTTAACGGCCGTTTTTGCTACAGAGGCACCACAGGCGATGGACACTTATGATACGTGAGATGAAATGATCTATTAGAAAAGGATTTATTTTTAAGGAAGGAATCGTTCCAGGCCTAAGTTTAGGGCACCTCCCCGGCATTTGCCATTTATGAGGACTGAGGAAAACCTAGAAAAATCCCCCGTCAGGGAGGACGATCCTAGCGGGATTCGAAGCAAGACATCCCGCTCATGAGTCCGTGCTTTAACGACTTCGGCCACCCGTGGCGGTTGCGTCGAGAAAGCATTGAAGACGAAAAGCATGCAGGTAGGCCCTTGAAGACGCTCGCTCCTGAAGAAAACATCACTCTTGTGGAAGGACAAATTACACTGGGCAACAAAAAAATAATTTTTGAATGTTTCGAGCACTTCATGAGGCAATTCCTACTAATTTTGGGTTGAGAAAAACAAATATGACAATGAAAAAAATTTATTTGCTCTAGTTTCTATGATATACACAAGGTGGAAGTATTACATATTAACGGATTGAGAGAAAAGGATACATTTTAATTACATACATGATAACAACAATGAAAGTGAATTTGATTTTTTTAACTGGTAATTACATGCTAAGAGTTCTAAATTGCTGGAAAAATACTTCGCAGATAGTCGTGTCTGAAGAGAATCATGTGGTGGCCTATTGACTTCGTCGTCTTTTAGCTTGCCTCTTGTGATGGAGTTCCGCAGAATCCCTATACAAAGACCAACAGTAATCCGCAAGCATTACTTCATTCCAACGGCCCTGATATCTTTGTTCCATAACAGAAATGTCCTGATGGAATCTCTCCCCATGTTCATCACTAACAGCTCCACAACTAGGAGGGAAAAAGTCTAGGTGGGAGAGGAGAAAATGGATCTTAAGGGACATGTTGCATCCAAGGTTACGGTATTTTTGCAGGAGCACTGTCACCAAATGCTTGTAGTTGTCATCTCTTTTGTTGCCTAAAAATCCATGAACAACACCCTTGAAGGCTTCCCAAGCTTCCTTTTCTTTCCCCTCGAAAACTTGGTCAAATGCAGGGTCCTTTACAAGTTCTCTTATTTGTGGTCCGACAAAAATGCCTTCCTTAACTTTTGCATCACTTAATTTCGAAAATTTCTCTCTGATGTACTTAAAGGCCCGTCCTTCTCGGTTCATAGCTTTGACAAAGTTTTTCATCAAACCCAGCTTGATATGCAGGGGTGGAAGAAGAACGTCTTTTGGGTCCACAAGAGGCTTGGCAGTCTTTATAAGAGGCGTCAGATTGAGTTTCTGTGAGGAAAATGTTATTTCACCACAAATATAACAAAAGTTATTCACCATATTTACACATTTTCGTGGCATTTTTACAAATTTTACACTAAAAAAGCACTCGCGAACCAGAAATTTTGCATTAATTTGAGCAGATGGAAATACATGTAAATTCACTATTTTTAAGCCCGAAATATTTTCATTGTTGCCCAGTGTTATGGAAGATCGGCGACTCAAAGTTACAGAAAT